>OY757938.1:52658657-52753657 GCA_963585895.1 Sepioteuthis lessoniana | reverse complement strand
GCCGGGTTGTGCATATACCATTTATTTGTATGGTCAGATTTAAATTTCTTGCACATCTCACAGTAGATCACCTTGCCCACCCAGTCGTGTCTAGTCTTATATTCCTTCTACACTAATTTACTGCATTCGCTTATTATGATATTGATGCTTTCATCTCTGTCACCGCATAGCCTACATTTGCTATTTTGTTGCGTCTTATCTATTCTCGCTTTGATATGATTGACTGTGCTGCTGTTAGGAGAGATTCTGTTTCTCTCTTCAAGTTTCCTTTTCTTAGCCATGACCAGATTTTGTCATGTGAGATGTTGTTTATTAGTCGTTTTAAACGCCCATAAATTAGTTTTCCTTTCCATTTTTGTTTCCTAGTCATTGTCATTCTGTTGTCCATCATGTTATCAGTATCGTTTCTGATGGCTGTAATTAGTCCTCTTTCGTGCTTTTTTATGTTGTCTTCGAGTCATCGTATCGATGCATCAATGCTGTCTTCAGTGCTGACAAGTCCTCTTCATCCCTATTTTTTTAGATACATATAGTCTATCAACATCGTATCTAGGATGTAATGCCTTATGCATTGTCATTATTTTTCTTGTTCTTTGGTCCATTTATTTAAGTTCATCTCTGGTCCACTTGGGAAAGGGTCCGGAATATCTAACGAGGGGTACAGCCCGGGTATATATTCCTTTGGTAAGGTTTCGGCTAGAAAGTTTTGTCTCAAGCAGTTTTCTAGTTCTCCTGAGATATTCTTTTTGAATTTTGTTTTTCATTTTCACTTATTTGATGGAGTCTGCCTCCAAGATGCCTAAGTATTTGTAGGTTTCGTTTTTTGCCAGCGTTCTAATCTTGTCTTGATTTGGTAGTTCTAATCCGACAGTTAGATGTCGTTTACCACTTTTCATTACAAGCATGGCACATTTTTCTATGCCAAATTCCATTCCTATGTCCCGACTCTATATTCTAACTGTGTATATTAGAATTTCCAGTTCCTTTTCATTTTTTGCAAATAATTTGATGTCATCCACGTACATTAAATGATTGATTTTTCCTGCGATCTACTAAGTTTGTATCCGGCTGTGCATTTTCTGAGTATGTGGTTAAGTGGCATCATGGCAATTATGAATGGTAAGGGTGATAGAGCATCTCCTTGAAATATAACTCTTTCGATCTTTGCTTCAGCAAAGCTTATTACTATTTACCCCTTTAGAATTTCTTACATCAGCGTTAGCTGATTGTCTTTCACTGGGGTTTGGGTGATAGCAATTCTCCTCAAATATCCAGGACTCTTCCCAGTATTCTGGTCATTCTCAACAATGTTGTAGTTTAGTTGGTCTCCACTCGTCCTCCAACTTCCAAGTCTTCCAGTCCATTTAATAGTCCTTTAGTTACAGTACCGAATGTACAAATCACGATTGGTATAATTGTCACCTTCATGATCCAGTTTTTTTAAAAAATTCCCTAGCAAGGTCGAGGTATTTATCCTTCTTTTCACTTTCTTTCAGTTTTATTCTGTGGTCAGCCGGACCATTTCGCAAATTCTCTTCTTTTTCTTGATTATTATAAGGTCTGGTCTTCTGGCCGAGATTAAGTGATCGGTTTGTATGTCGAAGTCCCATAGGAGTTTATGTGTGTTATTTTCTAGGACAGGTGCTGGGTTGTGCATATACCATTTGTTTGTATGGTCAAATTTCAATATCTTGCGCATTTCCCAGTGGATCACCTTGCCGACCCAGTCATGTCTCGTCTTGTACTCCTTCTGGGCTAATTTTCTGCATCTGCTTATTATGGGATTGATGGTTTCGTCTTTATCACCACATAACATACATTTGTTATTTTGTTGCGCCTTAGCTATTATTATTATTATTATTATTTCTCCTTTGAGAGTTTTTCACACCAGCGTTAGCTGATTATTATTATTATTATAAGTTACTCGATACCATATAACTCTGCAAACAAATAGCTATTATTAAATATATATTATTACTTGAAACCTGATAATTAGTATTATTAGATAGGAATACTTGAAAACTTACAACTGTGTGCAAAAGTCCCTTTAAATGTACAATGAATGCTATTCCCTTACTTCTAGTCGTAATACAATCGTACACAGATTGTCACGGCTTTAAATTCAAATAAACCCATCAATAGATTAGTGTGAAATGATTAACATGAGTTCAAAAGCTATTTACGTCATCAAATATCGATAGGCCATCATTTTGGAGAAAAGAAAAAAGAGAACTTTGAGATTTTTAAATTTGATAGTATGTTATATATTGCAAAGGGAGTAAAAATAAAATGCTTCAGTGGGTCATCTTAGCTTACCCTTCAAAGGAAACGCGAACGATTGTCGTCTCTCGTTTAGATTTATTGTATGGAAGTTCGCACTAATCATTATTTTTGCTTCTCTTGTGTAATTTGAACGTTTGAGACTATTGAACCGGTGCAGATGAAATGAAACGAAATAAAACAAACGAAAAAAAAAAAAACGAATAAAAGGTCACTTTATCAATGTTGGTTAACTCATGTGGAAAAGCAGTTAGCTTTGCTTCTTATCGTCTGTCGTCATTTCGGTTGAGTTGAAGAGGAAACACTGTTTAAAAAGAGGAGAAAAATAAGTGGAACGCTATATGGTTTGATTATGGGTTTTGCAGAACAAGAGGTTGGAGGTAAAATGATTCCGTAAGCGATTATTGCTTTGGATACAAAGAAAATAAAACTTGTTAAGTGATCATAAAGAAGGAAAAACAAAACGTAAAAACGAAACTCTCCCACAAAAACAACACATAAAACAATGAACCAGAGAAATAATTTGCCCCTTATTTCGAAGAATCTAATATTTCTAACAGCTTTGTTATAGTTTAGAATAGGCCCTATATTTTCATTTTCAAAGGCGTAAGATCCTACCCTCCAAAAAGACTGTCCTGTCTATGACTAAATTATTGATATCTAGTGAGAAGGTTTTACCTCTACTGCCGTATTTTGAACATCCACTTCTGACGTTGTGACATAACAATAAAATAAGGAACATTAATTTTATATCCTTCATATATCCATAGCAAATAGTTGTGATTATATCGAAAATAACATTTTTAGCACAAAACTTGGTCAATCCAATGGTGCTACTATTTGTCAAATATATATATATATATACATATATATATATATCATCATCATCATGTCGTGCTGGTAGCACTGATATCCCTGACCCTCTCTTTCCACTTTTCCCTATCGTTCATCGTCCCAGGCAGGTCTTCGGGACAACATCCTGTATCCTCACACAGTTGCTGAATGTATGTTCGTGCTGGTCGTCCTGCTTTTGCACGGCCATGTGTGGGTGTCCATTAGAGTACATAACTTATGAGTTTGTCCCCGCTTCTCCAGCAGTGTCCTGCATGTCTGGTTCGTCTAACTTGAATAGTTTTCGTGATAGGAGGCAGGTGGCCGTACAGTTGGTGTCTTGTGGGGTGTTGCCACCAGGACTTGTTCAAGATTGCTCGCAGCATTCTTGTGTAATTGCTGTCCAGCTTCTTCTCCAGCTGCTTTGTTAGAGTCCATGTAGTGCATCCATACAGCAGTATCGATGTGACCGCTGCCTGGAAGAAACTGCGTTTCATTTTATCGGTTAGGTCTGATTTCCATATAATCGATAGCCTATTGATAGCTGTCCATGCTTTCGTTAACCTCGTGTCGATGTCCTTTTCGGTTGATGCGACGCTGCTTCCTTGGTAAGTAAATTTGTCTACTAGTTTAAGAGGGGTTCCGTCTAGAGTGGAGATGTCACTTGTTTGATTATAGCACATATATTCCATTTTGTGTGCATTGACGTAGAGGCTTATGCCTGCGGCAGCTCGTTCCAAAATATGCAGTAGTATTTCGGCTTGGTCGGGTGTATTTGCCAGTATCGCTATGTCATCGGCGTAGTCGGCGTCGGTAATTGTTTTTGCGGGGTACCTTCTGCTTTTTTTCTTTGTCTGCTCGAAGCCGTTCTCTCTGATTTTATCAATCGATGTTCTATATATATATATATATATATTGTCATCCACAGACAGACTGTTTCGTTCTATCAGAACTCTTCAGTGTGGCCAAACACGTAGGACGATCGAAGGCGGGATCGAAACCCATCCAACTTTACGTTAGACTAAGTCTCAGACCGCTCGACCAACATATATATATATGTAAAGTCAATAATGATTATGAAAATCGCCCAAAATAAAAGTTTAATGCGTGGCTATTTAATACAAAATATACCAGCAAAGCAAAATATACATTTTTTGTTTAAAAAAAGAAGAAAATTAGAGATTGTATTCCATAATGAATTTATTTCGCTTTTACAAGTTCTTCAGATGGATTTCAAATAGAGTCTAAAGAAGCCCTTCTGTGAATAAAGTACGAAATATTGCCAGTAAACCCGTTATAAGTGTTTGATTTATCCACTTATTTTATCACACACACACACACACACACACACACATATATATATATATATATATAAAGTTTCTGTGTAAATAAATCATTACTTTCGGAGTGACCTTCCGTGTATTTATCATATAAAGAAGTACGAAGTTGGTGTGCCGTAAAAATGAGATGTATTCCCCAGTGTACCGACATGTATTAACGTATCCTTCTCAGTACACAATTCCAATTTTCCACAAATAAAGCACAAAATTTGCTCTATCCAACGGTGCTTAAATGTGCCATCGATTTGTTGGAGTTTCCGTTATCATAAATTATATTTTAACTATTATTTTTCTGCGATCTTTCTTCAACCTCTTTGGGATTTCGCCCCCTACTTTTTTTTCTTTGCTTTTTACCTCTAGGACTCATATAATTCTCACAAACAGAAGTGATCGGATTTTGCTGAGGCCACATCTACGGTGACCACAATTCTGAGAAAGGCCCATAAATGTCTTAAAGGTTTCATCTGTTCTGGGTAAATTACTTGCAGGCATTCTGGCATTGACTCTCTTGTTTTCAGGATACGAAAGTTTATTGTTACTACCGTTTTTATATTGGTCGCCGAAGAGATAGATTATAGGAATTACCACATCCCATTAGATACACAAGCAGAACAAGGAGTGCGAGGCGAAAGTATAGACAGAGACATAGTTATTATTTCTATCCTCTCACCGGTCGCTTCTTGCACACCCATGCCGTTGGCTGCCGCCGATCCCTATAAAGGCCTCCTCATCGTCTGTCGTTTGCCGGGTCTGGGGGTCTGCTCTCTGTTTCTTTGACTCCGACTGCATCTACTTATATATTTTCTTCAGATTATCTTTAACTTCAATCATATGTAATCCTTAAAACTTTCAGGGAAACGTCATTGCTGAATATCAGCTGATATCTACCATATTTATTTTGACATATTTTTTCTTAAAACTGATTCTAAAACAAATTTACCGATCTTATTTTGACATGCATAGACATGTGTATGTATGCAAAACAAGGTTTTGACTTTAACAAATCGAAAACCTGCAATCATGAATTCAAAGTTTTGCAAGAAAACAATTACAAAAATAATTCACTAAAATCCCAAATTATTTTTTAGTTTCTTGCCCTATGATAGCAAAAGCAAGATTCTGACAGTCATTAAGTGCTGTTGACTCTGTGTCTACACAATTATATATATATATATTAGGGGAGACTGATTTTTTATTAGCTCGATACTCTAAATTCATACTCGCTGTACTTTACGTAAAATTTGATTATGCGTACATACTCACAAGGAGGTAAGCGTGGCAAAACGGTTATTGTAGTATGAAATGTACTTGGTGAACTTAGTTCGAATCCAAGACGAGGCTGTTTGCTTTCTAAGTAATGCGAAATCTTTTTTTGAAAAGCATGAAGGAGCTGTTCTCCACCCAGCTACGAGTAAATAGTTAGGAAGACTGAAACCAAGCCAGGAGAAAGAAAAAAAATTGAATTTAAGCCGCATCCTTTTGCTAAAAAGTTGATCTTGTGTCCAATCCCAGACATGGCTTAGAGATACATACACAAAAAGAAAAGTCGTTTTCATGTGGTTATTTATTCATTTTGGCCCCATAAACCCGGTTCTATTTCTAACAATTCAGTTTAGCTTATGTACGCAGTTTAGTTCTATTTGACCCTTGCCCAGTCAGCTGGGGCTGTAGAATACACTGACTGCTTCTCTGCAGAGGGGTAAAACCACAAATGAGGAAAAGTAAATAGAATGATTTATACTACCTGCATATTTATGCCAAACTGAATTGTTTGAATTAGAACTGTTTGACGAAATCAAATAGCTTGAAATAGAAATGTTTTTGCCAATTAAACCGTAGTTGCATTTAAACTGCGTGCTTAAGCCAAACTGAACTGCTTGAAATTGAACTGTTTTTCTTTTACTTTAAAAATGTTCTTACTCTAAAATAAATTGTTATATATAGAGAACTGTTTTGAAAAAAAAAGATGGATTTGGCATTGAATCAACTACAAAGGTTGATATGCCATAAAACCCAATCAATCAATCTATATGACCCATAGTTATGACCCTATCAAATGGCAAGCCCCGGCCATTTGGCTGGGCCGTCTGGCATTCGTGCCGGATGGGTGCTCGAAACCAAGAGCAGACTCGGGGCCGAATAGGCCCCCAGCTTCGGCTGGGCAACCTTCGGGTGGGCGAGTTGCACTTTTGTCCCCTTTGTACGGCACTAGACCAAGCGTCTAGTTTAAGCCGTAAACTGGCATACGTGCCCGGACCCACATTTGGGCTCGTGAAACTGCTTGCCTCATCAGGCTCACATTGCACTAAGTGAGCCGATGAGCAGCACAGACAAGCAGGGTTCGAGTCTCGGCTCGTTCCCGACCTTCCCCTCCCCTTTATCCCCACTTTAATCGGCCTTCGGGCTTTTGACCTTGTGTCAAGTCGTGTCTGGTGGGAGGCAGCGACAAATACATAGTTATGACCCTATCAGGTGCAACCACTCCGGGCCAGAATGGACTTGGGAGTGGTGGCAATAAAGGGGTACTCCGTATTCCCCAAAGTCCCAGCATTCCTGGAACCTCACCATAAGATTATTTAATGTCATATCAGGACACTCGTTGTAGGACGTCTAACCCCTCTGCAGAGAAGCAGTTGGTGTTTTCTACTGCCGCAGCCGACTGGACAAAGTATACTGGCGAAGTTTTCAGAAATTTAAAGAAATTGTAAGAATCGATATCAATCAAAGCCTGGGTCTCAGCAAGAAATTAGGGGTTCTTTTCTTATTAGAAGGCTCAGAGTGTGTTTTCTGTGCTGCTGTGCATTCCTAATAACCATTGGACTCATCCAACTCCTTTTGAACCTTCTGCACTGTCCTTAGAGAGACACTCAAACGCTGTGAATTTTCCGTATTAGATCCGATATATCTGGGAACAATTGGAAATAAATCCGACGGTTTGAAAATGTATTGAGGTGAAAACAAACAAACAAACAAACAAAAGAAAAATAACCACAAGGTCTTCACAGGATGATTTTATTTGTCGAAATATTTGCTAACCTTAAACGTTTCAGTTTTTAGACTTTCATCAGGGCGTTTAAGTTACAAACAGAAAGTATGTATAATCACTATGTATATTACAAACTTCGGCTTTTAAATTTTCATCGGAGTATGTAAGTTATTAAATGAAAAAAAAAAACAAAAAAACAAAAAAACAAAACAAAAACAACAAGAAATAGGTGGTTGTAAGATATACTATTTCCGTTGCTGTTTGCGAGATCGAATATTCATCTATATAAAAAAAAATATATGCCCACCCCCACAGACATACACTCACTGCTCAGTTGAATGCACCGACTGCATCTCTTCAGAGGGCAAAGAACGTCCTGATTATGATCCTAAACAATCTGATGGTGAGGCTCCAGTAATGCTAGAACTTTGGGGAATGCGGAGTATCCCTCCATTGTCATCGCTCACAGGTCCACTCTATCCAATCTATGGGTCAAATAGAATTGTTTGAGATTTAAACTGAGTGCAAACAAATGACTTATGCTAAATTGAATAATTAGAAATAGAACTGTTTGATCATTTAACTGTTTGTAGTTATAAAATGTGTTTACAAATCATATTTAATGTATATGTAACAACAGGATTTGGCATTAAATATCCAACAATGTTTGATATGCCATAAAACCCAACCCAACCCAACCAAATCATATATATTTAATATATATGTATAAAGAGGATTTGACATTAAGTAACCTACAAAGGTTGATATGCCATAAAACCCAACTCAACCAAAACATATATATTTAGTCTATATGTAGAAAGAAGATTTGGCATTAAATAACCAACAATAGTTGATATG
Source organism: Sepioteuthis lessoniana (assembly GCA_963585895.1). NCBI lineage: Eukaryota > Metazoa > Mollusca > Cephalopoda > Myopsida > Loliginidae > Sepioteuthis > Sepioteuthis lessoniana. Next base: position 52,745,362 of record OY757938.1, on the reverse strand, counting down.
CTATAAAATCCAACCAAACCAAATCATATATATCTAATCTATATGTATAAAGAGGATTTAGAATTAAATAACCTACAATTGTTGATATGCCATAAAACCAAGCCAAAACAAACCAAACACACACACACACACACACAAACACACACACACACACATATATATATATGTGTGTGTGTGTGTGTGTGTGCGTGCGTGGTTTCAAGATGGATTTGGTCAAATGATGTGTAATATTGTTCATCCTCTCTTTTTGGTTCTATGTTAGCTGAGTCTTGATCCAGAACTGTCTGGTCACTTTCTGTCATTTGCCAAGTTTCTGATTTGTCTTCAGTGATAAATCATTTTAACGTCAGTGACGTTTCAGATAGACTGCTTTCATTGTTTAATGTTTCCACTACGATAGTGTTGCCTCTTTTTTCCAATCACCTTATGGGGTTTCAGGTTCAAGACCGCTGTGGGCTGGTCTGTTTTTGCTGTTTAACAAACTTAGTTTAGTTGTGGCTCAAGGTGCCCAGTGAGAATCAAACTCATTAACAATGGAGTATTACCTTAGCAATACCGTATCCTCAAGGCTTACGCGTGAGCCAAACACAACATTTGAATTATTCAAAGTTTCTACAATTTGTTGACAATGCAGATGATTATTTGCCTCCAAATTTTTTTCTTCTTGTTTTCACTTGTTTATATATAACTATTACTTTCATTGTTTTTGCATATATATATATATATATATATATATATATATATATATATATATATATAAAGTCATACATATACACATATATAGGCACATATACGTATATAGATACATGTATGCATATATAAAAAAAATAAAAATAAAATTGGCGACCGTAGTCAAAGGTGACCCGAAAGCTTCCTTTTCAATAGCTACTACACCGAAGTGTAAGGGAGGGCGCTATTCCATTCCTTGGATTGCTCCAGTTTACCCTTGATCCTCACCTTATAATACTGAATATTAAGCAAGGCGGTATCAAGTACCATTTTCTGAGTCTTGGCATGACTCGACTAAGGTCTACCGGACCATTAGGCAAACACTCTAACCATTTTACCAATGGTTACCATTTTACCAAAGTCTCAATGTCAAACAATCTTATTTAACCGATAGATTAGACTCTATCAGGTGCTACCACTCTGGAACTTCGAGCGATAGAAATGAGGTGATACTCTACATTCCTAAATGCTCCAGTAATAATGGAACCTCACCATCCAATTGTTTATTGGAGGTGCCCGTGGTGTAGTCGTTATCGTCGTAGGGAATGGACACGGCGGCACGAGTTCAAATCCTGGACGTGACTGATTGCTTTTTATATAGCACTAATACCCTTGGGGAAGGTATGAATCCAATTATTCTCCCTCCAGCTATGGGTAAATAGTAGGACAGACTAGGTTCTTCAGCCTTTGTTAGGCAACTAGTCTAAGAGAAGGAAAACTCTGAATTCAAACCTGTTAAACTTCGCTTAAAAATTGACCTTGTGTCATATCCTGCCCGAGCGGCGGGGTTGGTAAATATTACCATCCAATTGTTTACTGTCATATTCTGGACACTCGTTGTGGGAGTCTAACCCCTCTCCAGATGCAGTTGGTGTATTCTGCAACCCCAACCGACTGAGCTAACAATTCATATATATATATATATATATATATATATCATCATCATCATCCCTGACCCTCTCTCGTCACTTCTCCCTATCGTTCATCGCCTCGGCAGGTCTTCAGGGCAACATCCCGTATCCTCACATAGCTGCTGTATGTATGTTAGAACTGGTCATCCTGCTTTTGCTTGGCCATATGCGGGGGTCCATAGGAGTACATCACTTATGAGCTCGTCCTTGCTTCTTCAGCAGTGTCCTGCATGCCTGGTTCGTCTAACTTGGATAGTTTACATGATGGGAGGTTGATGGCCATATAGTTGGAGCCTTGTTGGGTGTTGCCGTCAGGACTTGTTCAATATTGCCCCCAACATTCTTGTGTAATTGCTGTCTAGCTTCTTACAAATACAAATATATATGCATACATTCATATACGTATATATATACACATTTAGACATATAAATGTATATACTTACATATATATATATTTATATATATATACTTACCTATGTATATATACATACAATTATGCATATACGAATATATATATGTATATTTAGGCAGCATTTCTTCGTTAATGCAAATTTCATTAAACATAATAGACATTTTATGCCTACATATTCTCTTTTGGATCCGTTCGAATTCCCGTATTACTTTTATCGTATTCGGGGGGGGGAATTGATTTAGGTATTGTCCATAAATTCTCACCGACAACACAACAATACTCGAACATCAAAATAATAAACAAAAACTTCAGATTCTCGAAGCACTATCTATTAGAAACCTGCAACCAGCACTTAATAGAATTAATTTTCAAACCAATGCTAACGTACTTAAATGTCTTTAGCTACTGGAACTATTTACAGAATTACATTTAAAAGCAAGCGCCATAATCTCCAACAACAAAGACGTCCTTACACAGTAGTAATTTGCTAAAACAAAAGTTACATCACTTTTGTAACAGATTCTCCCCTGATGATGGCCCAAAGTCGGGCAGAAAGTACTAGGGATACATACAATTATGGACAATACCTAAATCAATTCCCCCCGAATACGATAAAAGTAATACGGGAATTCGAACGGATCCAAAAGAGAATATGTAGGCATAAAATGTCTATTATGTTTAATGAAATTTGCATATATATATATATATATACTCACACGCATATATATACTCTTTTCTGTTCATCGTTCAGTTTGAGAACAAACGGTCCGACAGCTACTATAATAAATAAAATGGCCCCTAGCTTTAAGCTGGTCAGTTCCCTTGAGTGATGATAACAGTAACATATTTACTCATAGAGACGCCAACAGTTTTAATTTGGATCACTGGAAAATGTCTCTTTGTCCAATATTTTTTGTTATACGATTAGATAAATAAATCTATGAGGTATTTATAAAAAAATGTCCGTTCCCTATGTTATTATCTCAATAACAATCAGTAGGTCGATGGAACAAGAAAGAAATTTTTATTGCCTGAAGGTCAGTATTAAATTGATGGTTGGACTTGGTTATAAATTAAACTTTTTCTCACGCCGGGTCGACTGGCAGGGCTTAAAATATGCTGACTGTATCCTCTGTACGGAGATACCCACCTCCAAAAATGGGTATTCCGTGTACGACATCAAATTGTATGTTCATCCTCCAGTTACGGAGATTTGTGGAGAGTGGAGCGTTCTTTGCCATTGGTTTCTTGTCCACTCAGATTCAAAAGCATAAAGCCCAGTGGGCTGTGGCAGTAGAATACACGACTGCATCTCTGAAGAGGGGTAAGATTCACCCAACGGGTGTCCTAGATATGACACTAAACAATACTGGAGCTGTGGGTAATGCAGAGTACCTTTTTACTGCCATCGCTCCTAGGTCCACTCTTGCCCGGAGTGGTAGCACCTGATAGTGTCCTAACTATGGGTCAGATAGAACTAAATTGTGTGCTTATGCTGAAGTGAATTGCTTGAAACAGAACTGTTTTTACATTTGATTGTTTGTAAATTAACGATTGAATTGTTACTGATACTTAGGATTGCTTGGGGTCATTAACTTTGTTGACTTAACTGAATAGCTTGATATAGAACAGCTTTTGAGATTTGAACTGAGTAATTATGTAAAAGTGAATTGTTTGAAATAGACCATTTTATAAGTAAAAAAATGGATTTGGCATTAAATAACCAACAATAGTTGATATGCTATAAAACCTAACTAAAGCAAAGCAATCAAAAGCATAGTACTTATCAGGATCCGATCTATGAGTCATAGAATCTGAATTCTGCTAGGGTGAACTCAAAAGAGCCCTCTAACAGTCAGATGCAGAGATTGAACATATATATATATATATATATATACATATATACATATATATATTTTATATTTTAAGGTATATATATATATATATATATATATATATATATATATATATATATTTTAATTTTTATTAATTTTATTTGAATTCTAAGGTATATATATATATATATGTCGCAATTTTATATATATATTTTATATTTTAAGGTATATATATATATATATATATATATATATATATATATATATATATATATATATTAATTTTTATTATTTTTATTTGAATTCTAAGGTATATATATATATATATATATATATATATATATATATATTTTAATTTTTATTAATTTTATTTGAATTCTAAGGTATATATATATATATATATGTCGCAATTTTATATATATATTTTATATTTTAAGGTATATATATATATATATATATATATATATATATATATATATATATATTAATTTTTATTATTTTTATTTGAATTCTAAGGTATATAAATATATATATATATATATATATATTTTAATTTTTATTAATTTTATTTGAATTCTAAGGTATATCTATATATATATATATATATCGCAATTTTATATATATATTTTATATTTTAAGGTATATATATATATATATATATATATATATATATATATATATATATATATATTCTAATTTTTATTATTTTTATTTGAATTCTAAGGTATATATATATATATATATATATATATATATATATGTCGCAGTCTTTGTTCAGTCTCCAAAAAAAAAAAAAGACGCACTGCTATGGCCGGAGGAGCTGGTGGTGGCGGGGTTAATATGTCGCAGTCTTTGTTCTGTCTCCAATTTACCTCTCCCAAACAACCCTTTGAATAAAGTGAGAGGTTTATTTTTTTTAAAGAACTGTGTCTGCTCGTCGTTATTGTGTTGAATATGATTCAGCATGCATATGTGTATGTATAGTTGTTCATGGCCATACAGCATTGTAAGATGTCATGGTAATGAACTGTACAGCATAAAACTTAGATGCCTTTCGATCGATACTTCTTCAAAAGTCAGTCGTTATTAAATACTTATGAAGGGAATTTGTATTTAAGAAAATAGATCTTAAAACTATGAGGAAATAGAGTAAAAAAAAAATCATTGTACCACAGATCAAAACTCACCAAATAGTTATAATTTACGTTTTAGTTTTATCCATCGACTGAGTAGAATGTTTTAAATTCTCTACATTCCTAAATGGGTTACTAAATATTAGTATTACACTTTCAAATGCATATTTAGTTTTCAACTTTGCAGTCCCGATGGTGTGGAGAGAGCCGCGAAACCATGCAGACCATTGTTATTTTTGTTTAACTAATATAACTGGTTTCAATGCATCTTCTAGGAAAAAGAACAACTATCCAAACCTTCGATCTGCTATGAGACCCGTTCCTGTACCCACACCTCCAGTAAATAAGGATCTACTTTCCTCATCAGATGAAGAAATGCCTTCAAGGGAGGATTCTGCCGAGTCAATATCTTTGGAAGATATTGAGTCTACATATTCAGGAACAAGTGGCAATGAGCCACACTGGATCACGCAAGAAGACCCGAATAATCTTGCACGTGATTTGTATCTGTCGAAACAGCAGTCAGAGCTCTTGGCTTCTCGGCTTAAACAGCGGATCCTAGTCCAGGAAGATGTAAGGATCACCAGTTTTAGGAATTGGAACAAAGACCTTACTTCCTTTTTCGACATGGAAAACAAGTTGTGCTACTGTACAAATATACCTGGCTTGTTTATGTCCCTTGGTTTGCCACATAATCCTTCAGACTGACGTCTTTTCATAGAATCTTCCAAGCGAAGTCTCAAGGGTGTTCTTCTGCATAACGGGAATAAATATCCCAGCATTCCCATTGCACACTCTGTCCATCTAAAGGAGTCCTATGACAATATGGAGCTTCTTTTAGAAGCTATTAAGTACAGCGAGTACCAATTGAGTCCGTGTGGGGACCTCAAGGTCATTGGACTTCTTATGGGTATGCAAGCGGGCTTCACAAAGTACTGTTGTTTTCTCTGTCTCTGAGATAGTCGAGCTGTATCCCAGCATTACGAGCAGAAAAACTGGGGGTCTTGAAGCACTTTCGTTCCTGGCGAACACAGCCTCAAGGAGAATCAACTGGTGGACATGAATAAGGTGCTTCTTCCTCTTCTTCAAATCAAGCTTGGTTTGATGAAGAATTTCGTGAAGGCGTTGCACAAAAAGGGTGCGGCCTTCCAACACTTGTCTACTGTGTTCCCAGGTCTTAGTGCTGCTAAGCTCAAAGAGGGCATCTTTGTCGGACCTCAGATCCGAGAAGTGCTGAAGGATACTGATTTTGAGGAGCTTCTTAACTTAAAGGAACTGAGAGCATGGGAAGCATTCAAGTCAGTCTGTAGTGGCTTCCGTGGTAACATACGCGTACCAGATTACCAAGCCTGTATTGAGAAGTTGCTAAAGTCTTACGAGGATATGGGGTGCCGAATGTCACTCAAGATTCATTTTCTCCATTCCCACCTCAACTTCTTCCCGCCAAACCTTGGAGCAGTGAGTGATGAGCAGGGAGAAAGATTCCACCAAGACATTACGAATATGGAGAGCAACTATCAAGGCAAATGGAACCCCGGCATGATGAGAGACTTCTGCTGGATGCTCTTGTGTGACATCCCGGAGGCAAAATACACCAGATCTTCTAAGAAAACACACTTTTGACTGTCTGTGGTACTATGAATTGTGTAATTGTGTCATCCAAATATATTGATTCAATCATTGTTCTTTATCTATCCTGTTTTATCTGTTATAAGCTGCTGCAACTCTTGAAATATGCGCATATATTCTCTGTTTATACTAAAATGAACTATTTAAAAGCCAGAAAACTAGAGGTGATAGAGCAAAAATATTTATAAATTTGAAAGCAGTACACCCAAATTTACAAAAAACACATATCCCCATTCTTGTCTCAGACCAAAAATTTATTTTTGTAAACCAGTGTTATCAATATTAGATAACAATGCTTGGAACCATCTTACTGTTGGCAAAAAAAGAATCACTGGTATTTAATAACAATATTTAAAACCATTTAACTGTATGCAGAGAAATGAACTCTAAATAATTTACAAAGCTCTTTGCTTCGATGTGGCACAAGGTCGAATGAATGGGGCGCCCAATGAGACTCGAACTCACTCGTGTAGGTTTGCTAGTCCAGCTTGCTAACTGTTACACCACCAGAGGTGCCCCAGAGAAATGAACTCTAGTCGCTTAAAAAGTATAACCTAAAAATTATTCACTAAAATCTTTTATGTATAAACTTGATTTGGCATTCAATAACCCTCAAGGGTTGAAATGCTTTTACACCAAATAATCAAACTTAAACCTAAAATTTTGCGATAAGTTAATTTACGAATCACTTGCTTCGATGTGGCACAAGGTGGAATGAATGGAGCGCCCATTGTGACTCAAACTCACAGATGTAGGTTTCCTAGTCTAGTTTGCTAACCATTACACCACCGGCGGCGCACACGTTTCGCCAGTGCAGTAATTTGCAAAGCATTTTGCTTATATGTCGTATAAGGCCGAATGAAGGGAGCACTCAGTGAGAAACGAACACACTCGTCTTGGTTTGCTAGTCTAGCTTGCTAACTATTATACCACCGGAGGCGCCCACTTTTAGCCAGTACAGTAATTCACAAAGCATTTTGCTTTGATGTGGCACAAGGGCGAATGAATGGTGCACTCAATGAGACTTGAACTCACTTGTGCTGGTTTGCTAATCAAGCTTGTTAACCATTACACCACCAGAGGCGCCCGCGTTTAGCCAGTGAAGTAATTTATAAAGCATTTTCCTTAGATGTAGCACAAGGCCGAATGTTTGGGGCACTCAATAAGACTTGAACTCTCTCGTGTAGGTTAACTAGTATAGCTTGTCAAACATAACACTCCCAGATGTGCCCGAGGTTTTCTATAAAAGGAGGAGCTTGTTCACGAATATTGTTGATGAAAATAGTGCTGCGTACCCTATCAGGATTTACGTTATACGTTTCGTTATTGTTTCTCTGTCTTTGACTCCTAGAGCCCGAGCATGCCCAGCTCACTGGCTCTTTTGTTGTTTCATGTGTGCCTTCTCTCGTCACCATTTTTACTTTTGACTGTCACCTCGTGTCGCTCAGCCGATTTGTTACCGCAACTCCAAAATACTTAGTTCTTCATTGTCCGGATAAAAAAAAAAACAATACTTATGTTAGCACATCATATTTTACTACTTACGACTGTTCTTCCTGACCGAGCACCACCTTACGGAAATTTACTGTAATATAATGGCCGAAGGATTTCGTTTTATGCCTTTGGGTTTAGTTAGGCTGAGAACCTTTCGGCTCAGTGCATGGGTTACTTAGGTGCAACATTAACGCAGGTGTTCACACGCGCGCGTTCGGAGCAGACGTGTCACTCAGAGATGTCACAATAGCCCAGATTGAAAACGGGGCTAGAGAGTACGAATGACGTCACGCACTGGAAGCGCTCGCGGAAGATTTGGGGGATTTTGAAAAAGTCAGTTGAGTTGAGAACTAAACTCCGAACGAGAAGGGTCGAGGGAAGAGGCCAGACGAATTTGCGCGCTACGGGTGCCGCACGGATGGTGGGAGGCAGATGAAAAAGACAGCATAGAATGATTGTGTCTCTTTTCCTTATGTCAAAACCTTTAACTCAAAGGTAAAAAAAGGTTTCGTATCTGAACTAAGAAGTCGTTACGTGTTTTTCGTGTTTCGGGGTTCCTATGATCTATGTATATATGTTATGAACATTCTATGTACGTTACACATATCCTTATCATGGGGATGGTACATCTCTAAGCGATTCTCGCCATCTGGCCTAAACTAGTTTCCGTTCTTCTAGAATTAGCACTCGTCAATCAAACTGAATAACCGATCAGTTTTTTTCCACACCGTTAAACGGTTAGAATATATTTAAACTAACCTACACTTTATGATAATGATAGACTTCACCAATCTATTATGTAAGGTTTATTAAGGTTATTTGGTTTATTGGCATATCATCAAGGGATGATATAAAATTATGATGATATGATTAGCTTATATGTATAAACAGGATTTGGCTATCGATAGGCTATCGATCATATGGAAATCAGACCTGACCGATAAAATGAAACGCAGTTTCTTCCAGGATGTGGTCGTGTCGATACTGCTATATGGATGCACTACTTGGACGCTGACTAAACGGCTGGAGAAGAAGCTAAACGGCAATTATACAAGAATGTTAAGTGCAATATTGAACATGTCCTGGCAGCAATACCCTATAAGGCACCAACTATACGGTCACCTACCACCTATCACGAAAACTATACAAGCTAGACGAACCAGACATGACAGACACTGCTGGAGAAGCAAGGACGAGATCGTAAGTGATGTACTCCTGTGGACCCCCGCATATGGCCAATCAAAAGCAGAACGACCAGCTCGAACATACATACAGCAGCTATGTGATGATACGGGATTTAGCCCTGAAGACCTGCCAGAGGCGTTGAATGATAGGGAGACGTGGAGAGAGAGGGTCAGGGATATCCGTGCTAGCTGCACGACATGATGAAATGGTTTCACGTATTACTATATAACATTAGCAATTCTATTTATCAAGTAATCTTTTCTAATTCAAAATTAATCATTTATTTGCACACAGTTAAATGGATTCAAGTATTGCTATTTAACATAAGTAATTCTATCTTTCAAGTATTCCTATCTAATCTAATGTTAAAAATTTCTCTGTACACATTGAAATTGTTTCAAGTATTGCTATTTAACATCAATAATTCTATTTATGGAGGATTCGGTTTGGTTTGGTTTCTTTGTTTAATGGCGTATCAACTTTTGTAGGTTATTTAATGCCAAAGCCATTCTCTTAGAAGAACAGTAGTGGTACTATTTAACTCATGGCTGGAAGGATAAGGGGGTTCATACCTTTCCCAAGGGTATTTGCCCGAAAGTGAACGTAATAGCGCGACTGGAGTACAAACTCGCTTACTACGATTCTGCACTCCATCACTTTAACAATTACACCACGAGGGCACCCACATGAAGTATTCAAATCGAATCTAATATTAATCATTTGTCTACACACATTGGTTTCCAGTTTTGCTATTTAACATTAGTGATTCTATCAGTCAAGTATTCTTAGTTCATACAAACATCCTGTACACTGCTAAATGGTTGCAGTGTTCGCCAATGGTCCGGGAGACAAGGGTTCAATCCCAGGTCGCGTCATACCAAAGACTTTAAAAATGGTACTTGATACCTCCTTGCTTAACACTCAGCAATATAAGGTACGTATCAAGGGTAAAGTGGAGCAATCCAAGGAAAGGAGTAGCGCCCTCCTCTACGCCTCGGTGTAAGTAAAATTGGCGACCATAGTCGAGGGTAACCCAAAGGCTCCCTTTTCGATAGCTACTACACCAAGGTGTAGGGGAGGGCGCTACTCCTTCCCTGGATTGCTCCAATTTACCCTTGATCCGTACCTTATAATTCTGAGTGTTAAGCAAGGAGGCATCAAGTACCATTTTTTAGTTTTTGGTATGACTCGACCTGGGATTGAACCCAGGTCTCCCGAGCCATTGGCGAACACTCTAACCGCTTGGCCAATGTCCGGTGTAGTAGCTATTAAAAAGGAAGCCTTCGGGTCACCCTTGACTAGGGTCACAAGCTTTACTTTTTTACTTAAAAGATTGAACATTTTTTATTTGACCCGTTGATTGGACTCTAACAGGTATTCCCACTCTGGGTTATAGTAGAACTGGAAGTAATGCTAATGAAGTGGTGCTCCATATTTCTAAGCCTCCAAGCCTAGAGCCTCACCATCCGATGTCATACCCAGTTCACCAATTATGTAAGAATAAAGTTATTTGTCAAGATTTTTAAGATGAAGTCTCATGATTTTTTTTATATTTTGTATTTGCACAATTGTTTTCATCTTTATTGTTATATTCACAACGTTTCGGTCGATAAGTCCTTCAGTCGATGAGTGTTTCGGTCTTTTACGGGTAATTTATATACAACTCGGGAGTCTACAATGGAACTTCGAAACGAAACATTTATTTCATCCTTTGGAGTCAATTTTTCTAATTCTGTTAACCATCACCGGGTACAAGTGTTAAGCTATAGCGAATATTTACGAGTCGGTGGGATTGAACCTGCGACCCCTAGATGATTTCACTTAGAAGCTATTCTACTAAACGCCTATTTCCTTTACGCCATGTCCTTCTGGAAGCTCCATGTTGGTTCCAGAGTTCGACATAAAACACCTGAAGAAGGCCGAAAGATGCATCTGCCGAATGATTGTGAATATAGAAATTTAGTTGCAGACAGTTGTCTGAATAAAATAAATAATACAAAAAAATAGAGTTCTTTTTCTAAATATGAGACCCGGTAAAAATAATTTTTCTATTGAATGTCGATGAAGTTTATCCGTATCTGTGATTAAGAGTCGATGTTTATTTCTTTATAGTTTTTTTTTTTTTTTTTTTTTTTTTTGGTGAGTTTTTATTTGCGTGGGGAAAATCTATGCGCAAATATCAATATCATTCCAAGCAGATGAACACCATTTTCTGAAGAGATTCTTTGAGATTGAAAAAAAGAGAACGCATTTATTCAATCACATGTTTTCATATCGATTATATTACGGTTTTCTTTTGTGTTTTCCCCATTGTTCTACTTGTTTGTCGAAGTAGCGAATCATTTCTCCCTCGTTTATTTATTTGTTTTAATTGTATCTGCCTAACCGTAGGCATGACGAAATGAAATCAGAAATTATTTGCTTTTTAAAACCATCATTACAAAAAGATTCCTATGATAGCGCCTGATATTGTTAAAATGAACTGTACATTGGAAATCGAAATTTGCAACTTCCACTAGCACAGTCGCCAAGCAATCCTCTCTAAACAGTCCAAATCGTTCAGAAAAGCTGTTGGCTGCTCTTAAGATCCAGGAAATCACCGGATTCCCATGCTGACTGCTCCAGGGCATCTGTTGATCAATGCCAATTAATAAGTTGTCTGTCTTTTCTGATGGGAACGTACGAGGTGCGTTCAAAAATCATGTTGAATGAAGCTGTGTTTTTCAGAAATCATCAATACATTTATTTCATCTAGGTTTTCATGAGTAAAGTCCCCTCTCAAACCACCGAATGTGTGGAGCCAGGTATTCATTGAGTGCATCTCCAGAGTGGGATAAGACATTCATCCCCATGAGTGTCCTAGAAATGACACTAAACTTTATTAAGAGTCGAGGCTTCAGCTGTGAAGCCTTGAGGAGTATCAATCCTATTGCCTGAGGACGTAAAATACGCCGATCACATCTCAGCAGAGGGGTAAGGCCTCCCAACCCCAGTGATTGTCCTAGATATGTAACTCTCAACAATATGATGTGGGCCTTACGTTAACACGATTCCCTGGCTTCAAGGCATAAATAACCCTAGGCTTATTGACATACATTTAAAATCTGAAACAATATTTCTTTGTAGTTATTAGATTTTTATTTGTTTTCAGTAACTTCCCACTTTGGTGCAATGCGAAGAAAAAATTTGGTATAAAAAATGTTTTTAAAAGAAAATTTTCTTTAGTTTTACAAAAGGTTTTCAAAAATGCTGATTTGCCTTAAAAGAAGTGAAAAAATAGAAGTGATAACATGATGTATCCATCAGTGTAATGAGAATAAATTTTTTAATCAAAGTGAATTGCCATCGTGAACAACTGACAGTGAGATCTATATTTGTGAGATAATCCTTTTAGGTAGTTGCGGGTCGTAAGTGTTTTAGACAAATATTTGACACATAGCCAAATATTTGACTCATGTTTAACTTGTTAAATCAAGGAAATCTTTCACTTTATTGTTTACTGGACAAAATTCCCCTTGATATGAATTCTATTAAAGTGGATGCTGTTATAATGTACAGATTGGAATTGTTACCATCACTAAGTTATCTCAAGTGTTCAAACTGATGTGTATTCTGTTTAAGTGAATGCTATAAGATGTACCGATTGGAATTGCAAAGAGGACTGTGTTATTTCAGGTGATCGAATTGATGAGCATAGTGTTAAAGTGAATGTTGATATAATGTACAGATTGGAAATGCAAATATCACAGAGTTATCTTAAGTGATCCTATTTACCCAACCCCTCGGGCAGGATATGACACAAGGTCAATTTTTAAAGCGGAGTTTAACAGGTTTGAATTCAGACTTTTCCTTCTAGACTAGTTGCCTCACCAAGGGTGAAGAAGCTAGTCTGCCCTACTATTTACCCATAGCTGGAGGGAGAATAATTGGATTCATACTAATTCCCAAGGGTATTAGTGCTATGTGAAATGCAATCAGTCTTGTCCAGGAATTGAACTCGTATCGCCGTGTCCATATCCGGTGACGATAACCATTACACCACGGGCACCTCCATTATCTTAAGTGATGACCATTCTGTTTAAAGTAATGTTGATATCATGAACAAAGCGGATTTGCAAATATCACAAATCGTTACCGTTCTTAATTCGGGGCATTATGTTTCGCTGACTCAACTTATTATCTGCCTTCTCGGCTGGTATTGTAAAATATGTCGATTGTACCTCGGCAGATGGCTCAAACTCAACCAATAGGTCCACCGAGTGCTTCTGAGTGGCGACACGTAATTCTTGAAGATGAGATCCAACTGGCTGAGAGTTCCTGACCTGGTTGCAAAAGTGGTCACTTGACCTTCAACATTTTTGCCTTTATCATATTTACCCAACCCCTTCGCTCGGGCAGGATATGACACAAGGTCAATTTTTTAAGCGGATTTAACAGGTTTGAATTCAGAGTTTTCCTTCTCCTAGACTAGTTGCCTCGCCAAGGCGGAAGAACTCAGTCTGCCCTACTATTTACCCATAGCTGGAGGGAGAATAATTGGATTCATACCTTTCCCAAGGGTATTAGTGCTATGTGAAATGCATTCAGTCCAGGGTTTGAACTCGTGTCACCGTGTTCAATTCCTGCGACGATAACCATTACACCACGGGTACATCCATTTTTGCCTTTATTGGGCTTGAGAGGGCGCTCTGCGAGGTTCGATTTGATCAATGGCCTGATCATGTTAAGCTTAAGAACCTTTTTATTGTTCTAACCGTTTAGTTCAAATTGGTTTTGTAGAAAAGCAAACACCAAAGCCTTTTGATCTTAAAATTAGTAGAAGGCGATGGCGGATGGGGCCATAACACTGAGAAAAAATCACTTTTTATTTCCTGGGTTGGACTCTAAACTTCATCCAATTATGGAGTTAGGGGAATTTAAAGAGTCTTTTCCTTATCATTGCTCTGGGGTACACTCGGAATCGATGTGGTAGTACCTGTTAGGGTTCCATCTATGGGTCAACTAGATTGTTGGTTGGTTGGTTTGGTTTTATGGCATATCAACCATTGTAGGTTATTTAATGCTAAATCCATTTTTATGCAAACAGTTAGTTCTATTTCAAACAATTCAGTTTAGAATAAGTACACAGTTTAATTGTCAAAAAACACTTCTATTTCAAACTATTCAGTTTATTCAAACAGTTCTAATTCAGCTAATTCAGTTTAGTATAAGTACATATTTTGTTTAAACACAGTTAAATGTCAAAACTCTGCATTCGCCAAAGCTCCAGTCTCACTGGAACTTCACCCTCAGATTGTTTAGTGACATATCTAGGACACTCGTTAGGGGGGGTCTCACCCCTCTGCAGAGAAGCAGTCAGCGTATTCTACAGCCCCAACCGACTGAGCAAGGGTCAAATAGAACTGTTCAATCACTAGCTAATGATTACTGTTATTATTTAATTGAAACCATACTGCCGTGTGCAAATTGTTGTTATTAGATAGAAATATTTAGTAAATAAAATTACAAATGTTGAATTGCAATATTGGAAACCATTAAACTGTGTGCAAACAAATAATTAGTATTTGTTGTGTAGGAAACCTTCCACCCCTTTTGAAAGTGAACCGTTCTGCTCGTGGAGTTGATGAATGAAGGCTTTAAGTAGAAGCCTATAAATTGACATACGGGCAGTACGCTGAGCTAGTCTTACTGCTCATGCGACTTTTGGACCTTGTTATTGTTACATGTTACTTAGTGTTTGTCTTTACTAACCCCAAATTAACATCATAACAGTATTAAACAAAATAGTGATACTTGAAACGATTTTAATTGTGTGAGAACAAATGATTGATATCAAATGAAATTATTAGTGTTAAATAGCAACTCTTGAAACCATTATAACTGAGTGGAAACTAATGATTTTGAATTAATAGACTTATTAGAGTTATAGAGCAATACTTGAAACCATTTAAACTGTGTGCAGACGAATGATTATTATTAAATAGTATAAAATATTATTGTTAGATAGTAATAGTGAAAACCATTTAACTGTGTGCAAAGAAATGAGCTCTAACTCGTTTAAAAATACAGTTTCCGACAAACTATTCCCTTACAAATCACACACATGCAAACGCATATATATATATTTTTTCATCTATCAGAACTCTTCAGCGTGGCTAGACAGGCTAGATTGCCGAAGCTGGAATCGAAACCCAGTTGACTCAAACGCCAATCCAAAATTCTACCCCTTCGCCACGAGGAAACTAGCGCGGACGAAAGAAAATTTAAACGCTTATGTATTACATTTGTTTTTGTTTACATATATCAGTTTAACGGCTACCGAGAGCTCGATTCATATGAAGAGCCTTACATTACGCTAGTGGCAACCATTTACTTCCCTCGCGAGAGAGCTCAACCCTACAGGGGTAGGGGAACAGGATGAAAATAAATTTAATATCCTTATGTGACCGATTCTTTTTTTTTCTTTTTTTTTTTATTTTCATCCTGTTAAAAGCATGGATATAAATCAATGCTCTAAAAAAATTAACAAGACTTCATCAAATCAAATACGAAAATTTATTTGGATTTTATTTACATTTACATTTTACATTTTATTTACATTTACATTAATATTCTATTTTTTAAAATATTTTTCATTTGTCCTGATTGGAATTACTCCCCATTCCGGATTTACTGGATTGAATTTATATATATATATATATATATATATATATATATATATATATATATATATTTGTTTTACATTATTGTTTACTGGAAAAGATTTTTTAAACACCCATCGTTGTTTTACATCACTAATATCATACCTCTCTGTCTTGATGATGGTTCATTAGAACCGAAACGTTATAATGTCAACTTTGTTCCTCAATAATTTTCTCCTTCCGTTTGGATTACCTTATCAATTTTTTCTTTATATTGTTGAATTTTACTCCATTATTTACTTCTATATGTATTGCCATTACATACTTCACAAAAGTTGATATGAATGAAAACACCAACCCACCAACCATCAACTTTATTTGTTGCAGATTTCGTAGTATTATGGTAAATGGCTCAATCATATCATACCTCCCCGTCTTGATGATGGTTCATTAGAACCGAAACGTTATAATGTCAACTTTGTTCCTCAATAATTTTCTCCTTTTGTTTGGATTACCTTATCAATTATTTCTTTATATTGTTGAATTTTACTCCATTATTTACTTCCATGTGTATAGCCATTAAATACTCCACAAAAGTTGATATGAATGAAAACACCAACCAACCAACCATCGGCTTTATTTGCTGCGGATTTCGTGCTATCAAGGTAAATGGCTCAATTTCATGTCACCCTTGTAACTGCTGGAAACCTCAGAACCTGTATTCTACGGTTGAACATAAAATACAACTGTTTTTATTTGGATTTATTATTATTGGTTGTGAACCGGGCATTGGCATAATGGTTAGAGTGTTCACCAATGGCCCGGGAGACCTGGGTTCAATCCCGGGTCGAGTCATACCAAAGACTTAAAAAAATAGTACTTGATGCCTCCTTGCTTAACACTCAGCATTATAAGGTGCCCGTGGTCTAATGGTTATCGTCGTAGGAATTGGACACGACGATACGAGTTCAATTCCTGGACGAGACTGATTGCATTTCACATAGCACTAATACCCTTGGGAAAGGTATGAATCCAATTATTTTCCCTCCAGCTATGGGTAAATAGTAGGACAGACTGGGTTTTTCAGCCTTGGTGAGGCAACTAGTCTAGGAGAAGGAAAACTCTGAATTCAAGCCTGTTAAACTCCGCTTAAAAATTGACTTTGTGTCATATCCTGTCCGAGCGGAGGGGTTGGTAAATATGATAAGGTACGGATCAAGGGTAAAGTGGAGAAATCCTGGGAAAGGAGTAGCGCCCTTCCTTACACCTTGGTATAGTAGCTATCGAAAAGGGAGCCTTCGGGTCACCCTCGACTATGTTCGCCAACTTTATATACTTATTATTATTGGTTGTAATTGGACCATTAATTTTTAAAAATACAGTCACTAGTCAAAATGTGTATACATTTTTGGGAGAACACTGTATTTCGTACGAGTTTTATTGAATGTGACGAACAAGAAACATCTCATTAATTCTGTATTCAACTTGGATTCTTAAAAATTTACCACATGAAAAGATAAAAGGGAGTTCAAGTGCTCAGCGTATTTTTTTTTCCTCCGAGTCCAAACGCTTTCCACTAATATATGGCCATCGGCTAGAGCAAGAATGAGACATGGGCGTTGGCTTTTGGCAAACTGAGATATTAATCGATTCCACTCTTTCCAAAGTCTCGAAGATCAGAACGACGTTCTTAAATCAAGGAAATCTTTTACTTTATTGTTTAGTGGACAAAATTTGCCTTATAAACATCAGTGAGACCATACCAAAAATCACGGTTTTACTCTGAGCCCTTTTAGCATAGTCTGGTAAAAGGCCACCAGTTTACGGTACCCAGTGATTATATCAATCATACAATAGTAACGGTCTTCAAAATCAGTGTGCTTACCATTCTTTCATGTTTTTGCCTTCTTTTAGTATAGTCTGGTACAAGGCCATAAGTCTCTGTGACATAGATGGTTTGGTTTGGTTTCTTTGTTTAATGGCATATCAACCGTTGTAGGTTATTTAATACCAAAGCTATTCTCCTAGAAGAACAGTAGTTGTACTATTTAACCCATAGCTGGGAGGATAAGAGGGTTCATGCCTTTCCCAATGGTATTTGCCCGAAAGTGAACGTAATAGCACGACTGGAGTACGAACTCACGTTCTACGATTCCGCAGTCCATCGCTTTAACCATTACACCTCATCAGCATCGATTGGTTTCGGGTGGGTTTGGTTCAATGGCATATCAACCATTGTAGGTTATTTAATGCCACATCCTTTTTATACATATATATTAAATATATATGATTTGATTTCGTTGGGTTTGATGGCATATCAACCATTGTAGGTTATTTAATGCCAAATCCTCTTTATACATATATATTAAATATATATGATTTGGTTTGGTTGGGGTTTATGGCATATCAACCATGGTAGGTTATTTAATGCCAAATCCTCTTTATACATATATATTAAATATATATGATTGTTTTCGCTGGGGTTTATGGCATATCAACCATTGTAAGTTATTCAATGCCAAATCCTCTTTATACATATATATTAAATATATATGATTGATTTGGTTGGGGTTTATGGCATATCAACCATTGTAGGTTATTTAATGCCAAATCCTCTTTATACATATATATTAAATATATATAATTGATTTGGCTGGGGTTTATGGCATATCAACCATTGTAAGTTATTCAATGCCAAATCCTCTTTATACATATATATTAAATATATATGATTGATTTGGCTGGGGTTTATGGCATATCAACCATTGTAAGTTATTCAATGCCAAATCCTCTTTATACATATATGTTAAATATATATGAATTGGTTTGGTAGGGGTTTATGGCATATCAACCATTGTAAGTTATTCAATGCCAAATCCTCTTTATACATATATATTAAATATATATGAATTGGTTTGGTAGGGGTTTATGGCATATCAACCATTGTAGGTTATTTAATGCCAAATCCTCTTTATACATATATATTAAATATATATGATCTGGTTTGGTAGGGGTTTATGGCATATCAACCATTGTCGGTTATTTAATGCCAAATCCTTTAGTATATATTAAATATGATTTCTGAACATGTTTAGTAGATAACATTTTTAAACGACCCTGAGCTCATTTTTTTGGCACACAGTTAAATGGTTTCACTCATTTGTATCTAATATGAATACACAATTTAATGTAAAAACAGTTCTTTTTCAAACAATCCAGTTTAGCATCTGTACTGTTTTTTGTTTACCCACAGTTATATGATCAAACAGTTCTATCCCAAAAACTCACTGTCGCATAAGTATACAGTTAAAATGTCAAACAGTTCTATTTGACACATCGATAGGACCCTACCAGGTGCTACTACTCCGGGCCAGAGCAATGGCAGGGAAGGAATACTCCACATTCTCCAAAGCTCCAGCATTACTGAAGCCTCAGCATCAGCATCATATACAGTCGGTGTCTTCTACAGACCAAGCCGACAAGGCCACAAGACACTCGTTGGTGGGAGGGTCTTACCCCACTGAAGAAATGCAGTCGGTGTATTCTACAGCCTCAACATAGAACTTACTATAGTGAAGGTATTGGGTTCTAGCTTCTCAATCACTTGTTCATGGGGATACCCCCATTTAAGTTAGTCTGGTAGAAGGAGACAAGTAAAGGGTACTTAATGATAAATCAGAGAAAAATCAGGTAGTTTAAAACTTACGTTGACAATTAATAGCATAAATCTGAAGATATATGTAAACGAACGTCATTAATAAGCTTGTTATGTGGTGTAGTGTAAAATAATTAGGGACGAGTTGATGGTGTTAATTGTGAATTGTTTTCTAAGGAGATTTATGGGTTGACCACGGGATGTTGGAAAGGAAAGGAACATATATGAGAAAGATAATCGAGGCAAGCAAAGATACTGAGAGAGAAGGGCTATATGGGAGAAAGGAATGGGAATGGCTAGGTCGTGATAGCAGCAGACACCTGAGTTAAACATATAAATGTATCATCAGTGAATCGACGATGGATTCTGTTTGGCTGGAAGAAACTCAAACGGAAATGACGTTAGCGGGTACGAGGGTTAGAAAATAGGAAAAGACCCATTTTGGGTGAGCTCCGCTAAGGGGTCTCTCACCTGCTGCGAAGATGTGAAGACGAAACAAGCGATCAAGCACATGCAAGAACTACAACAAAAAACGATAAAGATAATGTATCTGCTATTTCTCTCTGTCCCTGTCTGTCTGTCTCTCGCTTCGGGACGTTTTTTTTCTCTCTGTCGAGTTCAAGCAGTTGACTCCGGCGCCAGGCAATTAACCTAACCCCTCCGAAGAGGGTTAAAGCCTGGGTGGACGGCCCCCTGAGGCCAGAGGGATTAACAGCCCGGTCGGCCGAACAACTAGAGGGACGCACCAAACACCTGGGTCTGATTAACTGCCTTGACGCCCCGTTGACGTTTATTTATGGAGAAGGTTGAGTTCATTATGTAGGGAGTACAACACTTATTTTCACTCTATTTAAAAATATTTCATCTTATCTTATTCTATTTATATTTCCTTAGTTAGGTTTATTTGGACTTTATGGCATATCAACCATTGTAAGTTATTTAATGCCAAATCCAGTTAATATATATATATGTATATATATATATATATATATAATTTGTAAATATAAGTTAACAATGTTAAATGGTTCCAAGCATTGTTATGTATCACTAACAATACAATTAAACATCAGTGACATGTTTACACACAGGTAAATATAAAAACAGTTCTGTTTCAATCAATTCAATTTAGCATTAGTCATTTCTTTGCAGTCAGTTGAAATTTCAAATAGTTCTATTTGACCCATAGACAGGACCCTAAGTAGTGCTACCACTCTAGGTCAGAGTGGACCCGGGAGCGATGGCAATAAAGGGGTACTCCGCATTCCCCAAAACTCCAATATTACTGGAGCTTTGTCATCAGATTGTTTAATATCATATCCAGAACACTTGTTGGTGGTGGGGGTCTCTGCAGAGACGGTGTATTTTACAGCCCCAGCCGATTAGCCTGTTATATTTCCTTTGTTTGGAAAAATATTCAGACTCTAAAAACGAGTTTTTACAATAAACAAAGAATAATATAGTAAATTCTATTGAATATAAGATATATAGATCGTAAAGTTACTTCAATTGCATAATGGTAAAAGTTATTGTAAGTGTAAAAATAAAACTTTCTTAGAAATAGGCCTCCAGTTCTGGCCCTTAGCTGTGCCATTCCAATGCCTTTAGTATATTATTCCATTGTTATACCCTAAACTGCATCTGGTGGTGAGGCTCCTGCTCTTGATGATTGGGATGTGTGGCGTCATCACTTCATTGGCATTACTACTAGGTCCACTTTAAGCTGGGGTTGTAGTATTTGTTATGGTCATCTGTCGTCAAACAGATGTTTGCGAAGATGAACTGTTTAAAATGATTGTTCATTAATTTTTTGTAAATTTTATAATTGGAGACCATTCTTCTGAGACTATAATAAACAAGCAAACAAACAAACAAACAAAACGAACAAAAAAAAAAGAAGAAAAAAAAGAAAAGAAACCGAGACATGGGTTGACATGCCACAAAACCAACCAAGCAACCAGGATACCAATCATTTAACCAACCGTCTAACTGAACCGCCAAAGAACTAACCAACTAACCAACCAACCAGCCAATGAACTGATCAACTAACCAACCAACCAACCAGCCAATGAACTGATCAACTAACCAACCAACCAACCAGCCGATCAACTGATAAACCAACCAACCAACAGACCAATCAGCCAAACAAATGAGCAGCCAAATGCACACAGAAATGTTTGTCTCTTCTGCTATATGCAAAACCGGATATGGTCTCTCTCTCTCTCTCTCTCTATATATATATATATATATATTATATATTTCTCCCCCTCTCTCTCTCTTAGAACAGTCACACTTTAAAATTTTCCTTGCTTGTCTGATAAAAAGTTAAGCCCCACTAAGAAAAAAAAAAGAAAAAAGAAGGCTATAAATGTGGCATTAAACAACCGAATAAGTGTTGACATGCCGTAAAATCATCAAACTAATCTCGTTGTCGTAGATTAATAGATTTAATGAGTTACGATAAAATCTTCATTATCAAACTAAAAAGAAATATCTACTTGCTTGGTTGTTTTATATAGCATATCAACCTTTTATGAAGACATTTAAAAATGGTTTCATGTAAAAAAAATGATTAGATATTATCTTTTTACCCGTATAGGGGACCTTAAGAGGTACTGCCACTCAGGATCAAAGTGGACCTGGCAGTAATTGCAATGAAGGGATACTCCACATTCAGGACTGGAACCTCATCATCAGATGCAGATAAGAGTTATACCCAGGATGTTGATTGTATTTGACCCATATATGGGTCCCCGACAGGTACTTCCAATCCAGGTCAGAGTGGACCTGGGAGTAATGGCAATGAAGGGGTACTTAACATTCTCCAAAGCTCAAGTACAAGAACCTCACCATCAGATGCAGATTAGTGTCATACCCTGGACACTAGTTCTGCTTGATCATTTCATCTTCACAGCTTCGCAGCAGGTGAGAGACCCCTTAGCGGAGCTCACCCAAAATGGCTCTTTTCCTATTGTCTAACCCTCCATTGAAGGGACCCTATCAGTTACTTCCAATCCAAGACACAGTGGACCAGAGTGTAATAGTAGTGAAGGGGTATCCCACATTCCCCAAAACTCTAAGACCGGATCGTCACTATCAGATGATTTAGTGTTATATATATTTCCCACCCCCTCCTCTCGGGCAGGATATGACACAAGGTCAATTTTTTTAAGCGGAGTTTAACAGGTTTGAATTCAGAGTTTTCCTATTCCTGGACCAGTTGCGCCACCAAGGCTGAAGAACCTAGTCTGCCCTACTATTTACCCATAGCTGGAGAGAGAATAATTGGATTCATACCTTTCCCAATGGTATTAGTGCTATGTGATATGCAATCAGTCTCGGCCAGGATTTGAACTCGTGTCGCCGTGTCCATTTCCTACGACGATAACCATTACCCCTCTTATATACAACATAAAACCGATTTTTCATAGGAAGTTAAATCATAGTAATTACTTCCAGCCCAGTCGGCTGAGGCTGTTGAATACGCTGACTGCATTTCAGCACAGGGGTAATACACCAACCTAATGAATGTTAAATTTTTTAGTGTTATATGCAGAACATTCGTTAGGGTGGGGGTCTTACCCACCCTTTTTTAAACGAAAATATATATTTTGCTCTGCTGGTATATTTTGTATTGAATAGCAGTACATTGAGCACTTATTCTTTGGATATTAATAGTCCTCATTTACTTTATATATATATATATATATATATATATATATATATATATTACATCGCTTTTCATACAACATATCAACTCCTTTATATTTTTTTTCAAATCTTTAAAAGCTTTCTTTTTTCTCACGAAACCTTTTTCTCCTGATCTAAGGTCGAAACCAGTGGAGAACAATAGAAATTTAAACTGCCTAAAGTAATATTGTTCTTTCTGAGATCCCTTCTATTTTACACACACACACACACACACACACACACACATATATATATATATATATATATCCAGCGCCCTCCCCTACATCTCGGTGTTGTAGCTATTGAAAAGGGAACTTTGAGGTCATCCTCAACTACAATCGGCCAACTTACTCAACTTAATATATATATATATACAACTCCTCGACACGAGCGAAATGTGACACAAGGTCAATTTTAAGCGGAGTTTAACAAGTTATAGAGTCTTTCTTTTCCTCGACGCCTTTCCATACGAAGGTTAAAGAGTCAGCCATATTATTTAACTTGAGGGTGAATAATTTCATTCATATCTTTCACAATGGTATTAATGCACATCGAAGTACTTCACTTCGATGAATCATTGCCTAGTTTGATTCACAGACATAGGTCACCCATCAAAATACTGAAGAAGCTCATTGTTGCTTCACTTCAATGATTTGTTCACAGCATGATTTCGGTGTTAGTAAAAACAAGACCCCCCTAAAAAAAACCAACAAAAAGCAAAACAAAACAACAATAACAGCAAAAAACAATTAATCATGCGTTAGATATGACACAAAGCCGTGAGTATGAAGTACGCTTTAAGGTTCAAAATCACTATTAATTAAATGAGCAGTTTGATGGTTGGTTGTTTGGGTTTTATGGCGTACCAACGTTTGTAGGTTATTTAAAGCCAAATTCTGTCTATATGTATATACATTCAACCAACTGAAAGAATACTTAGTAGGTAAAATTTTCTATAAGCAGGATTTTATTTGTTTGCATATGATTAATCAGTTTTAATTCGTCATATTTTTCGTATAACCCTGTCTCTCGCAAGAAGGACAGAACGTCATCTCTATTGACGTTTTCGAACAATTCGGTTAGACTAGTCACTTTGAAAAACTGCTTTCTGATGATAGCGAAAGCTCTGCTTTCTATGATAATGTGTTTAACCGTGCATGTTGTCTGACAGGTCAAACACTGTGGTTGTGGTTCCCGTTGCAGTATGAAAGCATGAGTAAGCCTTGTATGACCAATGCGCAATCGGGATATAACGACTTGTTCTCTTCTTGATTATCTAAAAGCAGGTCTCCAAAGTAGGCTGAATTTGGAAGAGTTTATTATGGATGTTCATGTCCCATCGTTGTTGCCATTTTGTGTGAAGGAATTTAGTGATTGTCGGTTTCAAATTGGTTTATGGATTGAGAAAAATTCAGGTCTTTGATCTTAGGCTGATTTGGCTCCCAGGTCAGCTCTTTCATTTCCGCTCACTCCGATGTGGCTTGGAATCCAACACAAAATTATTTTTTATGACTAGACATTGAGTCTAGTCTACTGAGCAGTTTAACAATTAATGGATTCTCCAGCTTTTTATTTTCAGTGATGTTACAGAGTGAGTCAGAGAATATAATAAATTTGTTGTGTTTGTCCATAGAAATGATGTTGAGGGCAAGGTCAATGGCACATACTTCTAGGAGGTGCCCGTGGTCTAATGGTTATCGTCGCAGGAAATGAACACGATAACACGAGTTCAAATCCTGGACGAGACTGACTGCATTTAACATAGCACTAATACCATTGGGAAAGGTATGAATCCAATTATTCTCCCTCCAGCTATGGGTATATAGTAAGGCAGACTAAGTTCTTCAGCCTTGGTGAGGCAACTAGTCTTGGAGAAGGAAAACTCTGAATTCAAACCTGTTAAACTCCGCTTAAAAAATTGACCTTGTATTATATCCTGCCCGAGAGGAGGGGGGGTTAAATATGATGGCACATACTTCTGCAGTGAAGATGGAGCTTTTCATTGGAAGGGGTTTCTTGAGAATGGTTTTATTGAGGACAGCGGCACATGCTGTTTTATTGTAATTCTTGGAGCCATCCGTAAATATATATTGATAGTCAGGATGGTGTAAGAAGATAGCAGTTCGAGACTTGCTTATAAAACAAAAAGCAATGATAGAAAAAAACAAACAAACAAACAAACAAACAAAAAACAATGTATGAGGGTGAGTTAAAGGTTTTGCAATATTTTAGTAGTATATGCCGTGGTTGAAATAAGTTGCGTGATCAAAGCAGTTCAAGTCATCGGAGAGAGCTGCTTTGGTTGTTAGCATCATGATAGTTGATGCACTGACACGTTGGGCATTGTTTCATTCCGTGTGTGATTTGAAAGCCGCATGGATGTAGGCGCCATGTTGTCTAATTCGGTAAGTTATCGTTTTACGAGTTCGAGCTGGACCATAACTACACAGAAACAACCAAAACCATTTGTTATACGAAAGATGAATGGGCAGTTGATCAAAGATGTTGATCAATCTACTGAGACAAATCCGGAGAGTAGCACTCGGGGAGTATCAGGCGAGCTGGTCATCTCACAAATTCAATTGTCATGAAATAGCCGAGGGATTTCGCTTCATGCCTTTGAATTTAGTTGGGCTGAGAACCTTTCGGCTCAGCACATGGGTTGGTTGGGTGTAAGATTGAGGCAGGTGTTGGTGCGGGTGCGCGCGAGCGGATGGAGGTGTCACTCAGGTGTCATAACAGTCCGACAAGGTGCGGGTGACGTCACGCACCGGAAGCACACGGAAGTTTTGTGTGAGAATTTGAAGAAAATAAGAGTCGGGTTTTAGACGCCGAACGAGAAGGATCGATTTTGGAGCTCGCAGGCGCGAGGCGAACGTGCGCCCGATGGGGGCCGCTCGAGTTGGGGGCCAAATGAATAATACAGCGTAGAAGATTGTGTCTCTCCTCCTTACGTCGAAACCTTTAACTCAAAGTTAATAAAAAAGGTTTCGTACCTGAACAAGAAGTAGTTACGTGTTTTTTGAGATTCCTGTTCTTTATATGTTCTGTAGTAATGAAACATTACATGTCTATTTCGCACATGGCCATATTCGTGTATATGGCTACGCAACACAATATGGTTCGTCACCTTCACGTCCTCAGCAAAAGAATCCAGAAGTGCCAAATTGTACCTCACGTACTGACAAAATATTGTAAAACTTTTGATTCAACCAATTACACATTGTTGTTATCAATAAACATGTTTATTTCTTCCGATAGCAGAGAATTCTGGAGGCTTACAGACGATGAATTCTTTGAAGGCGTTTCTCCCTTCGGGTTGTAGATTTATTGCTGTCTGGAATCAAAAGCCGTTAGTAAATAAGTTGAAGGATAAATCAATGAAAAAGTCATAATGCTATAATTAGTAATGTATAACACAACGTCTTGTATAATACGCATCCCTAATTTGGGACTCAGAAATTCTGGAGGAAACATTTCTCGTGTATAATACGATTTGACTCTTTTGGAACTTGAAGCAGCTAAATTTAAACCAAAGGTAGCACTTTTTGTCCCTTAGAATATTAGGACTATTGTCTTCATCATTATGCTCACAACGTTCCGGCCGATATGTCCTTCGACCTTCTTCAGGTGTTTCATGTCGAACTTGGGAACCTGCACTGAACCTTGAACTGAACTCTTTATTTTAGCCACAGGTGTTGTTCAAATTCCGTTTACCAAGTGTTAAGCATTCCCTGTCAGTCTTACTTGTAGATGGGATTGAACCTGAAACCTGATGATAATTTCGTTCTGAAACACTTTCTCAACCAAACGACTTATATATATTTGCTGAACAGATCCAGACAAATTGAACACTTGTTCAACTTTTTATACGGCTTGTTTCGACTAAAAATAGGAATTTATATAGTTTATATAATGCTTGAAAGAATATTTAGAACGAAGGCAATGAGAAAGGAAGAAACTTTTGGTGAAAATAAGTTTACTATAGTAGAAAACATTTATAGAAACGCATTTCCACGGCTGATTCTCTGTTGCAGTCATAAAATAGAAGTGTTTGTTACACATGATTTGGGACAAAAAAATTAACTTCCTTTGGTCATGCCGTCTCCGATATGGCGGCGCAAGTGACTGGAAAGTTGATATTTATCGTTTACACTAAACACCTCAAAATTTTGGATTGAAAAATCGGAATAGACAGTCTCGTGGGATTTGAGAGATTTACTTCTTGGGTATAATAAACACCAGTAACTAATGGATTGAAAAATCGGAATAGGCAGTTACATGGGATTTGAGAGATTTACTTTTTTTGTTTTTATTATCTGCCAAGACAACGTGTTTAGAACGTCTATAGATTTAATGAAAGAAAACGGTTTTAATCTGACAAAGGAAAGAAGGAGAAGATACCCCGCACAAACTATAACGGACTACGTCGATGACATAGCGCTTCTGGCAAATACACCCGCCCAAGCTGAATCCCTGCTACATAGCCTGGAAAGAGCAACAGGTGGCATCGCAGACAAAACGGAAAAAAACGTGCTTATTTAGTTCTTGTGTATAATAAACACCACCAACTTTTGGATAAAAAAAATCGGAAAAATAAAGCATTTTATTCACGAATAATTACGATAATTGTACGCATTTTAACAACAACTAGCATTCTAAGATAAATCATTGTCAATTTCTATTTCTTTTTAAAAAAATTTAGGTGGTTGGTTGGTTTGTATTACGTTAAGTCATCCATTTTTGGCTTGTTTAATGGCTAAGTCAATTTTTTGCAACATAATGACTTTCCCTGATACATTGAATGGCATATATGTCAGACTTTTGCTGAAAAACTGTGACAAATCAAATTTCACTACTCTTAAAGCAAAGCTTAAAAATCTGTGAGAAACGCATGAGCGCTCATTGATTGGTTATCCTATTTACCAACCCCTCCGCTCGGGCAGGATATGACACAAGGTCAATTTTTAAGCGGAGTTTAACAGGCTTGAATTCAGAGTTTTCCTTCTCCTAGAATAGTTGCCTAACCAAGGCTGAAGAACCTAGTCTGTCCTACTATTTACCCATAGCTGGAGGGAGAATAATTGGATTCATACCTTTCCCAAGGGTATTAGTGCTATGTGAAATGCAATCAGTCTCGTCCAGGATTTGAACTCGTATCGCCGTGTTCATTTCCTACGACGATAACAATTACACCATGAGCACCTCCATGAGCTCATTGATTGGATATAGGCAGTCATGTGGGATTTGAGATGTTTAGTTCTAATTGAAGTCAGTTGGACCAAGGCAGCGAAGTCATGGGAGTAAAATTACGGTTTGAAAGAAACCACCTCCTTCGGGGATGTCTTTTTTTGTCTTTCAGACGGCTTGAGTCAGTTCCAGTTGGAGATAGGATGCCAGCGAAGTGAGAAACAGCTCCAGACAGAGGGCTTGGGTCTTCAGTGACCCACGGTTGAGCAGCCCTGCCAGAATGAGGAAGAAGTGCCGCTATGGTCAGAAGAACATTGGGTCAATATGTAGCAGTCTGTTCCCGTCTCCAACCCACCTCTCACAGATAACCAACATCAACCCTTTCGAGAATAAAGTGTGAGAGGTATATTTTTTATAAAGAAGTGTGATCGTTCGTTCATTAAAGTCGTCATTATTGTTGACTTGGTTTCCGCTTATATTTGTATATATATTGTGTAGTTGTATTTGGCTATACAACACGATGAGCAGGATCCTTCTGCATTTTTCTTTCGAAAAGAAAATATAGCATATATTTTGAACATTAGTGATTTTGTGAACAGCATGTTTGTTATTCTTTTTTGACATTGAGATCCCACAAGAACATTTAAATGGTTTGGTTTGGTTTACTTTTATGGGATATAAACCATTGTAGGTTATTTAATGCTGAATATGTTCATACATATACGGTGTGTATACGATAAGTTTCCATACTTTTTTCGTATGGGCATTTAAAATTGTCGTTGACTCTTGAAAATTCAGTATGTTATTGCTATACATGTTATGAGATGACTGACCAATTTTTATTATTTCAGGTTCAAACGAACAGCTACAGCAGCATTTGAAATACACCCTACTAAAGCCTGATTGTCACTGCTGCTGAATTTCTAAAATGCAATCTGACACTTTAGAAGAACGATATGTAATAAAATTATGTTTTAAACTTGTAAAAAATTCCACAGAAACGTATGGAATGCTTCAGACTGCTTTTGGAGCATCTTGCATGAATCGAGCATCAGTTTTTGAGTGGCATAAGAGATTCAAGGAAGGCAGGGAGTCTGTGAGGGATGATGAGAAGTGTGGGAGGAGTAAAGAGTCAATATACCAGAGTTGATTGACCAAAGGGTTAGGGTTATTATGTTGAGGTTTTAAGGGAGTTCAGGAAGAGATTCCTAGGGAAGAGGCAAGCACTCTTCAAATCGGGTCAGTGGCATTTCCACCCGGACAATAAACTCCATCCTTGTCACAGACTATTTGACCAAGATGAGCATCAAGACAGTTCTTCACCCTCCCTATTGTCCAGACCTTGCTGCCTGTAACATTTGGTTATTCCCTAAGCTCAGGGGCTGTCGTTACGAGACAATTGAGGAGAGGAAAGAGGCTGGGAAGAAGGTCATTGACACGCTCACATAAGAGGACGTCCATGGGGCCTTCCAGAAGTTGTTGGAACGGTACAAGAAGTGCATTGCAGCCGGAGGAGATTACTTCAAAGGGTACTTGAGTTTCATGTGTGTGCTATCAATAAAAGTGCCCATACGAAAAAAGTCTGGAGACTTATCGTATGCACCTCAAACATCAAATGTACAAATTTACGGATGTAAAAATGCTCACATGCGTAAGAATCCCGAAACTCTGACGACTTTTTTTTAGTCCAGGTACGAAACTTTTATTACCTTCTTTAAGTTTAGGTTTTTCGACATGAGGAGAGAGAGACACAATTTTTACTATGCTGACTGTTCCATCTAACCGAACAATGCACGGTGCATCTCGTAGACCACTAGACTGGCCTCGCCCAGGCTCAAAAATCAACTTACTTCGTCCAGCGTCAGATCTCAACTCGCTTTGTCCAGCCTCAAATCTCAACTCCCTGACCCAACAAATGCGCGCGCACCCCGTAGTCCCAACTGGACTCGCCTGGCTTTGGATCTGAACTAATTTGTCCAGTTTCAAATCTCAACTAACTGCTTTTTTTTCAAAAATCACCCCATATCCTCAGCCCATAGCTTCCAGGCATGACGTCATTCACATCCCCAGTCATATTTGCTATCCGGGGTTTTTATTATGACATCTGTGATTGTCACATCCTCTCTGCGTGAGCGTGAACACCTGCACTCAATGTGTGTACCTGCACGTGCACTAAGCCGTATAGTTCTAAGCCTAACTAAACCGAATGATAAGATATAACCAACGAAAAATGATAATATAAAAAAAATCATTCCGCAATTATATAACACAGTTAAAAAGTTTCAAGTACTGCTATAAAATAATCTCACAATCAACCATCAGTTATTTGTTTGCACACATTTAAATATATATATATATATATATATATATATATATATACTATGCAAATTGTAGTTGGTCGGTAATCTCATTTTAGATGAGTTAGAACTAATTTGTTTGTACACACGTATTGCTATTGTTTCAACACAGTAGAATGTTTCCAATTATTGCTATCTAACACAAATAATTTCATTAGATATTAATCATTTGTTTGCAGATAGTGAAGTGGTTACAAATATTGGTATTTAACACTCATTAAAAATAGAAAAGTAGCAGGGCTAGATGAAATACCCTTGAAGTATAGAAGACAAGGAAATTCGACAGCATACTGCTCCGATACTGTAATGCCGTATATAGCCAGAACACAATCGACAAAGGGATGCATCCTCCCTTTCCCCAAGAAGGGTGACCTTGGAGTAGCCAAGAACTACCGGGGTAAAGCCCTTACATCAATAGCATCCAAGATCTACAATGGGCGACTAGACAACCGCATAGAACCGAAAATTTTGAGAATACTTAAGAAAAACAAAAACGGCTTTCGGAAAAATCGATCAACGACATCACATATTTTGACTTTCCGTCGAATTCTTGAAAGTGTACATGCAAAAAACCTGGACGCAACAATATTATTCGTCGACTTCTCCAAGGCATTTGATTCCATACTCAGAGGGAAGATGGAATAAATACTTCTCGCTTACGACCTCCCCAAAGAAACCGTCGCAACCATAAAGTAAAGTTGGCGACCATAGTCGAGGGTAACCCGAAGGCTCCCTTTTCGATAGCTACTACACCAAGATGTAGGGGAGGGCGCTACTCCTTCCCTGGATGGCTCTACTTTACCCTTGATCCGCACCTTATAACGCTGAGTGTTAAGCAAGGAGGCATCAAGTACCATTTTTTGAGTCTTTGGTGTGACTCGACCTGGGATTGAACCCAGGTCTCCCGGGCTATTGGCGAACACTCTAACCGCTAGGCCAATGTCCGGCAACCATAATGATGCTATATAGAACGGACTAGGTGGTTCAGCCTTGGTGAGTCAACTAGTCTAGGGGAATGAAAACTCTGAATTCAACCCTGTTAAACTCCGCTTAAAAAATTGACCTTGTGTCATATCCTGCCCGAGCGGAGGGGTTGGTAAATATGATAATGATGCTATATAAAAACACGATAGTAAAAGTCCGCTCGCCGGATGGAGAGAGAGAGACTACTCCGACATTACAGCAGGTGGGCTGCAAGGAGACGCATTAGCCCCATACCTGTTTATTATGTGCCTAGACTACGTGCTTAGAACGTCTATAGATTTAATGAAAGAAAACGGTTTTGAGCTGACAAAGGAAAGAAGCAGAAGATACCCCGCACAAGCTATAACGGACTACGTCGATGACATAGCGCTTCTGGCAAATACACCCGCCCAAGCTGAATCCTTGCTACATAGCCTAGAAAGAGCTACAGGTGACATCGCAGACAAAACAGAAAAAATGTGCTTCAATCAAAGAGGCGACATATCCACACTAGAAGGTACTATTTACCAACCCCTCCGCTCAGGCAGGATATGACACAAGGTCAATTTTTAAGCGGAGTTTAACTTGTTTTGAATTCAGAGTTTTCCTTCTCCTAGACTAGTTGCCTCACCAAGGCTGAAGAACCTAGTCCGTCCTACTATTTACCCATAGCTGGAGGGAGAATAAGGGGTTCATACCTTTCCCAAGGGTATTTGCCCGAAAGTGAACGTAATAACGCGACTGGAGTACGAACTCGCGTACTACGATTCCGCAGTTCATCGCTTTAACCATTACACCACGAGGACACCCCCCAAGGTGGTCCTCAGAAAACACCTACATCGGAAGCAGCGTCCCATCAATCAAGAATGACATCAACACGCAACTAGCATGGCATAGACAGATATCAATAGCCTATCGTTCATTCGAAAGTCAAGGCTGACCGATAATATAAAACTCAGTTTTTTTCCATGCAATAGTCGTGTCGATACTACTATATGGATGCACTACATGGATGCTAACCCAACGTATGGAGAAAAAGCTTGACAGCAATTACACAAGAATGCTGCGAACTGAATTGAACAAGTCCTGGAGGCAATAACCTATAAAGCAGCAGCTGTACGGACACCAACCACCCATCACGAAAACTATCCAAATTAGACGAACCAGGTATGTGGGACTGCTGAAAAAGTAAGGACGAACTCATAAGCGATATATTCATGTGGACCTCTTCACATGGACGAGCAAAAGTGGGACGACCAGCTAGAACCTATATACTGCAGCTCTGTGCCGATACCGGATATGGCCATGAAGACCTATCGTGAGCGATGGACGATAGAGACGGATGGCGAGAGAGGGTCAGGGAAGTCCGTGCTGGCAGCGTGACATGATGATGATGATTCTATTCAACAGAGATCATTCGTTTGCACACAGTTAAAGAGTTTCAAGTCTTGCTATTTAGCACTAATAATTCCATTCAACATTATTCAGTGGTTTTCACACAGTTAAATGATCAAACAGTTCTATTTCCAACAATTCAATTTAGCATAAGTTATTTGTTTGCACACAGTTTACCTGTCAAAAAGTTCTATTTGACCCATAGATAGGACCTTATCAGGTGCTACCACTCCGGGCCAGAGTAGACCAAGGAGTCATGACAATGAAGGAGTACTCCGCATTTCTCAACGCTCCAGCATTACCGGAACCTCACTGTCAAATTGTTTAGCGTCATATCGAAGACACTAGATGTGGGAGCCTTACTCCTCTGCAGAGATACAGTCGGTGTATTCTACAGCCCTAGCCGACTGGGCAAGATTGTTTAGTCTCATATCCAGAACACTCGTTGCGGGGCGGTCTTACATCTCTGCAGAGATGCAGTTGGTGTATTCTACAACCTCAGCTGACTGGACTGGTAAATTAGATGGTATCAAATAAACAATGATATAACATTTATAAATAATAGATGACGATTTTCACTAATCTGAATCAAAAAGGTCGAGCTGCTGTGAATATCCTATATGTAAGCGACCATTTGTAATACCTAAATATTACCATCGCTTATCATCATCATCATCCTGTCGTGCCGCAAGCACGGATATCCCTGACCCTCTCTCGCCACTTCTCCCTATCGTTCATCGCTTCTGGCAGGTCTTCGGGTCTACATCCCGTATCCTCACCTAGCTGCTGTATGTATGTTCGAGCTGGTCGTCCTGCTTTTGCTTGGCCATATGTGGGGGTCCAAAGGAGTACATCACTGATGAGTTTGTCCTTGCTTCTCCAGCAGTGTCCTGCGTGTCTGGTTCGTCTAACTTATTGCAGTATCTATCCCAATCTGCTTAATTCTTTCTTTCTTTCTTCATCTTTCACTTTAAATTAATATCTATCTCAATATGCTTAATTCTACATCAAGTCCTATCTATCGATTTCTTTCTTTCTTTCTTTCTTTCTTTCTTTCTACATCAAGTCCTATCTATCGATTTCTTTCTTTCTTTCTAAGTCTCACTATCATGATATACTACTGACTTAGATTAAATTGGTTCGGTTATAGCGACTTTCTTATAACAGCAATCTGTATATAATAAAGTAGTTTTAACCAAACTGAATGCGAAAAACTCTGGAATCATTTAAAAGCGACCTTTACATGTCTAACTCATTGATTGAACACTTAGAATCTGTTGTTGCGCATACGTCTTAAACAACCCCCAAATTCCTTTTCAACATTCGCTTGCCTGGGAGCCAATCGACCACTATTCTTTAAGGAGCCATTTACCAGTCGTAGAAGCAATCCTTGAACTGAATTGTTTCCACAGTTCTCGTTAGAAGAACTGAGCTTGATGACAACACGACTCGTAAGAATTGATTATATTTGATTTTGTTTCTTTTTAGCTTCTGCATTACGCAGCGGATATCGAATTGCCTCCCCGGGTAAAACGTGCACGACAATGTAAGATATTTTGTCAATGACAGCGAATACAAAGAAACCACTCTCACATTCAGTGCTGCGGTTTGTTCTTTGCTGATAAACTGTTTTGGTGAACAAGTTCAAAGGGCCATGGATTTTGAGAAGATGTCATTGCAATTACAGCAATCATTCCTAAGTGTTCTTTAGAAAAAAAAAATATAACAAATTGGAGATCAAGTCAAGTCCGGTCTCAACAAACACAAATATCTAATTCTTTCTTTCTTTCTTTCTTTCTTTCTATCTCAATCTGCTATATTCTTTCTTTCTATGTCTAGTCCTATCTATCGATTTCTTTCTTTCTTTCTTTCTTTCTTTCTGTCTTTCTTTCTATCGATCTATCTATCTCAATCTGCTATATTCTTTCTTTCTATCTATCTCAATCTGCTATATTCTTTCTTTCTTCCTATCTATCGATTTTTTTCTTTCTTTCTTTCTTTCTTTCTTTCTTTTTTTCTTTCTTTCTTTCTTTCTTTCTCATCTATCTCAATCAGCTATATTATTTCTTCCTATGTCTAGTCCTATCTATTGATTTCTTTCTTTCTTTCTTTCTTTCTTTCTTTCTTTCTTTCTATATAAATTATATAAAACAATTGTCCTGAGACGCTGAGTATGGAATTATTCAGTTATGGATTATCTGAGAGATTCCGTATTATTTTACGGCAGTGCTCGATGTATGGCTATTAATATATAAGTGATCAAAACATATATAAACACTCTCATACAGAGCAAATATATGTGTAATATATATATATATATATATATATATATATATATATATATATAGCTGTAAAATAAAATGAAAGAAAATTTAACCGACTGTCATTAAACCAAATTTCTAATGGGACAATGACAGTCCATTGAGTTTTCTTTAAATTTATTTTACAGATATATATATATATATATATATATATATATATATAGGCAGCATTTCTTCGTTAATACAAATTTCATTAAACATAATAGACATTTTATGCCTACATATTTTCTTTTGGATCCGTTCGAATTCCCTTATTACTTTTATCGTATTCGGGTGGAATTGATTTAGGTATTGTCCATAGTTGTATGTATCCCTAGTACTTTCTGCCCGACTTTGGGCGCCATAATCTCCAACAGCAAAGACGTCCTTACACAATAGTAATTTGCAAAGACAAAACTTACATCACTTTTGTAACAGATTCTCTCCTGATGATGGCCCAAAGTCGGGCAGAAAGTACTAGGGATACATACAACTATGGACAATACCTAAATCAATTCCCCCCGAATACGATAAAAGTAATACGGGAATTCGAACGGATCCAAAAGAAAATATGTAGGCATAAAATGTCTATTATGTTTAATGAAATTTGTATATATATATATATATATATATATATATATATATATATATATATATATATATATTCATCATACAACATTTGAAAGCACGTGCGATACTCTGCCCTCATCAGCTGCCAACCAGGGTGATAACACAGTTTCGGTATATATATATATATATATATATATATATGTCAAGATGAGACACGAGGTCAATATTTTTACGGCGTTTAACAGGTTTGAAGTCAAAATTGTCCTTCTTATAGACTGGTTTCTATACCAAGGTTAAAGAGCCCGGTCTGCCCGAGCAATTGCCTATAGCTGGAGGAAGAATAATTGGATGCATACCTTTCCCAAAAAGTTAAGTGAAGTGCAGACAGCGTTATTCAGGAATTGAACTCGGGTCGCCGTGTCCGTTTCCAAGTACAATAACTATTCGTGTCCGAGCATTTCATTATCATCATTCGGATACGTTTAATTTATTGTATATTTTATGTGCATATCTCGCAGGCGATGTGTGTTCAAAAACAATTCTGCGGCATTAACCCAAACTTCATTTACGAAGTCGAAAATAAACAATGAATAGAACATTTATTCTTCAAAACGCTCCTCTTTCACTCACGTAATCCAGGGAGCTTTTCATTGGCCGAAGCATCTTTCAAGCAGCATTTTGGGTACCATCATCTTCATCATCATCCTTAAGACATTCTGATCACACAGATTCTCTTGACTCTCTCTCTCTCTATATATATATATATATATAGTCCTATCGGTAATCGCTGTTTGTAAGATGTCTATACAACAGCTCTCTCTGCTCGCATAGAATTGATGAATGTAAGTTTCTGAGGTTTGGCTAACACTGGTCTTCCCATGTGTACGAGTCCATCGGAGAACGTCGCTTTTGAGATCGTCCTGAGATCCTAAGCAGTTCTTGAAAGTCTTTCTTTAATGGTCTGAGTGATGGGATGTACGTCGCTGTACAAGAACAGGATTTGGCATTAAATAACCTACAAAGGTTGATATGGCATAAAGCACAACAAACCAACCGATCCCCAAGAAACATTTTCAATCTGAAGAGGTCGGATTCTTGTTCATCTTCTACTTACTTCTAGCTGATATCGTTGAACAAAATAATCATAAGGTTTGCATTAAATTCGAGCATTTCCTTAAATGACTGATTTTTTTTTACATCAGTCATCCACAACACACTCACACACGGTACCCCCCACATACAGATATACACACACTAATACACATACACACAGAAACACAGATATACATTTAGGAAAACACACACAAACAGAAGCACACATGTGCGCCTATAAATACACTCACACATACACACACACACACATACAGAGAGAAACATATACACACAGTCATATACACAGACACATACATACAAAAACTTATATGCAAAAACAAACATAGATACACACAAAATATTGTAAAAAAAACACAATTTTTTTTCTAGTACTGAGTTTCAACTTTTAGTTCTTAGAAATTACAAATGCTTATAAATATTATTATGAGTTCATATGATTGTTATATGTGTGTGTTTGAGTGTGCGTGTGTGAATGTGTGCATGCGTGTATGTGTGTGTGTGGTTTATTCTTGAGTGTGTGTGTGTGTATATTCGTGTGTGCATGGCTGTGGTGTATGTTTGAGTGTGTGTGTATATTCATGTGTATGCGTGTGGTGTATGTTTGAGTGTGTGTGTATGTATGCGCATGTGTATGCGTGTGTATGTTTGAGCGTGTGTGTGTTTGCTTGAGTGTGTGTGTGTGTGGTGTATGTTTGAGTGTGTGTGTATGCGCGTATCTATGTGTGTATATGTTTGAGTGTGTGTGTGTATGTGTTTGAGTGTATGTGTGTGTTTGAGTGTGTGTGTATGCGTGTGTGTATTTTTGGGTGGGTGTGTATGTATGCGCGTGTGTATGTATTTGTGTGTATGCGTGTGCATGTTTGAGCGTGCGTGCGTGTTTCCTGGAGTGTGTGTGTGTGTGTGGTGTATGTTTGAGTGTGTGTATGCGCGTATCTATGCGTGTGTGTGTATGTTCGAGTGTATGTGTGTGTTTGAGTGTGTGTGTATGCGTGTGTGTATTTATGTGTATGTTTGAGCGTGCGTATGTGTTTGCTTGAGCGTGTGTGTGTGTGTGGTGCATGTTTGAGTGTGTTTGTGTGTATGTGCGTACCTATGTGTGTGTATGTTTGAGTGTGTGTATGTGTGTTTGAGTGTGTGTGTGTGTGTATGTGTGTTTGAGTGTGTGTATGTGTGCGTGATGTACGTGTGGTATATGTTTGAGTGTATGTGCATGTATGCGTGTGTGTGTGTGTGTATGCATGTATGTGTATGCGCACGCGCACGTGTGTGTGTGTCGTGTAAACTTCGCTTGCAATTCTTTTGCATATAATTAATTCTCGCTGTAATAGAATTTGTCCTTATTACATTGATATGATTACTCCTTTTGAGTTTCCTCCCCCCGCCCCACCAATGTTATCTGATGGTTTCTCACAGGAGTCTGTCTAAGTGACAGCAAGTTTTCCTCAACTCTCCAGGATTCGACTGAGTATCCTGGCCGATCGCAATAATGTTGTTGTCAGGATGGTTTCAGCTCGTCCTATGATTTCTAACTCTTATAATTGAACTTCAGAAGAAGGAGAGTTATTTATGGCATACTGGAGCGTCATATCGTGCACACGTGGGTAAGTTCATTCCCTGGGTTGTGGTGGGCTGAGGAGGTATTTCTGTATAAATACGAGGAGGTATTTCTGTATAAATACCAGTAGCAATTTAACATTCTTACAGGAACTATATTGGGTTACAGCCTGTTTCATTTTGTCTGCTAACTGGACGCCAGTTGGGACTCCTAGGCCGGTAAATGTTATTGTTATTATTCTACAACTCCTAGTCTCCTTATCAAGCAACTGAGGACCGTTCCGAAGGCTCCAATTATCATTGGTATCACCGTCATTTTCATGTTCCATGACATTTTAGTTCTTTAACAAAGTTCAGATACTTGTCTTTCGTTTCGTTTTCTTTGGTTTTCACTCTGTGATCCGCTGGGACGGCAAATTCCACTATTTGGCTAATCTGGAAACGTTCAGTGCAACCCTAAAAAGTACCAAATGGAGAAACACCAGGCCATGACGACATGACTTGGTTCTGGTTGAAAAAAAAAAAATTACCTCTATCCACGAGAGCCTGGCTCTTGAACGGAATAGATGCTTAGTAGAAACGAATATACTGTTGTACTCCCTATATAATGGACTCGCCTTCCTCCATAAATACACGTCAACGGAGCGTCAGAGGTAGATGACCAAACCTACATGACACAATCACCTGTGATACCACTTGCATAGAGGGCGTACCGGCACTACCCCACTGAACTCTCAGTTTCCTATTAACTAACTACTGTCTAACCAGGTTCACTTGCATCTTGTTTCTGTTACTTGAATATATATGTTTTTCTATCAACCTTTTTGTGTTCCCCCATGTCTTTCTTTTGCCAGCATCACAACATATACTGA
Organism: Sepioteuthis lessoniana; assembly: GCA_963585895.1. Taxonomy (NCBI): domain Eukaryota; kingdom Metazoa; phylum Mollusca; class Cephalopoda; order Myopsida; family Loliginidae; genus Sepioteuthis; species Sepioteuthis lessoniana. Next base: position 52,705,736 of record OY757938.1, on the reverse strand, counting down.
AATAGCTCACTAAGAGAAAGACCAAGCCTGATCTAAAAAGCCCTCCACCCCCACCCAAGGAACCCACCCTGCCCAGTAATTAAAAAACGATAAATTGTCTATCAATGATGTCAAAAATACCGACAGCACAGATTAGGAAGGAGTTTAACAACTTACTGATAATCCGTGGACTGTTTCCCGAAGAACAAAAAGTGTTGTATACTCATATGCAGATTCATAACAACGACACAATAAAGACGAGCGACATAGTTCTTTAGAAAAATATACCTCTCACTTTATTGAAAGGGTTGTGTGTGAGAGGGAGTTGGAGACAGAACAGAGCTGCAACATATTGAACCCCCACTCTATTGGCCATAGCAACGTTTCTTTTCCGTTCTCGGGGCTGCTCAACCGGGGGCCTAGGGGTCCACTCTGCTGTGTGCGGGTTTTCTCTACCGCAACTTATCTCTACCTCGTCTGTTCTCCAACTGCTGACTTCCTGTCTTCACCCGGGTTATATAATAATTTGACCCCCACTCTTCTTCATGCGAGCATCACAATTTCGCACTCATTCAACCCGTCCACGGTCAAGGTCATAATATCCTGATATTCCTCGACCGGATGCACCTGTTGGTGCATTTTCTATTTTTACAGCCCGGCCGGGTCGGAGGTCAATATACAACAAAAGGATGACACCAGAGAATAAGAGGAATAGGTAATCTACGGTACATTGATCAACTCATCCTCAAGGAGAGCAAAAAAAGACAGAAAAATCTAACTATGGCATGGATTGACAATAAAAAGACCAACAAAATGGTCTCGTTAAACTAGATAATAGACTGTCTAAAAATGTACGAGATATGTGACAAAGTCTTAAAGTTTATCACCGAAGCCATGAAAAACTGAAATGTGAAATTGACCACAGAAGGAAAAAGATTTCCTGAAGTGAAAATCCAGGGAGGTGTCTTCCAGGGAGTTGCTTTTTCAACATAACCATTTGTAATATCGTTGATGCCACTCAATTAGATACTTAGAAAATGCACAAGGATCTACAAACTTAATGAATCTTAAGAAAAGATTGACCTCTTAATCTCCATGGACGACATCAACGGAAAAGAATTGGAGACCCAATTACAGACGATAAAAATATACAGTTAGGATATAGGGATGGAATTCAGCATAGAAAAATGTGTCATATGAACAATGAACAGCGGAAAAAGCTAATTGACGGATTGTCCGGACGGCTTGGGCTGTAGAATACACCGACTGCACCTCTGCAGAGGGTTAAGACTCCCCCAACAAATGTCCTGGGTATAAGACTAAGCAATCTGATGGTAAAGTTCCAGTGGTGCAGGAGCTTTGGGGAATACGGATAATCCCTTCATTGCCATCGCTCCCAGGTTCCCTCTAACCCGAAGTGGTAGCACCTGATAGGGTCCTATCTATGGGTCAAATAGAATTAAACTGTGTACTGATGCTTAACTGAATCGCTTGAATTAGAACTGTTTGACTAAATTGAATAGCTTGAAATAGAAATATTTTTGGCAATTAAACTTACATTTAAACTGCGTACTTATGCTAAACTGAAATGTTTGAAATAGAACTGATTATTTGTATAAAAATGGATTTGGCATTAAATAACCTACAGGGGTTGATATGCCATAAAAAGCAACTAATCAACCAACCAAACAACCAATTAACGAACACTTGACTGAAAGAATAGAATTGCCAAATCAAGAAAAAATCAGAATGCTCGGAGAAAAGGAAACTTACAAGTACTCGGGGATATCAAACAAGAGATGGAAGAAAAAAAACGAAAAAATTATCTCAAGACGAACGAGAAAACTTGAAACCAAATGATGAAGCTGAAAAAGGTAACATGATGCAAATAACGTGTGGTTTGGTTTCTTCTTTTTAATGGCATATCAAACTTCTTAGGAGATTTAGTGCCAAAGCCTCCCTTCTAGAAGAACACCGGTGGTACTATTTAACCCAGAGCTTGAGGGTTCATACCTTTACCGAAAGTATTTGTCTGAAAGTGAACGTAATAGCGCGACTGGAGTTTGAACTCGCATACTACGATTCCGCAGCCTTAACCAATACACCACGAGCACTCCTCCAAAATCATGTATCATAGTGAAAATAACGATAACTTGATGGAAAAAGCCACTAACATTATGCAAATGATGATAACATTTTGGAAATAACTTCAGCCTTATCCTGGGATAATGACTGTACTCTTAGCAAATCATTCAAATCTTTATTTAGCAAATTTGGCTTTTTATTCTAGTTCATCCAAATTTATCATCACTCTCATCTTTATCGGACGGAGGGTGGGTTAACTGACACAGGATTCTGCAGATCAGACCCGCAGAGTGACTATACGAATTTTGTCTGTTTTTTTCTTTAAAAAGCAATAATTAAGATGGAATAATTCATAAAAATGTGAAATATTGTCCCAAGATTTGGCAATAGAAAGAACTGTTTACATTTGCAGCTATTTAAAGGAAATTAATAGTGATGGATCCTTTTATGTTCCCGAAGACTATCATAATGACCTTCTTAACTGACTGCTACGCCCAGAATATTTTCTTTATCGAAAAGTCAATGTGTTTCCTCTCTATGGAATATCCTTTTGATTTAGGCTCATCATGGCAAACGCAGGTTTTTCCGTATGCATCATACATTCTTCTGTAATTTTCATCTGGTTTGGGCTTCTCAGCCACCCAAGATTTGATGACAGACCTCTGGAGCACTTTGTCGTCATTTTGAATAGCCTTAAAACAAATATTTTTGCGAGATTAAAATAATTTTGGCTGTAAACTAAACAATACAAAGTTTACATTTATGGAAAACATTTTGAAAAAAATATTCTGCTTTTTTTTTATTTTTTAAATCCTCTTTTTTATTGAATGACCCTCATATATAATTGATACCTTTGTCAAAAGATAGATTTATGATTTGAAATGGTCGGTTTTTCGTGTTCGTTTTCCATTTACTTATTGTTGATATTGCTGAGCAAAATAATTATAAGGTTTGCATTAAATTCGAGGTTTTCCTGCTATGACTGTATTTTATAACAATTATCCACAACACACACACACACACACACACGTGCGTGCTCACAGACACTCATAAACACACACACACAAATACAAATACACTCAGAGATACTTTCACACAAATACACATACACACAGAAGTACGTACACACACACACACACACACACACACACGTGCGCGCTCACAGACACTCATAAACACACACACACACAAATGCAAATACACTCAGAGACACTCTCACACAAATACACACAGAAGTACGTACACACACACACACACACACACGTACGTGGTCACAGTCACTCATAAACACACACACACATATACAAATACACTCAGAGACACTCTCACACAAATATACATACACACAGAAGTACACACACACACACACACACACACATACTCATACAAACACATTCACAAAAACGCACTTACACAAACACACATACAGAAACACAGACACATACGTAAATACACACATAGAAACACACACACAAACACAAACACATACACAAACAGAAACATGCACCGACACACACACATGATCATAAACACATACTCACCCAAATACACATGCATACAGTTAAACACATAGAAACTAACATAGAGAGAGAGAGAGAGAGAGAGAGAGAGAGTGAGAGAGAGAAAGAAACCAACAAATACATGCAGACACACAAACACAAAGACGCACACGAATACACACATACAAGTACACACAGAGAAATACATACAAACACACCCACACAAACATATACGCATACAAATACACACACTGAAATACATACCCATATACATAGACATAAACACACACACACACACACACACACATAAACACACACACACACACATTCGCACATAAGCAGATACTCTACTGATTAGCACGTTTTTCTTTATGCGCAAAACTTTTTAATTTCCTTCCGGCTTTTCGAAATTGCCATCAATTCAGTCCGCCATTTGTATTTTTAAAAAAAATAGCCCTTACTCTATTTCTGTCTAGCTTCTACGATTTTCCAAGCTTCTTTTACAGATCCGGTCGAACCAAGAATAAACTAAAAACAAAACAAATCAAGCAAACAAACAGAAATGTTCCACGAAAGATTCTTTCGCGTCATTTACTTCGACACGTAAAATTCTTGTTTTCATCTTTTAAAAATTTCTTTCTTTCTTTTTTCTTTTTTCTTTTCGTATTTTTTTTTCTATCCTTCTATTCTTTAGATGTTTTCCCTAAAGACATCTGCCTTAATTACATACAGATTCTTTCTGGAAAATAATCCTCACTCTTTCTAGTTTAGAATGGTAGGTATTTTAAAGAATAATAAAAATAAATAAAACAAGCTCATTAACTTTAAAAATATATTTCAAAGCGAACGTCATTTATAGTTTTATTAAGTCTCTTTTCTAATTCCAATATTTGTTTCGTTTTTCATTCTGTATTTTTTTTTAATTTTAGGTGGTTTCCTCTTTTTTATAGAAAAAAAAATCTTTCTGTTTAGTTTTCCTAACAATTTATTATGGACTTCTTTCTTTCTTTCTTTCTTTCTTTCTTTCTTTCTTTCAAAGCTTTTTTTACATTTCTCTGTGTTTTCTTTGCAATTATACCCTAAATTTTAAAAATTAATTTTCTGCATTCTTTCTTTCTTTCTTTCTTTCTTTCTTTCTTTCTTTCTAATTTCAATTGTTTTTCTATATTTCCCTCTTCGTTTGTGCAATTTTTTTCCCCAATTTTGAAAATTAATATCTTACACCTTTTCTTTCTTTCTTTCTTTCTTTCAAAGTTTTTTTTTACATTTCTTAGTGTCTTCTTCGCAATTTTTCCCTAAATTTAAAAATTGATTTCAATTATTTTCCCACATTTCTCTCTTCATCTTTGCAATTTTTTTCCCCAATTCTAAAAAATAATTTCCTACAACTTTTCTTTCTTTCTTCCTTTCTTTCTTTCTTTGAAAGCTTTTTTACATATCTCTGATACTTCTTTGCAATTTTCCCCTAAATTTAGAAATTGATTTCCTACATTCTTTCTTTCTTTCTTTTCCACTGTTTTTTTTAAATCAAGATGCATTTCTCTAGCATTTTATACAGGATGAAACCATAGTGTTGAATATTTGATTGAAAAAAAAATCGAGGGAAACGTCATTAGTTCTAAATATAAAATCTACTTGTATGAATCTTTAATTTTTGCCAAACACAAATGCTTACTTCATTTCAGCACAAACTATTTTAATAAATTTACCTTCAGGTCAGAAGATTTGGGCGCTAGAATCAATCCGAGATTGTTTTCACCCGACCTCAGAAAACGTAAAAGAACGCTAAGAATATTTTTCGTTTCCTTTTTTCTTGAAAATAATTTACAGGTGAGGCATAATAACTTTATATTTTAAGATCGTCCTGAAGATAATATAGCAAAACAATGGACCATTAAACATTGGTATATTATGACATATACAGAGTGACCCCACCGAAAAAAAAAAAACGCAAAAAAACAGAACCCATTATTACTTCTGCAAAAATATATGGGTTTTGTTTTTTTGGGGGCAGGGGTCACCCTGTAAATAAATAAATATATCCTTTGAATATTTTCTTTTTTTCATGTCTTTATATTTACATATCATTAGATTTTGTGCCATTTTTATTTAATATATATATATATATATATATATATAAATTCTGGACAAGACTGATTGCATTTCACATAGCACCAATACCTTTGGGAAAGGTTTGAATCCAATTATTCTCCCTCTTATTGGTAAATAGTAGGACAGACTGGGTTCTTCAGCCTTGGTGAGGCAACTAGTCAAAGAGAAGGAAAACTCTGAATTCAAGCCTGTTAAACTCCTCTTAAAAATTGACCTTGTGTCATATCTTGCCCGAGCGGAGGGGTTGGTATATATATATATATATATATATATGATAGTTTAACCTGTCCAAACAGTTCATATAACTCGAACGTCCCCTTTGCTATAACTCAACCTATCTTGGCTAATTCCCAGTGCCTATACTATTTCAGTCGATTAGCATTGCATATTGACCCTTGACCGAGCCGTCAATCAGAGATTCTCTGCACATGATGAACCTGTGTAAATAAGCGGAAACAGTCTCGTGTTTGAGCAGCTAGTCAGTCTCAACTTGCGACCAGAAGCGATCTAAACAGTCACAGAGAGCGCCAGCGAGTGGCTGGACGCCCAGCTGGGCAGTGTCCCACAGAGCGGTTAAGCAGTCTTGGAGTAGGCTTGCAGAGTCTAGCAGCGGTCAGTCTAGTTGTCAGATAGAGAACCGTGGCTGCATATGGTCAAAGGGCTTCCTGCCAATGACTGAGTACGCCCCGTTGGAGAAGAGAAGAGAAGAGAAGAGAAGACGTAAAGCCTTGAAGATAACACATCGTGGTACGGTCAAGAAAAGAAATTATGAATCCATATTTACCAACTCCTCCGCTCGGGCAGGATATGACACAAGGTCAATTTTTTATGCAGAGTTTAACAGGTTTGAATTCAGAGTTTTTCTTCTCGAAGACTAGTTGCCTCACCAAGGCTGAAGAACCCGGTCTTCCCCACTATTTACCCATAGCCGGAGGGAGAATAATTGGATTCATACCTTTCCCAAGAGTATTAGTGCTATGTGAAATGCAATAAGTCTCGTCGAGGATTTGAACTCGTGTCGCCGTGTCCATTTCCTACGACGATAACCATTACACCACGGAATCAATGTGGCAGGCTGTTTCAACTTTGTCCGTCTGTCTCTCTTTTACACTTACGTCATCTAAAATCTCTTTTGAAGAAGAAAGAGAGCTATATTTTTATAACCACAAATTGTGGGTTCTTCCTTCATCATTGCTACTGTCGGCGGCAATAGATCCTGTCGAACATTCGTGCCGGGGATGGTGCTGGCCTCAGGGGGCTCAGGGGGCTCAGGGGGATGGTGCTGGCCTCAGGGGGCTCAGGGGGATGGTGCTGGCCTCAGGGGGCTCAAGGGGGATGGTGCTGGCCTCTCTGGCTTTATCTGCTTTACTGGTTGGGTTGATTGCTCGGAGCCTGTGGCTCCCTATAAAGAAAATACCGAATTTTTGTTCCTACCAAGCATGTGTCTTGATCTTGGGCGGCTCCCATTTTAAAATGGTTTTGTGTTGCGTTTTGACATGGTGGGACGTCGAATAAAGTTTAAGCCATGGTTTATCCCTCCAGGGAGTTTTGGATTCTGGACACCACTGCCACCGATTTACAACTGTCTGTATTAGAGGAGCTTTACATCACCAAATAACAACCGGCTCTTTGTCAGCAAAAAAAAGTCTACAAACGTCTTTTGTTCATCTCTGCTGATTACATTGCAACTAAAACAAAATAAAATCCAAGAATAAAGAAAACCTTTACAATCCTTCAAGGTAATCGCTTTTTTCTTTCTTCCCCTTTTTGGGATTTTACTTTTTTTTCTTTCCGTCGTCAATTAATATCCAATGTCATAATTAATCTCTATCCAATTTCATAATTATTCCCTATTCCTGGCGTTTGTCACGATCTTTTCTGATGAGACGTAACTGAAAAAAAGGTCCTTCTTTAGAACGGAAGATGTATGCCCTGAATGTACCACAGAATATATATATATATATATATATATATATATAAGTAAAGTTGGCGATCTTACTTGAGGGTGACCCAAAGGCTCCCTTTTCAATAGCTACTGCATAGATGTGTACAGGAGGGCGCTACTCCATTCCTGGATTGCTCCACTTTACCCTTGATCCTTACCTTATTATGCTGAGTCTTAAGCAAGGAAGCCTCAAGTACCATTTTTTGAGTCTTTGGTATAACTTGACCTGAGATTGAACCTCGGTTTACCGGACCATTGGCGAACACTCTACTCATTAGGCCACATATATAAAAGTATTTTGTAATTTGCTTGAAGTATTGCTCTAATTATTTTATTTTATAGTATTGAATTAATTTAAAAGGCTATTGCAATGCTAAATGATAATTATTTGAGATCGAATTAATTTCAAAGTAAAACTTCGTCGTTAGAGACTTTTTTTTTTATAAATGAACACGATGTTGGGGGTTCACTTATTTTTCAATTTGAACCTCTAACATCGTGTTCATTTATAAAAAAAAAAAAAGTCCCTGACGACGAAGTTATACTTTGAATATGATAAGACTCAAATTATTATTATTTCGCTTTGCAATAGCACTCTGAATTAATTCAACACTATAAAATAATATATATATTGTCATCCCCACACAGACCTATTTCGTTCCATCAGAACTCTTCCGTGAGGCTAGATTTCCAAAGCTGGGATCGAAACCCGGTTAATTCAAACGCCAATCCAAGATTCTACCACTCAGCCACGAGGAAACCAGCTTAAGGAAATTTAAACGCTTATGTATCACATTTGTTTTTGTTTACATATATCCGCTTAACGGCTACCGAGAGCTCAATGCATTTGAAGAGCCTTGCATTACGCTTGTGGCAACCATTACTTCCCTCGCTAGAGAGCCCAACCTATATATATATATATATATATATATATATATATGTTGTGTATTTTAGTTCATTGTTCAATCATACTCTGTTGCAGACTACGGAATGCTTTTCCTTCTGATTTTCATGTAGAGACATTCAAGTCTTTTTGTTTCTTTTCGTATGTCGGGATCCAGACGGTGAAGAAAGAGTCCCATATTTACCCAATCGCTTATATATAGACAAAAAGAAAAAAATCACTTTCTTGGTATCATTATAAATTTATTTCAGTTTAAAAAAAAAACAAAAAAAAAACTTCCTTACATGAATAATTCGAAATTTTTATTTAGATGCTTTCCTATTGCTTCCGGCAATTCCAATTTGAGTTCTCACTACCCACGGCAATTGATGTATAATTAATTTGGGATTGATGATACATGAACACTCAACATGCAGAGCTTAAAAAATCCTTTTATGTAAAGACAAAAAGAAAAAAAAATTCCAGTATGAAAAACTCAATATCAACATTCAATTTATTTTTGTTATATATAACACACACTCCGTAATATAATGGCGTAGAAATTTCGTTTTATATATCTTGCCTTTGGGTTTAGTTAGGCTGAGAACCTTTCGGCTCTGTGCATGGGTTAGTTAGGTGCAAACTTGAGCGCAGGTGTTGACGTGAGTGCGGGGAAGATGTATGGTTGACAGATGTCAAATAAAAATCCCAGGACCAGGGGATGTGAATGACGTCATGCACCGGAAGCATGCGCGGAGGATTTTGGGATATTTGAGAAAAGTGAGTTAGTTGATTCCTGCCTAGGATGAAGACGGTTGACTTTCGCTTGCTTGCCGTGGCCTTGGGTCGAGTGCGCACGTGGTTTGGGGTGGATTGAAAAGTCAGGTGTATCTCTCTCCTTATGTCGAAGGACCTTTAAACTCAAAGGTAATAAAAAGTTTCGTACCTGAACTAAGAAGTCGTACGTATTTTTGTGTTTCAGGATTCCTATGTTCTATGTATATATGTTATGAACATTCTATGTACGTTCCCCATATCCGTATCATGGGTATGGTACAACTCCTCTCATTATGCCAATTGCCCGGTTATCTACATACATATATATATATATATATATATATATATATATATATATATATATATATATGTGTGTATTATTTAGTCCAGATAAACCAGAGTCGGGAATAATTCCGTCAGGACAAATTCATTCCACTAGAACATTTGAAATTTTCCTGGTAAAGATTTCAATGTGACTAACATCACAGAGGAATATTTTCTTTAAGAAAAACAAAAATCGGTCACATTAGGATTATAAATTTATTTCCATCCTGTTATGGGTATTGATAAATATCAGTCCTGTTTTCTTTGGTGTTATTGACATTTATCAATACCCATAACAGGATGGAAATAAATTTATAATCCTAATGTGACCGATTTTTGTTTTTCTTAAAGAAAAAAAAAATGTAAACCGGATATGTATATATATATATATATATATGTGTGTGTGTGTGTGTGTGTGTGTTTATGTTAGATAACCAGGCCATTGGTCTATCGAGTAGAGTGTTCGCCAATGTTCCGGAAGACCGGTGTTCAATCCCAGGTCGAGTCATACCAAGACTCAAAAAATGGTACTTGATGCCGCCTTGCTTAGCACTCAGCATTATAAAGTTAGGATCAAGGGTAAAGAGGAGCAATTCAGGGAATGGAGTAGCGCCCTCCCCTACACCTCGGTGTAGAAGCTATTGAAAACGGTGCTTTCGGGTCACCCTCGACTATTGTCCCCAACTTTACTATACATTAGATACAACGTGACATTGTATGTGTTATACCATGTCCTCATCAGCAACCAACCAAAGATGATACCACAGTTTCGGTATCTAAGAGGATGCTGCCAACCTGGGCACCACCCTCAAAATCTCCTGCATCTCCTTGTTTCTTCTTTCGAGGATGAGGTAGCGTCAGTTGAGCAGCATTTTATTTCCGGTAAATTTAATGTCATGTCAAGATCGTCACATTCGCATTCAGTCACCTTCAGGGGCTTCTGCAAATTTTGATTTCTTTAATAAAAAAAAAGAAAAGAAATGAATCTGTACAAAAAAAAAAAAATTAAATAAATCAAAAAAATAAACAAACAAAAAACAAAAAAACAAAACAAAACAAAACAAAAGCAAAGCAAAAACAATGTCAACTGCGAAATGTTTGTTTTCTTTTCCGCCCGTTTTCTTTGGTTCTCAGCGCTAGAGATTGCGAAGATCTTTTTTTTTTTGTGGAGATCCTTCATCGGGTTCTCTCATGGGGTGGAGCTTCCTTGAGACTTTGCTTTGAACCTCTCTGTTCACCTTTCATTTTATCCTTCAGGACTTGACGTTTATTCGAACGCCTCTCAACTTTTTTACTCTTTCTTGGAGTTGCCACACCAAACTTCTTAAAACAAGCTGAAGGATTCAATCTGTTGACTCGTAAGACCTTTGAGATGGTTGATAAGTATGAATGTGTGTTCCCTATCAAGGGATGACCAAATAATTCTCTACTTACCTTTAGGCCAAATAATTCTTATTCTCTCTCTCACTCTCTCTCTCTCTCTGTCTCTCTCTCTCTCTCAATATATATATATATATAGATGAAATATAATGGCCAAGGGATTTCGTTTTATATATATTGCCTTCGGGTTTTATTAGGCTGAGAACCTTTCGGCTCAGCACATGGATTAGTTAGGTGCAAACTTGAGCGCAGGTGTTAACGCACGCGCGTGGAGGATGTGTCATTCATAGATGTCAAAATAGAAATCTCAGGACCAGGGGATGTGAATGACGTCATGCACCGAAAGAGTGCGCGGAGGATTTTGGGGGATTTGAAAGAAATCAGTTTAGTTGAGTCTTGTGGTCCGAAGAAGAAGAGTGACTTTCGCTTGCTCGCAGTGGCTTTGTGGCGGGTGCCTTGTTGAGGGTAGGGAGCAGATGGAAAAGCCAGCATAGAAAGATTGTGCCTCTCTCTCCTTAAGTCAAAAAACCTCAAAGGTAATAAAAAGTTTCGTACCTGAACTAAGAAGTCGTAAGTGTTTTTCGTGTTTCGGGATTCCTATGTTCTATGTATATATGAGCGTTATGGACATTATGGACGTTTTGCGTACCGGTATGAATATGTATATTTCACGTATTCATGTATGGCTATGTTACATAGAGAGAGAGAGTTATTTGGTTTGCCTAATCCCTGAATATAGTGCTCAATATCAGTGGTAGAGCATATACTGATCCAAGTTAGTATAGCATGGATATAGAGTCAACGACGCTTAGTGACTGTCAGTTTCTCGCCTATGCGATTATCAGCCCATTGTAAGTAAGTAATAGAAAGTCACCAAACGCCATTGACTTTGTGTTAACGTTACTGAAACCGATATCTCTCTCTTAAACGGACGCTGCTGCTGTTGCTACATAAATACCTTAAACATTCCCTTAGCTAACGTGGTCCGCTTGTTGGCCGGGTGGTCTGAGACTTAGTCTAACGTAAAGTTGGATGGGTTTCGATCCCGGCTTCGAGCGTCCTGCGTGTCTAGCCACACTGAAGATGGTTTGGTTTGGTTTCTTTGTTTAATGACTTATCAACTCTTTTTAGGTTATTTAATGCCAAAGCCATTCTCCAAGAAGAACAGTAGTGGTACTATTTAACCCATAGCTGGGAGGATAAGGGGGTTCATTCCTTTCCCAAGGGTATTTGTCCGAAAGTAAACGTAATAGCGCGACTGAAGTACGAACTCGCGTACTACGATTCCGCAGTCCATCGCTTTAACCATTACACCACGCCACACTGAATTGTTCTGCTAGAACGAAACAGTCTGTCTGTGGATGACAATATATATATATATATATATATATATATATATATATTGCATGAGCATCAATAGGCATTAGTCTTCGTATGAATTCAAATAAAACATGTGTTTTAAACTAAAAGGCGCTCTGTCCACTCTTAGTGGCAGGTGTTATATAGTCATCTACATCATTATTCAGCATCACAACAACACAATATCAAAGACAGACGCATGAAGAAACGAAGCAAGAAGACTTCTTTACAGATATATTTACCTCTCACTTTATTGCAAGGGTTCGAAAGGGTTGTTCAAAGTTTGCATGTGAGAGGGTGTGGCTTTCCCTACCACATCTGGTCTCTAGCTGTCTGGAATTCTACTGGCAACTGCTTTGGCACCCAACTCAACTCAATTATATAATAATTCAACGCCCACACGATCGCCCACTGGATCTTTGAAATCGAATGTTTAATCGTCATCAAGCGGAAATAACTGTCATGCAGTTCACAGGTCACTTTCTTCCGGTGCATCACTGTAGTGGCACAGTGGGACCTTCACCTTGTCCCATGTTATAAGCCTTAATCCACCCACGCGATCTCTTTCGATTACTGGCCATTGGAATGTGTTACTTCCTTCCGGTGCATTACCTTGGAATAGTATTTTTGGGCCGGGTCGAAGGTCAAAATATGACACAAGCCTTTAAAATTAGTTGGCAAGTTCACATATCTCAGCAGTAGTATCTCATCTACTGAAAAGGATATGAACATACGCCTGGCAAAGGCGTTGAATTCTCTTGGCAGGATATCGATCATATAGGAATCTGATCTGCCAGATTGAATAAAACGAGATTTCATCCTAGCTGTAGCGGTTTCTATACAACAATATGGATACACCACATGGACGCCAGTAAAACATAGAGAAAAAGCTACCTACATATAAACAACACAAGCATGTGATGCACTGTCTTAAAACAACCTGGAAGCAACACCCCATAAGAAAGCTGCTGCTCGGCTACCTGCTCCCATCTCACAAACGCTCCAAGTCAGACGAACAAGACTTGTAGGATACTGCTGGAGAAGAAAAGATAAATCCATAAGCGACGTTTTCTTATAGACTCAAGCCCATGGACGTGTCAGTGTTGGTCGACAAGGAAGGATTTACATTTTCTCTGTACAGACACAGGATACAACCTAGAAGACCTGCCTGATGCAGTGGAAGACAAGGATCAATGGTGTGTGTGTGTGTGTGTGTGTGAGAGAGAGAGAGAGAGAGAGAACTTCGAGCTATCAGTGCGACTTGATGGCAAATATGTATGTATATATATTAGGGTAGGTCGATTTTGGAACTGTAAAAAAGGCACTCAAAGAAAGTTGCAAAATAATGTCAAAAGTTACCACAAGATATATCTTTCTTCAAAAATTTCTTTTATTTGAGCAATCAAACTTAAAGACCAAATAAATCGGGATGTTTATCACGGTAAAGGTGTCACCGGCAACAAGCGTCGATTAAATAAAACCCGAGTTTTAACAAAAATAAAATAATACAATACACTTAATAAAATTTTTAAGTTTAGTATTCCTTTTCTTTAGAAATTAAATGAAAATATGAAAATTAAAAAGGAATAAAATCACTAGAATATTCAATTTAACATACGAATAACTATTGACATATGCCGTTTTATTTATTGTATATTTTTATGGTATTCACCTGTTGAAATTACCTCCCCCTAAACGGTTGTTTACTGTTTACGATTTTAATTATCACGAATATCTCTAGTATTTATCCTTGAAATATACTTAACAATTAAAAAATACAACTTATATTATTATTCTGATTTGTTTATATTTTTAAAGTTAGTATTTATTCATTAAAAAACTGTTTACGAGCTAGATACGGTAGATGAAAGTGCTATAAAAAAAAGTAAAAAGGAAAGAGATGGGTCAAGTAAAAATTTACATTCAAGACCAACAGCTTCAACATCAAATCTTCAGGGTAATGTTTCTTCCCCCTCCAGAAGAAGAATATTTGCAGCCAATATTTGCCTTATAACCTTATCAAATTTCGAAGATATGCCCCCAGTTAGTCATGTAAGACATATCTTCTAATCTTGTAGCCAGGCTTGCCAATGCCTTGCTCTTGGATTTGAATGCTATGGGCCTTCTTATACCCAGTATTGATATAAACGATATTATTATTGATACTATTTACCCAACCCCTCCGCTCGGGCAGGATATGACACAAGGTCAATTTTTAAGCAGAGTTTAACAATTTTAAGCAGAGTTTAACAATTTTTAAGCAGAGTTTTCCTTCTCCTAGACTAGTTGCCTTACAAAGGCTGAAGAACCTAGTCTGTCCTACTATTTACCCATAGCTGGAGGGAGAATTATTGGATTCATACCTTTCCCAAGGGTATTAGTGCTATGTGAAATGCAATCAATCTCGTCCAGGATTTGAACTCGTTTCGCCGTGTCCATTTCCTACGACGATAACGACCACACCACGGGCGCCTCGATATTATTATTGATAAATGTAAAGTTGACAGGGCAAAGACTAAAGTGTAAACAACTGCCCAACTAAAACATGATCAAAGTATGGAAAATCTTATATGTATTGCTGTTGATGGGAGAATGGATAAGGACACATTGCTGTATAAGGAAATTTGTGGAGGAAAATGGACAGAAAACTATGAAAAAAACTAAGGGACCAGAATGCCATTTAACTTTTACAAAGGAGACACCATATGAAAGTAAATATCTGACACAGAAGTCTTCCTAATATTGGTGCAACAGGTGCTGTTCATACAGAGAAAGTGGTGGATATTTTGCATGAATTCAGCAGAGAGATCACTATCAAGGCTATCCTTGTTGACAACACTAGTGCCAACACAGGTTGTGAAGGTGGAATGGCTGCAATTTTAGAAAAACAATTTTTTTTAAATCTTCACACAATTGGTTCCTCACTGCACCATAATAATTTCAGAGCCATTTTTAAAAATATAAATGGTTGCACAAAAGGCCCTACAGCATTCAGTGGCCCCCTGGGGAAATTATGCTCAAAGGATTGCCATGATTTACCCCAAATATCATTTTCCACTATTAGCAGACCACTGGATTCAATTTTCAAAATTGATGAAAAACATGATCTTAGTTGTGACCAAAGACTCCTGTATGAATACGCAGTAGGTATTTCTATAGGTTAGGTTGACTTTAGATATGCTTCCTGAAAAATTGATCCTTTAAATCAGGTAAGATGGTTAATTTTGGCCATCAGGCTCATGTATTTATGGACTCAAGGTGCATACCCACAAAGGCTCACAACAAAACTTCACAGTTAAATAAATTTTATCGTAAATGTGTATGCCAGTCGTTGGTTTGAAATTAAAAGAAATAATAAATTCCACATTAAGCAACTATACATTTTTAATATGATCCAGAGAATTAAGGAGCAGCCTCATGAAATCCAACAGGTAGCATTAAGAAATATTCAAGGTAATACGTTTCGTTTACTGCCAGAAAACCTTCTATATTCCATGGTCAAATCAGAGGAAGTTGAAGTAAGAGAAGAAGTTTTAAAAAGAATATTGGTCATTACGTAAGTAAATATTTATTCATATATCACTGACTCAATTATTCCAATTTATAGAATCATTTTTAAAGATTTTATCTAATTTCACAAGAATTATTAAAGCAGTAAAGATTGGAATTTTTTAATAATTCAATTAATTATTTTTTATATTCTTTTAGGAGTGGGGAGTCAACCAGGAAAAGGTTAAAAAGAATACCAACTATAAATCAACCTACCCTAATATATATATAGAACTAGCTAATGGCAACATTGGACAAAATTAATAGATTTAACATTATGTGGCATTTTTGAACCACCAATGAGAAATTTTTTTTTTAAATTTAAACTTCGAGAATCATTGTTAAATGGAACCAAGCTTGACTTGCCAGATTTGCCCTCACATTCTCAGGCCATGGAATAGGCAGTCAAATTAACAATGGAAGCTTCACAAACTGTATATGATTTTGAATCAAGGCATCAACACATAACAGCCAAAGTTTTGAGTTAGAAATTGAGAACGGCATTTATGTCTAAGGGCTCTTATAGGGAACAATTTGACTCAATATATTAAGCTGTATTAAAGTAGTGTTTGTTTTTCCTTATTTTTTGTCATTTTTTCACTTATAACCGAAAAAAAATCAATTTTTTAGGTATTCAAATATTATTGCTTAATTGATAACGTTAAAAAGCAGTTTATAGAAGCAGATATTGTAAATGGGGGGAGGCAGATTTTCAAATTGAAGATTAGTCATCATTTCTTTAATCAATATCATCTTTATAAAATGACATTCCTGATTTAAATACTAACATTATTTGGTTTTCACACTTATATTCAAGCCAAATCTTGCGAAAACGAGGAATTTTCAGTCTGTTTTTGTCTACGATCTTTGATATCAAACACTCAAAAACACGTTGAACTATTTAATCTAATGTTTTGTATGTGTACTTACTAGGTCCATACACAACTTTCGGTTAGTGAAATTTTTAAATATTTTAAGAAAAGTGAAAAATCAACCTACCCTAATATATATATATAGTCATCCACAGACAGATCTGTTTCGTTCTATCAGAACTCATCAGTGTGGCTAGACAGTATCTCCCCATAGCTGGGATCGAAACCCGCCTGACTCAAACGCCAAGCCAAAGCTTCTAACCATTTAGCTACGAAGAGATATTAGATACGATGAACATTTTAAACGGTTATGAATCACAATTACTATTGTTTACATACATCCGTTCAACGGCCGCTGAGATCTCAATTCAAATACGAACAGACTTGCAAAGGCGCTAATGGCAACACGATTACTTCTTCCCTAGAGAAATCGACACTACGGAGGTAGGGGAGTATATATATATATATATATATATATATATATATATATATATATATATATACAGAAAGGTACTGCAAAAACGAAAGAAGCCGATAGAAAACGTTTGCTTAAAGAAAGATAATAAAAGGAAAATAAAAGACATAAAAAGAATTCTTGAAAGCAAGAAAGGAAAAGAAAGAAAAGAAAAACAAAACAAACAAGAGGGTGGGTCATGTGGAGTAGTGGCTAACGTATTGAAATGCAACATCTTAGTGAGCCAGTTCGAGCTCCATTCGCGCTATTATGTTCACTTCGAACTAATACCCTTGGGAAAAGGCATGAACTCCCTTATCCTCCAAGCTAGAGGTTAAATAGTATCCTTACTGTTTTTATGCCGGTATAGTTTGGACTTTTAATAACCCATGAAGGTTGATATGCCTTTAAATAAAGAAACCAAACCAAAGAGAGTGTGGCCGTGGATAAGTAGCAAACGTGATGGACTACTAGATTATAGTGAGTTCGAATCCTCGTCTCACTATTACGTTCACTTTCAGACATACTCTTGGGAAAGATACAGGGTGTGTGCTCGTGGTGTAATGGTTAAAGCGATGGACTGCGGAATCATAGTAAGCGAGTTCGTACTCCAGTCGTGCTATTACGTTTACTTTCGGGTAAATACCCTTGGGAAAGGTATGAACCTCCTTATCCTCCCAGCTATGAGTTAAATAGTACCACTATTGTTGTTCTAGGAAAATAGCTTCGGCATTAAATAACCTACAACGGTTGATATGCCATTAAACAAAGAAACCAAACCAAACCTTGGGAAAGACAGGAACCCTCTTCCCTTCAGCCATGAGTTAAATAATACCACTGCTATTCTCCTACAATGATAGCTTTGGCATTAAATAAGCCACGAAATTTTATATGTCATTAAACAAACTAAACCCGACAAACGAAACAATGGAAAGTAAACAAAAATATTTTTGATATAGGAGTAGATTTCAAAGCGCATTTCAATGCGCATTTGGTTTGGTCTTGAATAACATACAGGGGTTGAAATGCCGTAAAAAACACGACAAAATATATAGTCTTTAAGTTCCTATAGAGTGGACCAGTCAAAGGGGCTCAGAATACGCTGATTGCATTCCTTGAAAAGGTTAATACCGCAAAAAGGGGGTTTCTAGGATATGACGAAAACTTCTCCGACTGCTTTACTGTCAGCGATGGGGATAAACTTTTAGTTTCGACCATATTACTTACGCCTATCGTCCGGACAACGCCAAGCGTATTGCTGGCATTAGGGCGGACAAAATTTTATTTTTTGATGTCATTCAACCACAAGCGAACAGGGAAAACTATGACACAGAGATTTTCAAACAAGCTTAAAATGAAGACAACACGGAATTCCCAACTTAGAATACTAATTATTTTATAATCGACCCCAAAAAATAAAATCATGTATGCAAAGTAAAATAGTCTTAATGTCAAAAATAAAAATATTTATATTTGAACAATTTGGGGACAATTCACCTAGAATTTTTCTTGTAATGATGTATGCAAAAAAATTTTTTAATGTGTTTTGTGTGCGGTAGGAACGGGCTAAGCAAAAAGATGAAACAACATTAAAATGAAAACTTATCTTACTTCTCTGTCTCCTTTTCTTTTATCTTTTTTTATACATACATGTTTCACTCTTTTTTTTCTTTTCTGGTGTACGTTTCACCAATCGTTGATTTAAGAATTTTTTTTTATTCTGGTGTCGCGTTTCACCAACCATTAATTTCTCTTTCTTTCTTTCGTTCTTGGTATATCTTCAAACCGTTTCCCCAGCTCTTCTCGTGGTTAGTCGACGAAAAAAATAGTCCCACGGTTCTTGTCCTTTTTTCTAGAGGCATTTTAATCTTCCCATATGAGCTGGCCTAGGAAGACCATTTACTCTTTGCATCACAGACACATCTGCCTGTTAGCAGATCTCTCGGCCAACTAACTTGTCTGATTTTTCCTCTTTGCAGGTTCGACCCTCCCGTTGCCTCGTAGCACGTAGACTTCTAAGCGAATCGGCACTCAGCCTTTAAATAGGTTACTTGTTGCTTGGGGCTATTTGCCAGTTCAAACACCTATATTAGGGAAACTTGACAGTCAGTCGGTCAGCACGCACCCTTGACCTGAATTTAACTCTTCAGACTTCTCGTCTAATTCTGCTGTTTTGAGAGGGAAACAGAGAGAGAGAGAGAGAGAGAGAGAGAGAGAGAGAGAGAGAGAGAGAGTCCATATCTATAATATTTACCAACCCCTCCGCTCGAGCAGGATATGACACAAGGTCAATTTCTAAGCTGAGTTTAACAGGTTTGAATTCAAAGTTTTCCTTCTCCTAGACTAGTTGCCTCACCAAGGATGAAGAACCTCGTCTGCCCTACTATTTACCCATAGCTGGAGGGAGAATAATTGGATTCATGCCTTTCCCAAGGGTATTAGTGCTATGTGAAATGCAATCAGTCTCGCCAAGAGTCTATATTTATGGGTAAAATATGAATTTGACTATCCCCGGGGTCCAAATTCATAACAGACTCTACACTGCATCTGGTGGAGATAATCCAATTCTGCTTACCTGAGAAGTATTTCATCGTTGCCATTACTACCAGTTCTACGTTAACACTGAGTAGTAGTACTCGTAAGCGGCTCATCTCTAGGTAAAATTGTTGGTTTGTTCGGGTTTTATGGCCTATCAACCTTTGTAGCTTATTTGATGTCAAATCCATTTTTATACAAATAAACAATTCTATTTCAAGCAATTCAGTTTGGAATAAGTACGCAGTTTAAATCTCAAAACAGTTCTATTTCAATCAATTCAGTTTAGCATAAGTATACAGTTTAGTCCTATTTGACCCATAGATTGGACCCTATCAGGTGCTACCACTCCGGGCCAAAGTGGATCTGGGAGCAATGGTAATGAAGGGGTACTCCACATTCCCCAAAGCTCTAGCATTACTGGAACCTCACTATCAGATTGTTTAGTTTCATATCCAGGACAGTTGTTGGGGAGGGGTCTTGCCCCTCTGCAGAGAAGCCGTCGGTGTATTCTACAGCCCCAGCCGACTGGGCCACGGGGCACTCTTGAGGCGAGTGTTCTTACCGCTCTGCAGAGTAGCAGTCAGTGTATTCTACAGCCCCCACCCCCAGGCAAACTGGGCAGGGATAAAATAGGTCTGTTTTGAGAATTATTTGTATTTGATAGGAATACTTGAATCATCACTGTGTGCAAGCGAATAATTATTATTAAATAGTAATAGTTACGTTAAATCATATAATTGTTCATAAATTATTAGTGTTAGATAGGAATACTTATATAGCAAATAAGCGTGTGTAAAAAAACTATTTTTGGCTCAATTTTTTCGTTCTTTTTTCTTGTCTTTTTTTTCTTTCAAGTATTGACTTACTTTTTTAATTCCTTGTTAATTTTCCTTTTCTTTCTTTCTTTCTTTCTTTCTCTCTTTCTTTCTTTTATTTACTTTCATTTTTTAATTCCTTATTATATCACTTTCTTTCTTTCTTCTTACGATACTTTCTTTTTTTTTTTTTCTTGTTACGAAACTTTCTTTCTTTCTTTCTTTCTTTCTTTTATTTACTTTCATTTTTTTAATTATTTTTTATGTCACTTTCTTTCTCTCTTTCTTCTTACGACACTTTCTTTCTTTCTTTCTTGTTACGGAACTTTCTTTCTTTCTTTTATTTACTTTCATTTTTTAATTCCTTATTATGTCACTTTCTTTCTTTCTTTCTTTCTTTCTTTCTTTCTTTCTTTCTTCTTACGACACTTTCTTTTTTTCTTTCTTGTTACGAAACTTTCTTTCTTTCTTTCTTTCTTTCTTTCTTTCTTTCTTTCTAAATCCAGTACATTTCATTCTTCATTTTTCCAAATTTCTCCGTTTTCTTCAATTTTTAAAATTAATTTCCTACTTTTTCCACTCTTTCATACTTTCTTTCTTTGCAATTTTTTTTCGAATCCAAGAGATATTAGTGTCTAGCATCTCATATAGGCTGAAGCCTTGGCGTCGGACATTTGACTGAAGGGAAAAGGAGGGAAACCTCATTTGTTCTAAATATAAAATCTACAAATAACACTCTTTAATGTTATGTGTAAGTTCGATATCTCTATGTGTACAAAAAACGTAAATATCAGTGTATAATCTACGTGATTCCCTAACCTCTAGGAACAAAATAACCTCATTTGATTTGACATACTGTTGAAATCACTCACTCATTCAATCATACCCTATAAATATTGGCAGTCGATCGAGTCCAATGTTATTTGCTATGACGTTCAAATCATGCGCTAAGCATTGGTTCAAGCTAGAACACTGAAATTAAGAGGAATTAAACCTGATTAATACTTAAATGGGTGTGTGAGACTATTGAAGCTGATACGTTAGTACAGAGACTTAGTAATTTACAAAGCTCTTTGCTTCGATGTGGCACAAGGCCAAATGAATGGGGCACCCAATGAGACTCGAACTCACTCATGTAGGTTTGCTAGTCAAGCTTGCTAACCATTACACCACCAAAGGTGCCCTTAGTATAGAGACTTAGCCTTATGTATGTTAATGTGTGTAGACACACGGGTAGGTATGAGTACATGTATGTGTGAGTATGTATGTGTGTGTATACATATGTGTATGGTTGTGAGTTAACCATAGGTATGTATATGTATATGTGTATATATGCATATTTATCAACCCCTCCGCTCGGGCAGGATAAGACACAAGGCCAATTTTTACGCGGAGTTTAACAGGTTTGAATTCAGAGTTTTCCCTCTCCTGGACTAGTAGGGCCAGAACCCAGTCTGCCCTACTATTTACCCATAGCTGGAGGGAGAATAATTGGATTCACACCTTTCCCAATGGTATTAGTGCTATGTGAAATGCAATCAGCTTCGTTCAGGATTTGAACTCGTACCGCCGTGTCCATTTCCTAAGACGATAACCATTACACCACGGGCACCTCCATCGTGTATGTGTATATATATATATATATATGTGTGTGTGTGTGTGTGTGTGTGTGTGTGTGTGTGTGTATGTTTGTGTTTGTGTCCATATTGAGGTCGGGACGTATTTGCGTGGGAACTACCAACTTAGTACTAAGATGGCCAGATAAAAGTAGGGCTGCGATTTGGAAAAAAAATATCATCACACCTTTTAGGGTCTCCTGGAGACGTAGAGTAAGTAATATCTTTATGTCCAGTCTATTATTGGCCGAAAATCCTGAAAAAGGAATGCTCATATATACAAGAAAGGATAGTTGCTCTCGCACTGGACTGCGATGTCGTAATAGGTTCGAACTCCATGCGCGCTCTTCAGACGAATACCCTTGGGAAAAATATGAATTCTGTCATTCTCCCGACTTTAAATGGCTAGAGGTTAGAGAATCGCGTTCATTGTACGTTAATATTTACATTTTTGTTTAGTTATTAATTAAGGGTGTTTTAGTACTCACTCCTATTAAATAGGAATAATTTTCAGATAAATCTATTTATTCCGAATAGATGGAAGTCGAACAGGTAGTTCCCCCCTATGTACAATACAGGATCCTCAGTACTCATCAGATCCAGATATGTGCGAATGCTGGTTCATTTCTAAACGAGAAGTTAATCGCAAACTTTGATGACATTATAAGAAATACCACGGTGAAGCTTTACAAGGAATTTCAGAGGTGCTAAAAACCAGAAAACTCCCATGGATAATTTGGCTAAATTCCTAGATGGCTACTTTGAAGATAATCAACGTTTCCTTAACAGTTCATTTCTGACTTGGTAAATACAGCTTCAGTCTTGATACTTTTTCAACACAGCTCGTGTTTTGAAGAAAATCAACGTTTCCTTAATAGTTCATTTCTGACTTGGTAAATACAGATTCAGTCTTGATACTTTTTCAACACAGCTCGTGTTTTGAAGAAAATCAACGTTTCCTTAATAGTTCATTTCTGACTTGGTAAATACAGCTTCAGTCTTGATACTTTTTCAACACAGCTCGTGTTTTGAAGAAAATGAACGTTTCCTTAATAGTTCATTTCTGACTTGGTAAATACAGATTCAGTCTTGATACTTTTTCAACACAGCTCGTGTTTTGAAGAAAATCAACGTTTCCTTAATAGTTCATTTCTGACTTGGTAAATACAGCTTCAGTCTTGATACTTTTTCAACACAGCTCGTGTTTTGAAGAAAATGAACGTTTCCTTAATAGTTCATTTCTGACTTGGTAAATACAGATTCAGTCTTGATACTTTTTCAACACAGCTCGTGTTTTGAAGAAAATCAACGTTTCCTTAATAGTTCATTTCTGACTTGGTAAATACAGCTTCAGTCTTGATACTTTTTCAATACAGCTCGTGTTTTGAAGAAAATGAACGTTTCCTTAATAGTTCATTTCTGACTTGGTAAATACAGATTCAGTCACGATATTTTTTTAACAAAGCTCGTGTTTTGAATTAATTAATAAAACGTTCATTTAAACATTTCATTAATTGAACGTTTCATTAATTGTTCGTTTCTGTCTTTGTAAATACAGTTTCAGTCATTTTTGTCTTGGTAAAATACCACAACTACTGCCCTTCGACAATGATAGCTTTGGCATTAAATTACCTTAGAAGGTTAATATACCATTAAACAAAGAGACCGAACCGAACCTGTAAGCAGCCTGAGGCATGTGTGCCATATCTAAGGACAGCTTAGTAAATAACTATATTTAGGAGCTATCGATATGGGTATTTTCTTTCGAAATGAACTCTCTAGGTTTTGGAGTAATTAATTAGAAAGAAACAGTTTTTCGTTATTTTCCACTAAAGAAAATAATCGAACTAAATTCAAGGCTATTTTTTTTTCAAGTTATTAGCGTGAAGCAAAAAGCATAACCGTAAACAAAAATGAAAGAAAACATTAATTACTTGCTTCTTTTAAAATCCATTTAAAAGAGGTATGGTAATTTACTAAGCTTTTTGCTTAGATGTGGCACAAGGCCACATGAAAGGGGTACCTAATGAGACTCGAACTCATTCGTGTAGGTTTGCTAGTCGAGCTTGCTAACCATTACACTACCAAAGGCGCCTTCCATGTAAAAGTGGCATGATTCAGGATAAAGACGTTGTTTCAGATTAAAAAAGATAGTATTAAAGAAGTTCAGACTGCAATTCGAGGTCATAAGAAACTTTTAAAAAAATTTATATTATTTTTTTGGTTTTTATTTAATTTTTTCCTCTTAGATATCGTTTGATAAATATTATATAAAAACGTCTTTTATTAAAAAAAAAAACAACAACGAAAGACAACAAAAAACCAAAACAAAACAAAAAACAAATAAAAGCAAAAAGAAAACAAGAAGTAAAAAAAAACCAAAAAACAAACAAAAACCAAAAAATCCCTAAAGATAAACTTGCCATCGGTGAGAATTAAAAAAAGAAAAAAAGAAAAAAAGGAAAAAAAAAAAAAAAAAAAAAAACAGAGCAAGAAAGAAAATAATAATAATGCTAAAACGTTATTTGCAAAATTCACGCATGCGCAGTCAAACAGAATGCCTTTTTTTTATTTTTGAAATTCGAAAATGAGCACGAACGCTACTCAGCAAACTGCACGCTGTTGTGTGCAACTGTAGATGCACGCATTTAGTGCTTTGTGGTCTCTGACAAAGAATTCTACGTAAAACAAAGAATTCCTTAGAATCCAACCCTACGACCACACCCCGTTAACCATCAAGCGATTCTTTTGGTCATATTTAACAATCGAATTTTTCTTCCCCTCTTTTTTGCAGTTGTTTAGGAAATATTTCGTCGTTTTTATTTTGGTAATATGCTAACTCGGAAAGAATTTTAAATTAAGAAAGAAGCTGAATTAAAAAAAATAAAAAGAAGTTAATTTTTTTCTTTTCCATTTTTGCACTTTCTGAACCGGAAAGGTGTAAACATATCCTTGAGAAGCACCTGCGAAGCAAATTTTGTTCATATATATATTTGTTCATATATATATATATATATATATATATATATATATATATATGTAAACAAACAGCCAAAATTTGGTGCGAAATGAACCTCAAAGGTTGACATGTTATTTAACTCCAACCAGCCTCAAGAAATTATTTGCATTCATTTCCTACTCGGTGACTTTTCTCACAAATAATGTTTGGTAGCTTTCACTGGAGGTCAAATGACAGCAGGGACATAAAACATTCCAGCCCTCTTTGCTGACAGATAATGACTATAATGATCATGATGAGGAGGAAGAGGATATTCATTAATATTATCTTACTCTCTAAGTATTCTTAAAACGAAACGTTCTTATTATACTTTGCACATTAGGCACTGCTATCTCCAGCAGCAATGTGTCCTGCATTGCTGGAGAAGCAGAGATGAACTCATAAGAGATGTACTCTTATGGATCCCCACACATAGCCGCGCAAAAGCAGGACGACCAGCTCGAACGTACATTCAGCAGCTATGTGAGGATACAGGTTGTTGTCCTGAAGACCTACCTAGGGCGATGAACGATAGGGAGGAGTGGCGGGAGAGGGTCAGGGATATCCGTGCTGCCAGCACGATATGATGATGATGATGATATTCATCTCGATTGCTCTACTCACAATGTTTCGGGTGCTGTACTGTCCGGACTTCTTCAAGTGTCTTTTGTTGTACTTTAATAATTTTAATCCTTGCAAACTTTTCACACCAGCTTTAACAGGTGGTTTTCACTGAAATATGGGGATTATTCTTACTGATTTTTACATTGCTGTAGTCTGAACGGTCTCGATTTTTCCTCTGATCTCCATTTCCTCACAAAGTCATTGGATACTTTTTCAAATGCATCAATTATTATTATTATTATTATTATTATTATTATTTTACTCCTTTAGAGTTTTTTACATCAGTGTTAGCTGATGTTTTTTCACTGGAGTTTGAGTGACAGCAAGTCTTCTCAAGTCTCCAGGACTCGTCTCAGGATTCTGGCCGTTCTCAGCAATGCAGTCATTTGGATAGTCTCAACTCGTCCGCCAACTTCCAAGTCTTCCAGGCCTTTTAATAATCCTTTAGTTATTGTGCCAAAAGCACTAATCACAATTGGTACAATCGTCACTTTCATGTTCCACAACTTTTTCAATTCTCTAGCAAGGTCCTTCTTTCCACATTCCTTCAGATTTATCCTGTGGTCCGCCGGGACAGCAAAGTCGACAATTTTGCAAGTTCTCGTCTTATTGTTGATTATTATAAGGTTTGGCCTTCTGGCCGGGATTAGGTGACCCGTTTATATGTTAAAGTCCCATAGGAGTTTGTGTGTTTCATTTTCTAGGACAGGTGCTGGGTTGTGCTCATACCATTTATTGGCATGGTCGAATTTAAATTTCTCGCACATTTTACCCACCCAGTCATGTCTTGTGGTAATTTGCTGCATTCGCTTATTATGTGATTGATCGTTTCGTCTCTATCACCACATAACCTACGTTTGCTATTTTGTTGCGTCTTATCTATTCTCGCTTTCATATGATTGGTACTTACGGCGTTGTTTTGTCCTGCTATTAAAAGAGATTCTATTTCTTTCTTAAAGTTTCATTTTCTTAGCCACGTCCAGGTTTTCACAAGTGAGATATTGTTTATTAGTCATTTAAAACGCCCATAGAATTGTTTTCCTTCCCATTTTGTTTCCTAGTTGTCATTCTGTTGTCCATCATGTCAGTATTGTTTCTGGTGGCTGTGATCAGTCCTCCTTCGTGTTTTTCTATATAGTCTGCGAGTCGTTGTATCGATGGGTGAACGTGGTCTTCGATGCTGGAAAGTCCTCATTCTTCTTTTCTTCATACATATAGTCTGTCACGTCGTGTCTGGGATGTAATGCCTTATGCATGATCAATTACGTCTTGCAAGTTTTTCACACTGCCGTTAGCCGATCGTTTCTCACTGGAGTCTGAGTGACAACTAGTTTCCTCACATTTATAGGACTCTTCTTAGTATTCTGACAAATCTGAACAATGCTGTAGTTTGGATGGTCTCGATTCGTCCACCGATTTCCAACTCTTCCAGCCCCTTTCAAAGACTTTAGAGTCAATTCCAAGTGCACCAATTCCAATTGGTATCA
This sequence comes from Sepioteuthis lessoniana, assembly GCA_963585895.1. Classification (NCBI taxonomy): domain Eukaryota; kingdom Metazoa; phylum Mollusca; class Cephalopoda; order Myopsida; family Loliginidae; genus Sepioteuthis; species Sepioteuthis lessoniana. The sequence goes on along the minus strand of OY757938.1, from coordinate 52,678,440 downwards.
GTGTCACCCGAATGTTCCACACATTTTTTTAGATCTCTGGCAGAGGTCCCAGTAATCATCTATCTTTTTGTCTTATTTGATTTTTACCCTGTGGTCTGCTGAGACGGCAAAGCCCACTATTCGGCAGGTTCTTTATTTAAATTATCACTAGCTCAGGTTTTCTGGTCGGGATTAGATGATACGCTTATATCTCAAAATACCGGAGAATTTCACGTCTTGTACACTTGGTTTGTGCATATACAATTTGTTCGTATGGTCAAATTCTAATTTCTTGAGCAATTCCCTGTGGATCAACTTTCCCACTCATTCGTGTTTCGTCTCGCACATTTTTGTGCTAGTTTTAAGTGAATAATGCTTTTAGTCTCTATCACCTGATAACCTACATTTGCTATTGAATTGTATCTTATCTATTTTCGCTTTTACACAATTGGTCCCAGTGATGCTGTTTTATGCTGCTATTAGAAGAGATTCAGTTTCTCTCTAAAGGTTTCCCTTTCTAAGCCATATCCTGGTCTTCCTGTGGGAGATTTCGTAAGTTTGTCGCTTGAAATAGCCATACAGTCATTGTTCTTCCTACTTCTGTATCCTAGTGTCCGAATCCTCGTCTTGATACATTCACGCTATCTTCAATATTGGAGAGTCCTCTTCCTCTTTCTTTTCTTGACACATATAGTGTGTCTATATCATCTCTCGGGTGTAAGGCCTTGTACATTATCATCAACTTTATTGTCCTCGTCTCAATTTATCTAAGTTCCTCCCTAGTCCATTTTAAGAATAGTCCCGAGTATCTTACAAGTGGAACAGCCCTGGTGTTTATCCCTTTGATGAGATTCCTGCCGTAGATTTTGATTACGAGCAACTTTCTCGTTTGTCTGAAGAACTCTTTTCTAATTTTTTCTTTCAAGAACTATTTTTTGATGAAGTTCGCCTCCAATATTCCTAAGTACATGTACGTTTACTTTTCTCCAAATGTTCGAATTTTTTCTTGCTTTGGCAGTTCTATTCCTTCAATTATTTGTCTTTTCCTGCTTCTCTTGCCCTGGCAGCTGGGGCTGTAGAATACTCCGACTGCACCTATGTAAAGGGGTAACCCCCCCGATGAGTGTTTGGTGGCCCAGTCGCCCCCGCAGAAGTGTTAGACCCACGCCAACGAGTGTCCTGGATACGACAGTAAATCTAATGGTACTATTTACCAACCCCTCCGCTCGAGCAGGATATGACACAAGGTCAATTTTTTTAAGCGGAGTTTAACAGGTTTGAATTCAGAGTTTTCCTTCTCCTAGACTAGTTGCCTCACCAAGGCTGAAGAACCTAGTCTGTCCTACTATTTACCCATAGCTGGAGGGAGAATAATTGGATTCATACCTTTCCCAAGGGTATTAGTGCTATGTGAAATGCAATCTGTCTCGTCCAGGATTTGAACTCGTGTCGCCGTGTCCAATTCCTACGACGATAACGACTACACCACTGGCACTTCCAACAGTAAATCTAATGGTAAGGTTCCAGGGATGATGGAGCTTTGGGGAATGCGAAGCACTCCTTCATCGCCATCGCTCCCAGGTCCACTCTGGACCGGTGAAGTAGCAATTGATAGGGCCCTATCTATGGGTTAAACAGAAGTAAACTGCGTACTTATGCTTAACTGAATTGTTTGAAATAGAACTGTTTGACTAAACTGAATTGCTTGAAATAGAAATGTTTTCGACAATTAAACTGTGTACCTATGCTAAACTGAATTGTTTGAAACAGAACTGGTTATTTGTATAAAAATGGATTTGGCATTGAATAACCTACAAAGGTTGATATGCCATAAAACCCAACCAACCAACCGTTTTCCCGATTCTCATTATTAGCACGGAACTATTTCCTCAGCCAAATTCCATTCCTGCGGACTGACTGTATATTGTTATTGTTCGTATTAGAGTCTCCAATTCTTTCCCTTTTCTTGCAAGCAGCTTGATGTCGTCCATATAAAAGAGGTGAATAATCGTACATTGCGATTTAGTAAGTTTGTAGCCCCCTGTGCATTTCTAAGTATGTGATTGAATGGCATCATTGCTATTACAAAAATAATAGTTAAAGTGATTCTCCTAGGAAGACACCATCCTGGATTTTGACCTCAGCTAAAGTTTTTCCTCCTACAGTCAATTCCACTTCTCTGTTTTTCAGGGCTTCCTTGATGAACTTTAAGATTTTGTTGAATATTTTGTACATTTCGGGATTTTTTTGTCCACGTGTTGTATATTGACCTACGACCCGGCCGTGCTATCAAAATAGGAAATGCACCAGTGTAAATAACTGGTGCTTCCGGTTGAGGAATATCAGGATATAACCTTGACCGTGAACGGGTTGAATGAGTGCGATTTGTGACGCCCACAAGAAGAAGGTGGACGTCGAACTATTATATAACTCGGTGCACAGGAAGTTCAATCAGTTGGAGACAAGATGCGGTAGAGAAAACCAGCACCCAGAGAGGTTGGGTCCCCATGCCCCCGGTTGAGACGCCCAGGAGAACGGGAAAGAAACGCTGTTGTAGCCATAAGAATGGAGGTCAATATGTTGCAGTCTTTGTTCGGTCTCCAACTCCCTTTCACACACAACCCTTTCAATAAAGTGAGAGTTATATTTTTCTAAAGAACTGTGTCGCTCATCTTTATTGTGTCGTCGTTATGTTTCTGCATGCATGCATGCATCTGCATATGAGTATACAACACACGTTTACAGGACTAAATCTTCGGCCTTTCTGTGGTCAATCCACGCTATGGTCATATTTTCCGCCTCGCTTTGTTCTCTTTGGGGATGTCCTTGTCAATGCATTATCTAACTCTTTGCGAGTTTTTCATAGTTTTTTGGTCTCCGGCAAGGTCTACGTACTTATCTTTCTTTTATATTTCATTTGGGGTCTGCCGTGACGCCAAAGTTCATTATTCGGCAAGTTGTATTTTTTTGTTCAATATCACTAGGTCTGGCCGTCTTACCGAGATCAGGCAATCTGTTTGTATCTCAAAATCCTTGAAAACTTTATGTGCCTCATTCTCCAAGATGGATCCTGGGTTGTGCATATACCACTTGTTCGTATGGTCAAATTTTAATTTCTTGTATTATCTCCAGTGGATCACCTTCCCACTCTATCGTATCTAGTTTTATACTCCTTCTGTGTGTTGCGTTCTGGTTAGTGAACGCTTGTAATATTAAATAAAGGACATACCACGATATGAGAAGAAATAGAGATATATTCTCTAGTAAAAGTATATACAATAGAGAGACTATTAGTAGACAAGAACATAGGATTAGTGAACGCATATAAGATTAAATAAAGGACATACCACGATATGAGAGGAAATAGAGATATATTCCCAGGAAAAAGTATATACAATAGAGGGACTATTAGTAGACAAGAACATAGGATTAGTGAACGCATATAAGATTAAATAAAGGACATACCACGATATGAGAAGAAATAGAGATATATTCTCTAGTAAAAGTATATACAATCCTATTTACCAACCCCTCCGCTCGGGCAGGATATGACACAAGGTCAATTTTTAAGAGGAGTTTAACAGGTTTGAATTCAGAGTTTTCCTTCTCCTAGACTAGTTGCCTCACCAAGGCTTAAGAACCCAGTCTGCCCTACTATTTACCCATAGCTGGAGGGACAATAATTGGATTCATACCTTTCCCAAGGGTATTAGTGCTATGTGAAATGCAATCTGTCTCGTCCAGGATTTGAACTCGAGTCGTCGTGTCCATTTCCCACGACGATAACCATTACAACATAGGATTAGTGAATACAGAATGATCGCTAATAGTCCGGGTTCAATCCCAGGTATAGTCATACCAAAGACCCCAAAAATAGAACTTGGTGCCGCCTTGCTTAACACACAGCATTATAAGGTAAGGATTAAGGGTAAAGTCGAGCAACCGTGGCAATGGAGTAACGCCCGCCCGTACACCTCGGTGTAGTAGTTATAGAAAAGGAAGCTTTCGGGTTACCCTCGACTACGGTCGCCAATTTATCTTATTGTTGTTCTGTAATATTATGGACGTAGTCAATCAGTGAAGGTGTCACGAGACTAGCGCGTGCGGGCAGAATGACCTGCCAAGTTAGGAGTGATTTTAAAATAATCACAGATGAATTATCACGTGTTTCACGACAGTTTCACTGGTGACATCGAACATTCGGGGATCTTCGATTTGTTCCCCAAAATCTCTATATAAGAAAACAAGTCACGAGATTTTGGCAGAGTTGAAGGCAGCTTTCAAAACAGGCGTGTCAAAGCTTCCGAGGCCCCGACCCGTCCTATCCAGTCTGCTACGACCCATCTGCCAGGCGTGTGTCAACAGCCAGCTCTCACCGACACCCGTCGTCGCCACCAAGAGGAAGGGAGAAGAAGAACGTAACAAAACGAACTTTTCGAGTTACAACGATCTTGGCCCTAAGTGAATAATAAACGACTTCAATATTTTCTTCCATAACCTTCGAGTTTGAGTATTTCTTTTTCTGCAGACTCATTTCTTTAAAACACAACACGTTGGTCCTATGTTACAGTTCTGTTGATCCTTGTTTTGCTTTTTTGGTTGCTGTAATTAGCCTTTCTTTATTCATTTCTATGTTGTCTTCGAAACATCGTATTGATGTGTCTACGCTACCTTCAATACTAGCGAGTCCTCTTCCTCCTTCTTTTCCTGATACATATAGTCTTCGTCATCTCTGCGATGTAAGGTCTTATGTATCGTCATGAATTTTCTTGTTCTATAGTCAATTTGTTGAAGTTCTTCCAGCGCCCACATTAAGAATAGTCCTGAGTAACTTTCAAGTAAGGCAGCCCTTTGTTTATCTCTTTGATGATAATTCTGCTTCCTAGTTTGGTTTCAAAAAGTTTTCTCTTTCTTTTTTAAAGTTTTTTCTTTCATCTCCGCTTGTTTATTGGTGTCAACTTTCAATATCCTCAAGTATTTATCATCATCATCATCATCTCACGCTTTTAACACGGATCTCCCTGACCCCCTTCACCACCCGTCTCTATCGTCCATCGCTTCAGGGACGTCTTTCAGACTACATCCTTTATCGGCACAGAACTGTTGTATATATGTTCTAGCTAGTCGTCCAACTTTTGCTCGTCCATGTGCGGGGATCCACCGGAGTATATCACTTATGAGTTCATCCTTACTTCTCCAGCAGTGTTTCGCATGTCTGTTTCGTATAACTTTAGTAGTTTTCGGGATGGGTGGTAGGTGACAGCACAGCTGCTGTTTTGTTGCGTGTTGCCTCTAAAACTTGTTTAGTATTGCTCGCAGCATTCTTGTGTAATTGCCGTCAAGCCTTTTCTCCATATATTTTGTTAGTATCTATGTAGTGCACCCATTTTCGTATTACCGTGGCCCATTTTTCTGCGCCAAATTCCATCCCTACATCGTCACTGTATATCCTTATTGCCTTTTCTAATTCTTTTTCATTTTTGTGCAAACAGTTTGATGTTGTTCATGTATTATGTTTACTTTTGGACCAAAGCACTCGGGAAAGATATGAAACCCCTTTTCCTCCAAGTTATAGGTTAGTTACTTCATTTTACAAACTTTGGTATTAAATAACCCACGAATGTTGATATGCCTTAAAAACGAACAAACCCACAAAAAATGTTTGAAACCTTTTTATTTTTCGTCGTCCAGACAACACAGTTGACATTGGTTAAAATACCGGGAGGGGTCCTAGTGAAGCTCAGTCATTCATTCAGTGTCCAGGGATAAAAAAGAAAAAAGTTAAAACTGGTGAACAAATAAAACCTAAATTATTCTCTTCCAGGTGAGAAATTAAATTCTTCTTCGCAAAAAAAAAAAAAAAAAAGAAATGAAAATGTTTTGTAATATTCACATGAATATAAAAAGAAAAGTAGGAAAAAACTTTGTTAAGAAAAGAATATCTCTCTATGGATTCGTCATAAATTATTGAATAAACAAATGAAAAAATGTGTGTATGATTAATCGCCATGGTTTGGTTTGTTTTTATGGTATTTCAACCATTGTAGGTTATTTAATGCCAAATCCTCTTAATACATATATATAAAATATACATGATTTGGTTTGGTTGGGTTTTATGGCATATCAACCATTGTAGGTTATTTAATGCCAAATCCTCTTTATACATATATATCAAATATATATAATTTGGTTTAGTTGGGTTTTATGGCATATCAATCATTGTAGGTTATTTAATGTCAAATCCTCTTTATACATGTATATTAAATATATTTGATTTGGTTTGGTTGGGTTTTATGGCATATCGACCATTGTAGGTTATTTAATACCAAATCCTCTTTATACATATATATTAGATATATTTGATTTTGTTTTGTTTTGTTTTGTTTTATAGTGTATCAACCATTGCAGGTTATTTAATGTCAAATCCTCTTTATATGTATATGTTGAATATATGATAAATTTAGCAGATACACACAGGTAAATGACCAGTTCTATTTTTACCAATTCAATTTAGCATTAGTCAACAAAGTTAAATAGTTCCGAGTATTGCTATGTATCACTAACAACTTAATTTAACTTCTGTCATTTGTTGTGCTTACATACATTTAAATGATCAAACAGTTCTATTTCTATCAATTTAATTTAACATTAGTTCAGATTGGTTTGGTTTGTTGGGTTTTATGGCATATCAACCTTTGGAGGTTATTTAACGCCAAATGCTCTTTATACATATATATAAAAAGAATATGATTTGGTTTGGTTGGGTTTTATGGCATATCAACCATTGTAGGTTATTTGATGCCAAATCCTCTTTATACATATATATTAAATATATTTGATTTGGTTTGGTTGGCTTTTGTGGCATATCAACCATTGTAGGTTATTTAATGTCAAACCCTCTTGTGTTTACATGCATTTAAATGATCAAACAGTTCTATTTCTATCAATTTAATTTCACATCAGTTAAGATTGGTTTGGTTTGTTGGGTTTTATGGCCTATCAACCTTTGTAGGTTATTTAATGCCAAATCTATTTTTATGTAGATAATCAGTTCCATTTAAAACAATTCAGTTTAGCATGAATACCCAGTTTAATTGTCAAAAATATTTCTATTTCAAACTATTCACGCAGTTATATGTAACAATTCAGTTAAGTGTAAATACAGTTTTGATATAAAAGAACAGTTCTATTTCAAATAATTCAGTTAAGCATAAGCACGCAGTTTAAATGTAAGCACGGTTTAATTGTCAAAAACATTTGTCTGTCAAACAATTTAGTTTAGCATAAGTATGCCGTTAGTTCTATTTAACCCAGAGATAAGGCCCTATCAGGTGCTACCACGCCGGGCCAGAGTGGACTTGGGAGCAATGGCAATGAAGGGGTGCTCCACCTTCTCCAAAGCTCGAGCATTATTGGAACCTCGATTTCAGATTGTTTAGTGTCATATCTAGGAAAATCATTGGTGGAGTCTTCCCCTCTGCAGAGATTCAGTCGGTGAATTTTAGGGTCCCAATATTAAAAAAAACCCTCTTTTACGTTGTCGTCAGTGGAACTCTAAACTACATCCGATAGTAAGGTTCTTTTTCTAGTTTGGTTTAGTTTGGTTTCTTTGTTTTTAAAGGCTCATCAACCTTCCTGGGTTTTAATTTAATGGAGGTCGTGACATTAATTTGTTGGGGGTGGTACTTTAGTTGAGTAAAGTAAAGTTGACAATCTTAGTCGAGGGTAACCCGAAGGCTCCCTTTTCAATAGCTACCACACCAAGGTGTAGGGGAGGGCGCTACTCCATTCCCTGGATTACTCCACTTTACCTTTGATCCTTACCTTATATTGCCGAGTGTTTAGCAAGACGGCATCTGTAACATATTGACCCTCGGCCGAGCCGTCAATCAAGAGATACACCTGTGTAAATTAGCAGAAGAACAGCGGAAGCAGGTGTACAATTATGTAACCAGGTGCCCAAGGCGGTTTGAGACAGTTGGTGACAAGATGCCGAATTGAGAACCAGCGGCAGACAGAGGCCTTTGGGCCCTCAGTGACTCACAGTTGAGCAACCAAGCCAATATGAGGAATAAGTGCTGTTATGGTCAGAAGAACTTGGATCAACATGTAGCAGTCTGTTCCCGTCTCCAACTCACCTCTCACACACGCAACCAACACCAACCCTTTCGAGAATAAAGTGTGAGAGACATATTTTTATAAAGAAGTGTGTTCGTTTGTTCATTGAAGTCGTCATTATTGTTGACTATGTTTCCGCTTATATTTGTATATTTCTGTTATGTATATGTATGTGGCTATACAACACATCAAGTACCATTTTTTGAGTCTTTGGTATGACTCGACCTAGGATTGAACCCCGGCCTCCCGGATCATTGGTGAATGCTCTACTCATTAAGCCAATGGCCCGTACAAATATCGATAAATGTATTTTTTCAGTCTATATCGAGTGAAAAGAAAATGTTTCTGCTAAAAATAAAAAACATGAACGTATATTGACGCGAATTTTTTAATATTTATCCGTCTGCATCAATCTGTTTCTATCTATCTGTCTATCTATGTCAGTCTCTTCATATCTCTCTATCACACCGAGGTTGATATGCCATTAAAAAAGAGATCCTATCTATCTATCTACCTGTCTATCTTAGCTTTTCATTATCTATCTATCTATCTATCTATCTATCTATCTATCTATCTATCTATCTCATTCTTCTATCTATCTATCTATCTATCTATCTATCTCATTCTTCTATCTATCTATTTATCTATCTCAGTCTTTTATCTATCTATCTATATCTATCTATCTATCTATCTATCTATCTCAGTCTTTTATCTATCTATCTATCTATATCATTCTACTCATATCTATCTATCTATCTATCTATCTCAGTCTTTTATCTATCTATCTATCTATCTATCTCATTCTACTCATATCTATCTATCTATCTATCTATCTATCTATCTCAGTCTTTTATCTATCTATCTATCTATCTATCTATCTCATTCTACTCATATCTATCTATCTATCTATCTATCTATCTATCTATCTATCTATCCCAGTCTTTAGTATTTTAGCATTGAACAATTATTCTCATTCGATAGAATTGAGTGGAATAAGAAAAACAGCAACAAATATAACAAAAAAAAAAAGAAAGAAAAAACAACTAAAAGAAAACGTGAAAAAAAAAGAGACAAAAACAAAAACAAAAAAAACCCAAAACAAAGATAAAAAATGCTGTCCAGAAACAACTTAACCAAAAATGTAAATGTGAACGAGAAATGAACTTCATTCCCTCACACCTTGTCATAAAATAACCCGAGACGAGTTGACTTACCGTTAAAATGTTTCCGTCATTCAATCAGGTAACGTACAGATAACAACAGAAACTTGATTTTTTTCTAAGGGTTTGTAAACACTCCAAGTTCCTATACGTGGGACCTTAGGAGGAGACGCTAGTAGTGAAACGGTTACCACACATGGAAATAGACATGGTGTTCTGAATTCAAATCCTAGATGAGTCTGTTCCCATTTCACGTAGCGCCTTTGAAAAGGCACGAATTCAGTTATTCCTCTTCCAGCTATTAATAAAAAGTAGGGCAGACTAGGCTATTTAATGTTGATATGGCAACTGGTCTAGGAGAAGGAAATCACTGAATTCCAAACTCTGTTGAAAAATTGACCTGCTCGTGCGGAGAGTTTGGGTAAATACATAGACGCGGGACCCGTCATTACCTTGTGCCAAACATGGCAAAGATTTGTAAAGAAAACCCGGCAGTAATTCCTTGTATCATTAGATGAGGAAACATTAGATCGAAAGGAAATTTTGACGCGTTTGTTTAATAAATCCTCAACAGGAAGATATCACAGGTTATGTAAACGAAGAGTAATGAATAATTCACAAGTCCAACAAAACAAGGGCGGTTGGCGGTTGTACCGTTATCTTAACACTGAGCAAAGATTGCATCAAATAGAAAATCACGTCTTGTCGTTATATTTGCTTCGTGTTGAGCGTGGATGTTATAGCCGAAAATTTGATTAGTCGCCTGATTAGAAAAGCTTCATCATCGAAGCTGATACAAAAAAACTAACAAACGAACAAACAAACTAACAAACAAATGATGACTAGGACTCAAAGAAACAGGAAGAAATATACTTGAAATAGACAAACGAAGATACAATTAGCCTTGATTAACTTAACAAAGAAAATTAAGTTTACAAGTTAAAGTCATTCCTTAATATTTTTTTTTAAATTTTTTTTATAGAATTTACAAAATTCTGCAGATTTTAGAACTCATACACTCCCTACTACTTGTTTCTAATAATTGCTGTTCGTAAATGTTCTCTCATCTAAGTAATAACCTGGCCCATCATTGCTTAACTTCACGGTAGAATTTATTAAGCTTTGTTTCGTCTGGAATAAAGACTTAAGGCGGCTTAAGGTCTCGTTCTGTTTCGAAGTGGTTACCATCTAAATAATAACCTGGCCCATCATAGCTTAACTTCACGGTAGAATTTATTAAGCTTTGTTTTATCTGGAATAAAGACTTAAGGCGGCTTAAGGTCTCGTTCTGTTTCGAAATGGTTACCCATCTGAGTACTGACCAGGTTCATCATTGCTTAACTTCACGGTAGAATTTATTAAGCTTTGTTTTATCTGGAAGAAAGACTTAAGGCTGCTTAAGGTCTCGTTCTGTTTCGAAGTGGTTACCCATCTAAGTACTGACCAGGTTCGTCATCGGTAGAATTTATTTAGCTTTGCTTTGTCGTGAACACAGGTCTCAGTCACTTACACTACTTACTATTTTTAGGTTATCACCCATTCAAGTTTGTACCAAAGCCATCAATACTTAACTTCATGGAGGTACCTGTGGTGTAATGGTTATCGTCGTAGGAAATGGACACGGCGACACGAGTTCAAATCCTGGACGAAGCTGATTGCATTTCACATAGCACTAATACCCATGGGAAAGGTATGAATCCAATTATTCTCCCTCTAGCTATGGGTAAATAGTAGGACAGACTGGGTTCGTCAGCCTTGGTGAGGCAACTAGTCTAGGAGAAGGAAACTCTGAATTCAAACCTGTTAAACTCCGCTTAAAAATTTGACATTCAGTCATATCCGGCCCGAACGGAGGGGTTGGTAAATAGGAACAATACTTAACTTCATTGATCTATTAGTGACAGACAATATTAATATCACTAAACTTTTACTAAACTTACTTTAAACTCGTACACAGACTAAGGATAATTGCAATACCTACGGTTTCTAAGTTGTCACCCATCGAAGTTTACCGAAGGCTCATTGCTAACTTCAGCGAAGAAGTTGCTAAGCTTCGTTTACTATGGAACACAAGGTCACTGGTTGCTTACGGCACGTCAAATAGTTCATCATTGCTTAACTCCAGTTATTTAACAGGAACGGTTGTCTTGACCATAAAACTGAATTTTTTAAAGCTTAGTTTAATCTGATATCAAATTTCTCACTGTACTGACCGTTCATAAAAGGTCACCCATCTAAGTACAGAACAGACTTGTCATCGGTTAAATTTTGTCGTTCTAGAAAGAACTGGGGCATTAAGTGGGGCAGTATTTTTTTTTTTCAAGAGTGAAATGTTGATTTCCTAATTGAGTTTAGTTTACTGCACAGCTGACAAAAACTGAAATGAATAAAGCGTAGACGCGAAATGAATTTTAAATGGCAACAACTTACTCATCGCGCTCTGAAGCTGTTCAGACCAGTCGGCAGGTGCAGTTGAATACACCGACTGCATCTCTTCAGAGGGGTAAGGCTCTCCTCCAATGAGTGTCTTGTGGTCTAAGTCGGCTGGAGCTGTAGAATACACCGACTGCATCTCTGGAGAGCAGCAAGACCCCTCCCAACAATAAGTATCCCGTGACCCAGTCGGCTGGAGCTGTTGAATACACCGACTGCATCTCTGGAGAGGGGAAGGACCCTTCCCCAATAAGTGTCTTGTGGTCTAGTCGGCTGGGGCTGTAGAATACACAGACTGCAACTCTGCAGAGGGTAAGATTTACCCCAATGAGTGTCCAGTGGTCCTGTCGGCTGGTGCAGTAGGATACACCGACTGCATCTTTGCAGAGGGGGTAAGACTCCCCCCCAATAAGTGTCCCGTGACCCAGTCGGCTGGAGCTGTAGAATACACTGACTGCATCTCTGGAGAGAGGAAGGACCCTCCCCCAATAAGTGTCTTGTGGTCTAGTCGGCTGGGGCTGTAGAATACACCGACTGCATCTCTGGAGAGCGGCAAGACCCCTCCCACCAATAAGTGTCTCGTGACCCAGTCGGCTGGAGCTGTTGAATACACCGACTGCAACTCTGCAGAGGGTAAGATTTACCCCAATGAGTGTCCTGTGGTACAGTCGGCCGGTGCAGTAGAATACACCGACTGCATCTCTGCAGAGAGGTAAGACTCCTCCAACGAGTGCCCTTCGGCCCAATCAGCTGGGGTAGTAGAATACACCGACTGCATTTCTGCAGAGGAGTAAGATTCACCCCAACGAGTGCCCTGTTCCCCAGTCAGCTGGAGCTGTAGAATACACCAACTGCGTCTCTGGAGAAGGGTACAACTCCTCCCAATAAGTGTCCTGTGACCGAGTCGGCTGGTGCTGTAGAATATACCGACTGCATCTCTGCACAGGAGAAAGACTCCTCAAACTAGTGTCCTGGATATGAGACGAAACAATCTGATGGTGAAGCTCTAGTAATGCTGGAGCTTTGGGGAATGTGGAGCAATCCTTCATTGCCTTCGCTTCCAGGTTCACTCTAAACCGAAGTGACAGCACCTGAAAAGGTCCTATACATGGGCCAAATAGAACTGTTTTTTTAGACTTAGTGCTAAACTGATTTATTTGAAATTGGACTGAGTGATTATTTAATTGTATTTACACGAATAACTGATGTTTAATTGTGAAACATAACAAAACTAACTATGAGCAAACGAATAAGTATAATTGAAAAGAATTATATTTTTTAAACAGCAGTACTTAAAACCATTGAACAGTGAAAAAAATGAGTTCAGGCCCATTAAAAATATTTATCAACGAAATATGTATTCAAGTCATATATATTTAATACATCCGAGGTGCATACGATAAGTTTCCATACTTTTTTCGTACGGGCATTTAAAATTGTTATTGACTCTTGAAGATTCAGTATGTTATTGCTATACATCTTATGAGATGACTGACCAATTTTTATGATTTCAGCCTCAAATGAACAGCTACAGCAGCAATTGGAATACACCCTACTAAATCCTGATTGTCACAGCTGGTGAATTGCAAAAATGTAATCTGACACTTTGGAAGAACGATATGCAATAAAATTCTGTTTTAAACTTGGAAAAAATGATGCCACAGAAACGTATGGAATGCTTCAGACTGCTTTTCGACCACCTTGCATGAATCAAGCATCAGTTTTTCAGTAGCATAAGAGATTCAAGAAAGGCAGGAAGTCTGTGAGGGGGGATGAGAGGTGTGGGAGGAGTAAGGAAGTCAATACACCAGAGTTGATTGGCCAAAAGGTTAGGGTTAGGCTTACTATGTAAATGTTTTAAGGTAACTCAGGAAGAGATTCCTAGGGAAGAGGCCAGCACTCTTTAAATCGGGTCAGTGGCATTTCCGGCAGGACAATGCACCAGTCTACAACTCCATCCTTGTCACAGACTATTAGACCAAGATGGACATCACCACAGTAGCCTACCGTCCCTATAAGTCCAGACCTTGCTCCCAGTGACTTTTGGTTATTCCCTAAGCTCAGAGGATGTCGTTATGAGACACTTGAAGAGATGAAAGAGGCTGTGACGAAGGTCATTGACATGCTCACACAAGAGGACTTCCATGGGACTTTCCAGAAGTTGTTGGAACGGTACAAGTGCATTGCAGCAGGAGGAGATTACTTCGAAGGGGAGTAGAGTTTCATGTGTGTACTATCAATAAAAGTGCCCATACGAAAAAAGTTTGGAAACTCATTGTATGCACCTCGTATATAAGCTGTTCTATTGATATTAGTCCCATGAAACCGAATATGACTTTTTAAAGCAGCTACAGCTCCACATACTCTATCACAGAATTAACACGAGTTACCAACATGTTGCTGGTGAAGAACTTTTGTAAAACGAAACTTCGATAGTTTGCTGTCATGGAATTTCATGTGATAAGTAATTCTGGCTTTGAGCAAACACCTAACTGCAGATATTACAAACATGTTCAGATTTTGAAGTGTCAGGAACAGATACTAAGTCCTTCTTCATTAGTGCTCATTTTTGACTAGTGTTTACGATTTTCCGTGCTGTAAACGTTTTACAACTTTCGAAAATTACTGGAAGTTTAAGATATATCGTTTTTTAAATAATTTACAGAAGTCTGAAAAATATAGAAACCAATAATTACGGGTCTTTGAATACAGCTATTGAGGTAAAAGTTTAAAACTATTTATTTTTGCCGTGAAAATTTTAAAGGTACCCAATAAAGGAACTAAACAAAACATCTGATTTTATTTTAATTTCATTTACAAATAACAAAAAAAAAAATCACTTTTAGTGGTCATTTGGATTCCTCCCTTTTTTTTTTTTTTAAACAAAAAGAGAAATTTATTTAAGTGGGTAGAGTGTTCGCCAATGATCCGGGAGACCTGGGTTCAATCGCAGGTCGCATCATACCAAAGACTTTAAAAAATGGTACTTGATACCTCCATGCTTAACACTCAGTAATATAAGGTACGTATCAAGGGTAGAGTGGAGCAATCCAGGGAAAGGAGTAGCGCCCTCCCCTACACCTCGGTGTAGCAGCTATTGAAAAGGGAGCCTTCTGTGCGTGGTCACCTGCGTTAATGTTGCACATAAGTAACCCATGCACTGAGCCGAAAGGTTCTCGGCCTAACTAAACCCAAAGGCATAAAACAAAATCCCTCGGCCATTATATTACATTTGTAATCCTTTGTAGTTAAGGACTTTACTCGGTGATTGAAACTAGAGTGCTAATACTTGTTAGAGTGTTCAAAATAACAATAATTTGCTCACTTTAATGAAAAAAAAAGAAAAAAAAAAGATAAACAAAAAACAAACAAACAATGACAAGTTAATGTTTCTAGGTTATTCACATTCCAATATGAACCTCAAATTCCAACAAATACCATTGATTTACCGACTGGAGATCAGAAAGTGCCTTGGTAATAATGACAGTCCTGAAGTTTCCTTTTTAAAATAATTTACAGAAATCTGAAAAAATATAGAAACCAATAATTACGTGTCTTTGAATATAGCTGTTGAGTTAAAAGTTTGAAAACTATTTAGTTTTGCAGTGAAAATTTTGCCACGTGTAATCACAAATGATCATAAACCGACAGTTAAAGCTTTGTATTAACTTAGGTTCGAATTAAATCGTACAATTCTTTCTGTATCTCTTTCAGAGGGAATTCTCATAGTGTAGTAACTAACACGCTAGACTGCGACCTCCTAGTAAGCCGGTTCGAACTGCAGTTGTGTACCATACCCCGATACGGCTATGTGTGGAATGGACATATAATGTTCATATATATATAATACAGAACATAGGGATCTCAAAACACGGAAAACACTTACGACTTCTTAGTTCGGGTACGAAACTTTTTTTTTTCATCATACAACGTGTGAAAGCACGTGCGATACCCTAACCTCATCAGCCGCCAACCAGGGTGATAACACAGTTTCGGTAGCTCAAGGCGGTGGCAGTACCGCCTTGAGCTACCGAAACTGTGTTATCAACCTTGAATGGCGACTGATGAGGACATGGTTTCGCACGTACTTTCACACGTTGTATGATGAAAAAAAAAATTAGATAGAAAATAGGAATCTCGAAACACGAAAAACACTTACGACTTCTTTGTTCAGGTACGAAACTTTTTATTACCTTTGAGTTTAAAGGTTCTTCGACATGAGGAGAGAGAGGCACAATCTTTCTATTCTGGATTTTTTCACCCCCCTCCTCCACCACATCTCGTGCGACACCTGCCCAAGGCCTCCGCGAGTAAGCGAAAGCCAACCGTCTCGTCCGGTGTCTAGTCTCAACTCCCCTAACTTTTTTCAAATTCCCGAAATCCTCCGCGCGCTTCCGGTGCGTGACGTCATTCGCACTCTGTAATCCCGTTTCCCATCTCGGGCTATTGTGACATCTCTGAGTGATACGTTCGCTCTGCGTGCACGTGAACACCTGTGTTAATCTTGCACCTAAGTAACCCATGCACTGAGCCGAAAGGTTCTCAGCCTAACTAAACCCAATGGCATGAAACGAAATTCCTCGGCCATTATATTACAGTTGCTCTATTACATTTACTTCCAAATTAATACCCCTGGGAAAGGTATAAACCCTTTTATTCCTTTCCCTATGGGATGAATAGTACCCTTGCTGGTCTTCTACAAGTGGGGGTGACATTAGATAACCTAAGAAATTTGATATGCCATTAAAAAAGTAAGAAAGAAGTTTTTCTTTGTTTTACAACTTTTCATCTCTTCTGCGTGAAAATGTTTTTTGTCAAAAATATAGAAATTTGAATTTTCATTTTTAATTGAAAGGAGTTGTCAGAAAAAAAAAACCTTATATATCAATACATCAATATGAACCAATTTTAATAAGTAGAAAATATTCTATCAGGAAAAATAAATACATAAATTTTTGTTTGGTAAAAAAAATATATTGACTTGAATTAATATTAAGAATTTGGAAAAGTTCTGTCTTGCAATAAATACAATTTTTTGACAAAAATCTACAGACTTACACTGATATTGATAATTGGCGAAGCTTCTGTTATGAAGAAACTATATTTTTAAAAACAAATATTGGATAAATTTGGAACAGATACAGAAAATATCTTCGAATATTTTTGGGAGTCCATGCCACAAAGTTTCTATTACGTTGTTCGCAAAATAATATAAGATTTTGAGATAATAATAATAATAATAATAATAATAATAATAATAATAATATACAGTCAGGACATAGGAATAGAATTTGGCATAGAAAAATGTGCCATGCTCGTCATGAAAAGTGGCACACGACATATGACTGACGGAATGGAACTACCTAATCGCGACAGAATTAGAACGCTCGAAGAAAAGGGAACCTACAAATACTTGGGCATCTTGGAGGCTGACACCATCAAACAAGTGCAAATGAAAGACACGATCCGAAAAGAATATCTCAGGAGAACGCGAAAACTACTCGAGACAAAACTCTCCTGCAGAAACCTCATCAAAGGAATAAATACTTGGGCTGAGCCCCTAGTCAGATACTCGGGACCCTTTCTCAAGTGGACCAGAGAGGAACTTAAACAAATGGACCAAGGAACAAGAAAACTAATGACCATGCATAAGGCATTACACCCCAGAGACGATGTTGACTGACTATATGTATCTAGAAAAGAGGGAGGAAGAGGACTTGCCAGCATCGAAGACACCGTTGACGCATCCATAAAGCAGCTCGAAGACTACATAGAAAAACACGAACTCGGACTAATTACAACCATCAGAAACGATACCGACAACACGGTAGACAAAAGAGTGACAACGACTAGGAAACAAAAATGGGAAGGAAAACAACTCTATGGCCGCTTTAAGCGTCTAATAAACAACATCTCACACCAGAGAAACTGTACCTGGTTAAGAAAAGGAAAGCTTAAGAGAGAAACAGAATCTCTCCTAATAGCAGCACAGGACAACGCCATAAGGACCAATCATATCAAAGCGAGAATAGATAAGACGCAACAAAACAGTGAATGTAAGCTATGCAGTGACAGAAACGAAACGATCAATCACATAATAAGTGAATGCTGCAAATTAGCACAGAAGGAGTATAAGGCGAGACACGACTGGGTCGGCAAGGTGATCCACTGGGAAATGTGCAGGAAATTTCAATTCGACCATACAAACCAATGGTATATGCACAACCCAGCACCTGTCCTAGAAAATGACTCGCATAAACTCCTATGGGATCTTAATATACAAACAGATCACCTAATCCTAGCCAGAAGACCAGACCTCATAATAATCAACAAAAAAGAAGAGAATCTGCAAAATTGTCGACTTTGCTGTCCAGGTGGACCACAGAATAAATCTGAAGGAAAGTGAAAAGAAGGATAAGTACCTCGATCTTGCTAGAGAATTGAAAAAGCTGTGGAACATGAAAGTAACGATTGTGCCAATTGTGATTGGTGCGTTAGGCACAATAACTAATAGATTATTAAAAGGCCTGGAGGACTTGGAAGTTGGCGGACGGGTAGAGACAATCCAAACGACAGCATTGCTAAGAACGGCGAACCCTGGAGACTTGAGGAGACTTGCTATCGCTCAAACTCCAGTGGAAAACCATCAGCTAACAATGATGTGAAAATCTCTAAACGAATAAATAATAATAATAATAATATTGTTATTATTATTATTGACATATAAACGGATCATATTTACCCAACCCCTCCGCTCGGGCAGGATATGACACAAGGTCAATTTTTTAAGCAGAGTTTAGCATGTTTGAATTCAGAGTTTTCCTTCTCCTAGACTAGTTGCCTCCCCAAGGCTGAAGAACCTAGTCTGCCCTACTATTTACCCATAGCTGGAGGGAGAATAATTGGATTTATACTTTTCCCAATGGCATTAGTGCTATGTGAAATGCAATCACTCTTGTCCAGGAATTGAACTCGTATCGCCGTGTCCATATCCTGTGACGATAATCATTACACCACAGGCACCTCCTTGACATATAAACGGATCACCAAATCTCAGCCAGATGACCAGACCTTATGAGAATCAACAAAAAAAGAAAAAAAAGAGAACTTGCAAAATTGTGGACTTTGCTGTCCCGGCTGATCACAGTAGGAAACTGTAGGAAAGTGAAAAGAAGGACAAATACCTCAACCTTGCTAGGGAATTGAAAAAACTTTGGAACATGAAGGTCACAATTATACCAATCGTGATTGGTGCTTTTGGTACTGTCACCAAAGGATTATTAAAGGATTATTGGAGATGCCCGTGGTGTAATTGTTATCGTCGTAGGAAATGAACACGGCAACACGAGTTCAAATCCTGGACGAGACTGATTGCATATCACATTGCACTAATACCCTTGGGAAAGGTATGAATCCAATTATTCTCCATCCAACTATGGGTAAATAGTAGGACAGACTAGGTTCTTCAGCCTTGGTTAGGCAACTAGTCTAGGAGAAGGAAAACTGTGAATTAAAACCTGTTAAACTCCGCTTAAAAATTGACCTTGTGTCATATCCTGCCCGAGAGGAGAGGTTGGTAAATAGGATTAAAGGGACTGAAGGACTTGCGGTAGGAGGACTAGAGGAGACCATTCAAACTACAACATTATTGAGAACGGTCAGAATACTGAGAAGAATCCTGGAGACTTGAGGAGACTTGTTGTAATTCAAACCCCAGTGAAAGACCATCAGCTAAAACTGATGTGAAAAACTCTCAAGGAGTAAATAATAATAATAATAATAATAATAATAAAATATAATAATAATAATATAATGATAATATAATTATATAAGATCTTGGTATAAACGTTTATGCCTATAGTTTGTTAAATTTAAACAGTTTTTTAATCTGGCAAAATGTGATCCCTGTGCATTTAAGTTATTTTGCCATTGATCAATAAGAGCTTTTTTATGCCTGTGCGATAAAATTTTAAAGGTTTTGATACCAAAAAATCTTGGAATGTAGATTCTACTTCTGTTTTGAAACAGAACTTTTAGCGTAAAAATGTGTCAAAAAGCTTGAAAAAATGCTAGTTGGTGGGTGAGACATCAGA
>OY757938.1:52503657-52653657 GCA_963585895.1 Sepioteuthis lessoniana | reverse complement strand
CACGCAGATGTTCGCACCTAAGTGACCTTGGGTCGCCGGACATCGGAAGGGGAAAGAGAAAATGAAGCCAAATGATTGGCGGGGACCCCAAACGGAAGTGGGGTTCCCTTCCCCTCAGCGGAAGTAAATACAAAAAAGGCAGTTTTTGAGCAACGCTCGTGGCAGACGGACGATAGCCATTTTTACTCCGGGCTAAAGACAAAAAGACTGAGACACGAAGGACTCCAAAATCCTTCAAGGCAGTATTAAAAACAATACAAAGTCTATTAGCCCGTGAAAGAAGAAAAATTCTCCAGTGGAACCCCGTCAAAAAAATAAGATAAGTAACTTTGGGACATTTTTCCTTTACACCCAAATTTTGTTTACCACTCTCTCTCTCTCAATTTGAAAAAGGATAAAAGCCAAGAAAAGACATTTATATTCATGGACTATCCTATTATATGTTTTTGACACTTTGAACGTATATATATATATAACCGTAGTAAAGAACCTATGTATTTTCTTTTTACCATGTGGTCTATGTTATTATTTCATGCTTTCCTTTCAGCTTCTATTCGCCTTATATTATCTTGCTTAGAACTGTCCTATTAATTCCTAAAGTATCACACGGGAAACCGGAGTTGCCGACTACTACAACAACATTAATATTATTACAACTAAGACCTATAGGCCCGTATTCTTCTATTATCTAAGGGAAAGAAGTTTAGCGGCCTGGTGGGTGTGTGATAGTGTGAAATTTTGGACCCCTTTGCCAGCGGTGGTCAGTCTGGCCCTAAATTATTCCCTCACGTAATATGCCAGTTCTTATCTGCCTGAGAAAAGAACTCTGAACAGGACCTATTTCTGTACGGGATCAAGTGCCAACCTGCCCCGTCTTCACACGAGCGAAAATAAAGTCCCGTTTAGGTATATTAGACAATTTGCCGTCACAATATATATATATATATATATATATATATATATATATATATATATAATTCTGATTTGGACTTTGGATTTTGATTTACATTGATATTGTTTATAAAAATCTGAAAATAGAATCGTCCCCACTATCGGCTGACTCGGCGTTGGATAATATAAGGATATAGATCATTACACACACACACACACACACACACACACACACACACACATATATATATATATATATATATATGATGAGAATTTTAGTAATCATTGTAGATATTATCAAAAATACATTTTTGCCCAGTTTTTTACCTTTCAACCCAGACTGTTCACATCTATCTATCCATCTATCTATCTATTTCTGTCCAACTGTATCCACCTATCTACAAATATATCGTAAAATAGCCCTAACGGGTTGACGTGGTGTTAAGAAAATCAAGCAATGATTTATTTGCTTTTAGAATATATATATATATATATATATATATATTATTTTTGTAATTATTGTGGACTTTATCATAAATACGTTGTTAATCATTTCATCTTGGTTATTACTTTTCGATCAAATTAAGAACATTGCTAGACGTAAAACAGGATAAACATTAAAATGGTGATGGGTTGGGGAGGGGATTGATTATATTTTGTTTTTTAACTATCAATTGACTCTGTAGAAACAGTGACAAGAGATTCCTTTTACATCACCGTTCAAATAAGCCTTACTAAGCTCCGGATGTAAGTTAAGCAACCACACAACGCGGAAGTACTTACTCAGTTTTCAAAATTCCATTTTTCAGTCCAGACCCATTAGCTTGGATGTCATCAAGAAAAGGGAAGAACAAAAAAAAAAAAAAAAACAAACACAAAAACAAAAAAAAAAGTATATAAATAAAAACAAAACTAAAAATAAAAATAAAAGGAAGCGAAAAGTGGAATGGTCTCCGTTTTCCATATAGAATCTTCCATCTGAAACTAATGGGCTTCGTATAATGTGCACATAAAAGAACGCAGTGTTGAAAATATCCCAAGAGTTTATTGCGTCTCTAAAAGTGAACCGTGTCAAAAGGAGGCCATCAAAATGAATAAGTGAAAAGAATGAAAAAGCAATGAATCAATGGAGACGTAGACATTCGACGAGGCGACCAATATCTGATAAGATAAATATTACTCATCAAAATCAATCTGTGGCTTGTTGTAAAACACTCATCATTAGTGGGGTCTCTTACTCATTGCTCTGTTGTGAAGATTTCGGCCTTTATGGGATGTGAACTCTCTCAGGGTCCTCCTTTCTCATTAATAGTCGCCGCAAGGATTCCACTCATAAGATGGTATCATTAGTATTTCACATTTCTTTAAATTGAAAGGTCTCCAACGACTATCTATCTATCTCAATCTGTTTATATCTATCTATCGATCTATCTATCTATCCTTATTTACCAACCCCTCCTCTCGGGCAGGATATGACACAAGGTCAATTTTTAGTGGATTTTAACAGGTTTGAATTCAGATTTTTCCTTCTCCTAGACTAGTTTCCTCACCAAAGCTGAAGAACCCGGTCTGTCCTACTATTTACCCATAGCTGGATGGAGAATAATTGGATTCATACCTTTCCCACGGGTATTAGTACCATGTGAAATGCAATCGGTCTCGTCCAGGATTCTATCTATCTATCTATCTATCTATCTATCTCCGTCTACTCATATCTCTCTTTTCTCTCTCTCTCTCTCTCTCTCTCTCTATATATATATATATATATATATCTGTTTCTATCCATCTATCTATCTCAACCTGTTTATATCTATCTATCTATCTATCTATCTATCTCTCTCTCTCTCTCTCTCTATATATATATATATATATATATATATATATATATATATCCCAGTTTTTTCATATTCTGCAAGGGAAATATGCCTTATCTTACATTCTTCAGCAAGGTTTGTTGATAGTAATTATTTGCTTATGCATCACACACACACACACACACACACACATATATATATATGATAAAAATAAAAGAAAAGTGGATAAATCAAACTCTTACAACTTAGTAGTAATATTTCTTCAGACCAACGAAATATTACTGCTTAACCCGTTGTAAGTATTTGATTTATCCACTTTTTCACTTATTTTTATCATCTTGTCAGATGCACCCAAATCTACCATATATATATATATATATATATATATATATATCATCGTCATCTTCATCTCGTGCCACAGGCATGGATATCCCTGACTCTCTCTCGCCACTTCTCCCTATCGTTCATCGCCTCTGGCAGGTCTTTAGGGCTACATCTCGTATCCTTACATAGCTGCTGTATGGATGTTCCAGCTGGTCGTCCTGCTTTTGCCCGGACATATATGGGGGGATACATAGGAGTACATCACTTATGAGCTCGTCCTTGCTTCTCCAGCAGTGTCCTGCGTGTCTGGTTCGCCTGACTTAGATAGTTTTCGTGATAGGAAGCAGGTGGCCGTATAGTTGGTGCCTTGTTGAGTGTTGCCGCCAGGACTTGTTCAATATTGCTCGCAGCATTCTTGTGTAATTGCCGTCTAGCTTCTCTCCAGCCGTTTAGTTAGCGTCCAAGTAGTGCATCCATACGGCAGTATCGATACGACCGCTGCCTGGAAGAAACTGTGTTTCATTTTATCGGTCAGGTGTGATTTCCATATGATCGATAGCCTATTGATAGCTGTCCATGCCTTCGTTAGCCGTGTGTCGATGTCTTTTTCGGTTGATGAGACACTGCTTCCCAGGTAGATGAATTTGTCTACCAGTTTCAGAGAGGTTCTGTCTAATGTGGAAATGTCGCCTGTTTGGTTATAGCACATATATTCAGTTTTGTGTGCATTACATGGAGGCCGATGCCTGCAGCGGCTCGTTCCAAACTATGCAGTAGTGTTTCGACCTGGTCGGATGTATTTGCCAGTATCGCTATGTCATCGGCGTAGTCGGCGTCGGTAATTGTTTTTGCGGTGTAACTTCTGCTTCTTTTCTTTGTCAGCTCGAGGCCGTTTTCTCTGATTTTATCAATCGATGTTCTATGCACGTAATCTAGACAGATGATAAAGAGGTATGGAGCTAGCGTGGCCCCTTGTAGTACTCCTGCTACAATGTCGAAGTATTCTGTGTCTCCATCAGGTGAACGTACTTTATTGCTGCTACGGTTTCTTTTGGTAGGCCGTATGCTAGTAGGATTTGTTCCATCTTCCCTCTGTGAATGGAATCGAAGGCCTTGGTAAAGTCAACAAATAGTAATGTCGCCCGTAGGGTTTTTTTTTGCCCGTACGCCTTCAAGGATTCTACGGATGGTCAATATTTGTGAGGTCGTGGATCTATTTCTTCGGAAGCCATTTTGGTTTTTCCTAAGGATGTTGTCGATTTTGGGTTCTATGCGGTTTCGTAGAAATGCGTTGTAAATTTTAGCTGCTATGGATATAAGTGTTATATCTCGGTAGTTCTTGGCTAATCCGAGGTCACCCTTTTTTGGGAATGGGAAGATTCATCCCTTCATCCATCTGTCTATCGGATTTTGATTATAGACTGCGTTGCAGTGTCGGAACAGTATGTGGTCAAATTGTCTGGTCTTCCATACTTCTGGGGGAATCTCGTCAAGCCCTGTAGCTTTCCTATTTTTAATTTTTCTAAGAACCGAGTCAAGTTCTTCTTGAATGAACGGTCCTAGTTTAATTTCCAATTACTTACTAATAATTCTGGTGATCAGCTCATGCGTAACTTTCGGTGGGTTTCCTAGTAGATTTTCGAATATATCATTGCAGTTTCTGTTTGTCTGTTTGTTTGTCTGGCTGAGTTCAAGTCCAACATAACACCGTGTCACCAAAACAACCACTCCTTTCCGCCTCAAATTAATTCCTGATAAATCTGGTACTTGAAAAAAAGTAGCGATCTCTTGGTAATTTTAGAATGGTTGGATGTCTATCTTCTGTAAGAGTATGAACACTCTGTCTCTTTTAGGATTTGGACTCAGATCACCGTATCCATTTTTTACAACAGTAACCGTTACGTCACATCCGGTGTATCATTATGCATATATGCCCAAGGTGTGTTGGAGCATAGGTAGCGTATATGCACATAGATGTGTGTGTGTATAGCAATATAAAAAAACGATTAAACTGGTTAGGAAAGGTGGCGGCTTTTTTAGATGATAAAATAGAAAGAAGAGGATTTCTCGATGGGGATGAAAGTGTTAGTTTTTTATGCCCTTTATAAACAGAAGTTTTTGGCACTTGTGGGGTCAGAAGTCAGTAGACAAGTGTTGGGGCCATGTTAGGGGCCAGAAATAAAGACCCAAGTGAGCAATTGAATCAAACGAATATGTTAGCAAACAACAGTAGTACAAACATATACAAATGAGAGGTTTACCGGCGAGACTGTTCCGTCCGACTGTCAGGGCTGACTGCTGGAATATTGACTTCTCCCTAAGAGCAGTACCTGCTGCTATTTCTAGCTGGGAAAGTTTATGCATGCGTGGGTAAATTACCATGACAACAAGGCTGTCGTGTTTTTTTAATTACTTTAGTTGGGTAGTCCAAGAGAGAAAAATGTTTTGTTTTTTCCCTCGGAATTCCGGGCTACATTTATTCAGGGAACCAACCAGATTAGTTAAGAGAGAGAGAGAGAGAGAGAGAGAGAGAGAGAGCATTGCGGCACGGACTAGAGCGACTTTAAGCCTTGAATATTAAGCCACAGTGAATCGCCAGATACAGAAATAATAGCAGTTGGTTTAGATACTAAGTTGGAAAATAGAATTTCGATTGCCGTCCATATAGCGGTAGTTAGACAACGCTTGAGTCCATTTTTGCAAAGTGCTATTTTCTAATAACCTGTTTTGTTTTGTTTTTAAAAGCATTTTAAAGCCGAATGTGGAAGTTAAACAAATTCAACACGAAAAGAAAGAACGAAAAAAGAAAGAAAAAAGAAAAACAAAAAAAAAACAAAGAAAAAAAAGAAAAACAAATAAAAAATAATAAAGTAAGAAAGAAAGATAAACGAAAAAAGACAGAAAGAAATAAGAAAAATGAAAGAGGGAAGGAAAAAAGAAAGAAAGAAAGAAAGAAAGAAAAGAAAAAGAAAAAAGAACGAAAGAAAGAAAGAAAAGAAGAAAAAAGAAGGAAAAGAAAAAAGGAAAAAGAAAGAGTAAAAAGAAAAAAGGAAAAGAGAAAAAGAATAAAGAAAGAAAAAAGGAACAAAGAAAGAAAAAATGAAGA
Source organism: Sepioteuthis lessoniana (assembly GCA_963585895.1). NCBI lineage: Eukaryota > Metazoa > Mollusca > Cephalopoda > Myopsida > Loliginidae > Sepioteuthis > Sepioteuthis lessoniana. Next base: position 52,647,522 of record OY757938.1, on the reverse strand, counting down.
AAGAAAGAAAAACGAAAAATGGAAAAAACCTGAAAGAAAATTGAAAACTAGAAAATGAAATAAATAAAGAAAAAATTAGCCATCTTTGTCAAGTTACACTGCAGAATTAGACATTTATTTAAGACGGGAAGCAACACTGTTTTATGCCTAACGTGAACATGGAAAAAACAGATCGTCACTAAGTGAAGAACATCTTAAATGTTCTCGGCCGATCCAAAAAAGGATCGACATTTTTTTTTTTTTTTTTTTTAAATTTTTTTCGTTCAGCCATTTTTTTTTTACTTGAGAAATGATATACCAATTGTACTAAGATGCAATATAGATATTTTGGCTTTATTAGTTTTCTTTATTTAATGGCATATCAAATCTTCATGCGTTATCTAATGCCAAAAGCGATCCTAGTAGAAGGATAATAGTACTACTATTTAACCATTAGCTGGTGGGGGAGGATCATGACTTTCTCAAGGGTATTAGTCCGATAGTGAACGTGATGGTGCGACTGGATTTCGAACTCGCTTTGTAAGATGTCGCAGTCCAACGTTTTAGTGTTGTATAGTCGCATACATGATTTACGAATTTCAATGAACAAACGAAACACTTCTTTATAAAAAAAAAATCTCTCTCATTTCATTCTCGAAAGGGGCCCATAGTTTGTTGTTAGTTTGAGAGATAGATGGAGAGACGTATACTCAGAAAGGGGACTTCTTCTTGTCCCATATCTTCTTCCGGAAGCCAGGTGGTGCCAAAACTAGCCCCGCCCTTGTAAGCCATTTCGTCAGAGACGACCTAACGCCTCTTAACGGCTGCGTGTCCCTGGCTCGACTCCCGATTCACTGCACTCTGTCTAAATCTGACAACGTGGTTCTCATATCACGTGGTCTTCTTCCGGTTACACACCTGTAGGACATGACTGCCCTGACGTGCTGCCACCCCCTGTTGACTAATCACAACGTGACTGCTTGTCAAAGCGCACAGGGTCACTAGGAACGAACCGAAAATCCATGTCATATGTTATATAACATTAGCAAATACACCATGGGGTCTGCCTGTCATCTGTTTGTGATTGCAAACAACATTAGATGTCTCATTGAATAAATTATGATTTTGCTGCTTTTTTTTATCTGTCCTTTTATGATCGCAGCCCCAGGCTCTCCTGAGTAAAGCTTTAAGGTTCCCCGGCTGAAAAAGTTGGGGACCTTTGACTGATAGTGTCATCCGTATGCACGTTGAGATCCTCTCTAATTAGGTAAAGGTAAAAATCGATGAATATTTTCCCGGCAAACCTCTATAGAATGACAGACACATGAGCAACAGCAATATCGTAAGAAATGGTTTGGTATGCTTTCTTTGTTTAATGGCATATCAACCTTCACAGGTTATTTAATACCAAAGCAATAATTGGAGAGGAACACCTGTCATATTATTTAACCCATAACTGAGGGGAATGAGAAGGTTCATATCGTTCCAAAGTGTATAAGTCTGAAAATGAACGTAGTAGGGCCACTGGGGATCGAACTCACTTACTTTGAAGTCGCAGTCCAGAACGTTAGCCACTACACCACGGGGACTTCTCATTAAGTCGACGGGTGTCCTCGTGGTGTAATGGTTAAAGCGATGGACTGCGGAATCGTAGTACGCGAGTTCGTACTCTAGTCGCGCTATTACGTTCACTTTCGGGCAAATACCCTTGGGAAAGGTATGAACCCCCTTATCCTCCCAGCTATTGGTTAAATAGTACCACTACTGTTCTTCTTGGAGAACAGCATTGGCATTAAATAACCTACGAAGGTTGATATGCCATTAAACAAAGAAACCCACCAACGAAACCAATCATTAAGTCGATCTTTCAATATCCCCCTTTAATTTTCATTGGAAGTTCAACTGCTCAAATGAAGAAAACTAATCCCGATAATATCTTGTATTTTTTAAAAATATCTTTTAAAAGTGCTGACATTAATCGGAAAATCGTCCAAGAAACAAATGCCAATGATTTTTGCAACCAAATTCATCACGAAATTATCGAAGAAGCTGCGCATGTGTCTTGGTTCATGCGTGGATCCCCTAAATAAAATTGTCTTGTACTGCATTCTGGCTTGGTGGGAAGTCAGTTGAATACCAAGATTATTGAAGATGTACTTGCAGTATTCGTTCATTATGCAATAAATCATCAACTGTGTCCTTATTAAGCCATTTATCATTGCCGAATGATTAGGCTAAGCTAGATTGATCACTTTAAGTAAGATGTTACCAAAACTCTACATCAATAACAGCACGCTTTCCAATCTTGATGATTGGTTTGGTTTGGTTTCTCTGTTTAATGGCATATCAAACTTTGTATGTTATTTAATGCCAAAGCCATTCTCCGAGAAGAACAGTAGTTGTACTATTTAACCCATAGCTGGGAGGATAAGGTGGTTCATACCTTTCCCAAGCGTATTTGGCCGAAAGTGAACGTAATAGCGCGACTGGAGTACGAACTCGCGTACTACGATTCCGCAGTCCATCGCTTTAACCATTACACCACAATCTTGATGAGTTTAACAACATGTCAACCTTCCAAAGGTTATTTTATACAGAATCAGAATTTTTATTTTGTATATATCTTAAGGTTAGTTGGTTAGTGTTTTATATTATATCAACTCTTGTTAGTGTATTATACTATATCGACTCTTATGGGTTATCTAATAACAAGTCCTTTATATATATATATATATATATATATATATATATCATACAACATGTGAAAGCACGTGCGATACCCTGCCCTCATCAGCCGCCAACCAGAGGTGATAACACAGTTTCGGTAGCTCAAGGTGGTACTGCCACACCTGGCGCTACCAAGCAGCTTTTACCACTGGAAAGGGTATTAAAAGAATTATATATATATATATATATACGCCAGATCAGTTAAGAGCAGAGACTACATTGGCGTTAATCTTCATTTTTAGTGTGCAGTTTGTGATATAAAAAACGCGTTTACTTTCGGCCATTCACGTCATTACGCGTTTACAGTAACCGTTTCCTGATGTAACGCAATCACACGGGAATGGTGGTTCCGCGTGCATTTCATTCATGCTGAAAACTTCTCGCTTTCGACCAAATCCAATTTGATACATATTACGGGGTGGTCTGAGGCAACTTTCAAAATGCGGCCAGTGATTCCTATTTTTGAAAGAAACGAAATGACTGAGTGTCCTAGAAAACCACGACAACCAACCTCAATAGGAATCACATGGCATATCCAACCCTTTTCCACGCCGTCGGCACGCACTGTCTCGTATCGGTTTATCTTCCGCTTGTGTGCTTCCCTCTGGTCTTCTTCCCAGGGGACAGTCAATTCTATGAGGAGGACACTCTTCTTTGAATCGGACCACGCTACAATGTCTGGCCGCTTTTCTATTTGAATAAAGTGAACTGGAAATTGTTGAGATGTCTTGAGATCGGCTGAAACTTTTCAGTCGCTAGTTCCGTTCAGTAGCTTCATATTGGGATTTTTTTGTTTCCTCACAGGACATTCACCTTTCTTGAGAAACTAAATTATGTGTTCCTTGGCTGTAATATATATATTTATTTGTTTATTTTTATCTATTTTTTATAATATCCGGTCAGCGTCCGCAGACAGTGGGTGTGGATTATTCTTGTATAGAATATATGAGGAATATCATATAAATCTATGTGAGTGCTCGATATATGGCTATTGTTACATCACTTATTCCCTTGCAGGCATATAACAAAATTCACATTCAGATCCTAATTACACTATATATATATATATATATATTATTTTCAAACACGCTGTTAGAGCTCATTTGTTTGATCATGGTTAAATGTTTTCGTGTATTGCTACAAATATTTCTATTTAAAATCAATCACTTCTTAGCAAAAAGCTAAATGGTTTAAATACATGAATAATTTTACCAAATATTAACTATTTTTTTGGCACATAGTTAAATAGTTTCAAGTATTGCTATTTAACATTCATAATCATCATATCATGCCTCTAGCACGGATTTCTTTGACAATCTCTCGCTACCCGTCTCTATCATCCATCGCTTCCGGTGGGTCTTCCAGGCTACATCCTGTGTTCGCAGGGAGCAGCTGTGGATATGTTCTAGCTAGTCGTCGAACACTTGCTTGTCCATGTAAAGGGGCCCTCAAGAGAACGTCGCTTATGATTTTATCATATTTACCCAACCCCTCCGCTCGGGCAGGATATGACTCAAGGTCAATTTTTTAAGCGGAGTTTAACAGGTTTGAATTCAGAGTTTTCCTTCTCCTAGACTAGTTACCTCACCAAGGCTGAAGAACACAGTCTGCCCTACTATTTACCCATAGCTGGAGGGAGAATAATTGGATTCATACCTTTCCCAAGGGTATTAGTGCTATGTGAAATGCAATCAGTCTCGTCCAGGATTTGAACTCGTGTCGCCGTGTCCATTTTCTGCGACGATAACCATTACACCACAAGCCCCTCCTTATGAGTTTATCCTTACTTCTCAAGCAGTGTCCAGCATTTATTGTTAATCGAACGGATTGTTTTAGAGGTAGGTGGTAGGTGGTCATACATTTGCTACCTTATAAGATGTTACTGCCAGGATTTTCTTAAAACAGCTCGCAAGATTCTTGTGCGATTAGACGTCAAGCTTTTTCTCAATACGCTTTGTCAGTCTCCATATTGTAGTATGGGGCCGACCGCTTCTTGGAAAAAAATTCGTTTTATTTTATCGGACTGGTCTGACCGCCATATGACCGATAGCCTATCGTTTGCTGTCCGTGCCGTCTGTAATCACGTATTGATGTTTTCGGTGGATGGCACTCTGCTTTCAAGTTATGTGATCGTGTCCTCTAGTTTCAGGTAACAACTGTTTAGTGTTGAGATATCCCCTTTTTGATTAAAGTACCTGTATGCCGTCTTGTCTGTGTTGACAAGGAGGTCTAAGCCATTTCTAGACTATGCAGCAGGGATTCGGCCGGGGGCGATGTATTTGCCAGAAGCGCTATGTCATCAGCGTAGTCCGCGCCCGTTATAGTTTGTGCGGGGTATTTTCTGCTTCTTGCCTTTTCCAGTACAAAGTCACTTTCTTTCATTAAATCTATCGACGTTCGAAATATGTAGTCTAGAAAATGGACTAGAGAAGACAACAAACTTGTACATCATTACTACACAAAGAGAGTGTAAAAAAAAAAAAAAAAAAAAAAAAATGAAAAAAATCTGAGAACTCGCAAGATTTAAGACAACAAGATTTGCTGACCAAGTTAGGACGATAATAAAGAAAGGCTTCGAGGTGCCCGTGGTGTAATGGTTATCGTCGTAGGAAATGGACACGGCGACACGAGTTCAAATCCTGGACGAGACTGATTGCATTTCACATAGCACTAATACCCTTGGGAAAGGTATGAATCCAATTATTCTCCCTCCAGCTATGGGTAAATAGTAGGGCAGACTGTGTTCTTCAGCCTTGGTGAGGCAACTAGTCTAGGAGAATGAATACTCTGAATTCAAACCTGTTAAACTCCGCTTAAAAATTGACCTTATGTCAAATCCTGCCCGAGCGGAGGGGTTGGGTAAATATGATAAAGAAACGTTGATTTTCCGACCTTGAAATATTAGAAATACATTAACAAATAAATTGGGAAACATATCAACTAGATCTTAATACGGTGACCGAGAGGCTAAACATAGAAAAGCCGGAACCTTCCAACCAAATCGAAGTGCAAAATAACAGTTATCGAAAAACCTCACACCCAAACATAATGGAACAAACAATAAGAGAAGAAAATATGAATAAAGTGATTATGAAGAGAATAATGTCAGAAAAGAAGACCACATTACATTCACCTAGGAACTAAGACTGGAAAACAATCAAGGTAGAAACTGAAAAAAAAAAATTCACAAATTATTTACAAATATCTTAATAAACAAAATTATTGAATTAAAATAACTAATCTATGTATGAACGAAATAAGTCTGAATAAATCAAGTGAAGAACACGAACAGAAATTCAAAACCTGGATGGGAAATTAGACTGCACAGGTCTTTACCCCTTCTGTTCTTTTTAGGGTAATCAGCAACTTCCGGATCCACCCTGTGACTATAAAATAACCCCCATTGTCATTCAATTATAAAAATCATCAGGCAAAATCTTGTATAATTTATTTATGTTTGGTTAAGATATGTTTAAAAGGATGGATAGATATTTCCTATAACTTATTTGAGATGCCACAATGAGTGTCTCCCTTCATGGTAATGAGAGTTACTTGGAGGGAACATAGGTAATGTAACTTATTATCACAGGGGATTGGAATTGGCAATCCAAGTTCAAATCCGGGACAAGATTGTTTACATTTCACAATGATGTCCTTCTAGCAGCTTTTACCACTCAGCCAGCCAGCCAGCCAGCCAAATGAGGCGAACTTCCGGAATAACCAGCCAGTCTACGAGCAGACGACACCGATCGGACCATCGACGATTTCACTAACAGAGTTATGACGTATTTCCCGGTCTTCGAACTGCTGTTCTCAAGACATCAATCCACAGGTGAACGACACCACTTTGAGTGACGAGACTTCATTAAGTCACAACAAGCTTACCTTTTTTTACATTTATCTGTATTTATCATATTTACCCAACCCCTCGGGCAGGATATGACACTAGGTCAAGCGGAGTTAAACAGGTTTGAATTCAGAGTTTTCCTTCTCCTAGACTAGTTACCTCACCAAGGCTGAAGAACCTAGTCTTCCCTACTATTTACCCATAACTGGAGGGAGAGTAATTGGATTCATACCTTTCCCAAGGGTATTAGTGTTGTGTGAAATGCAATGTCTCATCCAGGATTTGAACTCGTATCGCCGTGTCCATTTCCTGCTACGATAACCATTACACTACGGGCACCATGCATGAACAGTTCTTTCTGTTAATGTAAATATTGGAGAATATTTACGCGCTAATATGTTGTCTTGTAAGGAAAGATTTCGTTACTTTTGCCATTTTCCTGTATTTATTGCAAAATAAAAGCTGGCTTTAAACTTACTCGATTGCATTTAGCATCTTTGCCTTTCCTGTGTCTCTTCACTTCTTTTTAGAAGTTCATAGTATCGACATCTACATCGGCTCGGCAACATATTGAAGGGTACCATCTAAACCGTATATGCAAGCGTTTCTGAATACATATAAAACCTGTTTTTTTTATATATATATATATACCCACATCGTGTTAAAAAACAGGTTTTATATGTATCCAGAAACGCTTGCATATACGGTTTAGATGGCACCCTTTAATATGCTACCCAACAAATTTTGCTGTACTCATAAATTAATTAAATATATAGATATATAGGTATGGAAGATTGAATAAAAGACTGACTGTACAAATCTAACTTTTTTTCTTTAACTTGAGTTAAAAACAAAAGTAACGAAATCTTTTCTTACAAGAAATTATATTAGCGCGTAAATATTCTCCAGTATTTACATTATAAGAAAAAAATGTTGATCCATTCAACGGGGAAGTTTTGCTTTGCCTTAAAATCTGGACGATAGGTTTTGTGTGGGCAAAAGATCTTCCTATGAATATGTCACTATGTCCTATAAAAGTCTTTTTAAGATACTAAGATGTAAGTGTGAGAAAAGTTTAATATCAACTGGTGTGGACATAATAGCAGCATAGCCACATCTTTATACACAAATTATTTTCTCTCTTGAGCGATGTCGAAGTTAATGCAAACTTGAAAGAACAGAATGTTAAATTTTCACTCAAGGGAAATAAAGGGTGTAGCATAGGACGAAAAGAATTATTAAAACGATGTGTCAAAAAGAAATGAATCCGCAGAAAAGAAAAACTCAAAACTTGAATCTGAAGGAAGAAAATAGTAGTCGCTTTTATTCTTGGGGATTAGAGCGGACTGTTGTTAAAAAGTTCGTTCAATAGCGTTCTTACTCGCCTTCTCTTTTTTTTTTGTCGCTATCAAAAGTCTTCTTTCCCTCCGCGCACTTCGGCTAGCGTACGTGGAAAAGGTTTACCCTCCTCTTCTTGGCGATGACGGCGGCGTTATTATCGTTGGCCTGTTGATACTTTTATATCCGTCGAATTGCTGACAGGCTGGGTATGACATGGGTCGGGGCGTCGTGGACCTCTGTTGAACCTGTTTGGAAACCTGCCTTGAACTGCTAAAATCTCGCTACTTGGTTTTCTTAGATAGCGATTTGATGGATCAATTCGAAGGTTCCCGAAGGTTCGATGATCACCGGTGGAACAGTAGTGGTTTTCTTATATAGCGATTTGATGGATCAATTCGGAGGTTCCCGAAGGTTCGATGATCACCGGTGGAACAGTAGTGGTTTTTTTATATAGCGATTTGATGGATCAATTCGAAGGATCCCGAAAGTTCGATGATCACCGGTGGAACAGTAGTGGTTTTCTTATATAGCGATTTGATGGATCAATTCGAAGGATCCCGAAAGTTCGATGATCACCGGTGGAACAGTAGTGGTTTTCTTATATAGCGATTTGATGGATCAATTCGAAGGTTCCCGAAAGTTCGATGATCACCGGTGGAACAGTAGTGGTTTTCTTATATAGCGATTTGATGGATCAATTCGGAGGTTCCCGAAAGTTCGATGATCACCGGTGGAACAGTAGTGGTTTTCTTATATAGCGATTTGATGGATCAATTCGAAGGTTCCCGAAAGTTCGATGATCACCGGTGGAACAGTAGTGGTTTTCTTATATAGCGATTTGATGGATCAATTCGAAGGTTCCCGAAAGTTCGATGATCACCGGTGGAACAGTAGTGGTTTTCTTATATAGCGATTTGATGGATCAATTCGAAGGATCCCGAAAGTTCGATGATCACCGGTGGAACAGTAGTGGTTTTCTTATATAGCGATTTGATGGATCAATTCGAAGGATCCCGAAAGTTCGATGATCACCGGTGGAACAGTAGTGGTTTTTTTATATAGCGATTTGATGGATCAATTCGAAGGTTCCCGAAAGTTCGATGATCACCGGTGGAACAGTAGTGGTTTTCTTATATAGCGATTTGATGGATCAATTCGAAGGATCCCGAAAGTTCGATGATCACCGGTGGAACAGTAGTGGTTTTCTTATATAGCGATTTGATAGATCAATTCGAAGGATCCCGAAGGTTCGATGATCACCAGTGTAACAGTAGTGCAGCACGTGAAACTTCATGGGTGATTATATTAAAATCACGCTTGAACTCTACTGGTCACTCTGCCTGCACGAGCGAGGTTCGTGACATTTTTGATCGTCAGACCTATGTACCCAGTCACTGGTCACGGCTGATGTGCTCGAACGTTCTCTAACCTTGAGACTGCTGCAATTCAATGACGGTGCCCGTCCGTAATATTACAAGTGGAACGTTTGGTGAATGTGTCTATAAATCAACTAAACGTTTTCTTTTTATTAGATTAAATAACATTGATGATTTACCTATTGTAAAGTCTTTATGTCTGAGGTAATGGATACTTGCTAGGTATGGACTATTACTAGGATGAATCGATAAGAGGGGTGATGATTAAAGACAGAGAGAAAACGAACATCTGCTGCTATGCCTGGTATATTCCTTTATTGATCAAATCCCCCGGATGTAGTAGGGGCCGTAACCCCTGTGGCATCAGAGGTTATTTCCCTTTTGTTAGTTAGGATATTACACCTATGATTGTAATAGGTTGACGTATTTTTAACATTCTAGGAAATAAAAGATTTGGTAAATCTTTTTAAGTTTTGATCCTTCAAATTAGCGCGCCAAGTTAAATATTGTTATTAGAGAAATCTGAAAGAAAAAGGTTGCAGATCGAAGAAAAGAGCCGATGGATCAATCAATGTGTACAAAAATTACAGCTTATCAAGCTTTTTGTGCACAAAATTAACACTTTTTCTTGCATAGAAATCAGTTGGTTTTTTCATGTATATATATGTTGAATGAATATGGCTTGTAGTTAATATAAGTTTTGAGCGAGCGATCCGTTGGTTCTGGTTTGAATGTATTGTATTGACAGATCAGGATCGCATGAAACATCTCATAGTATATGGCGTGGTCGTAGTCATATCCTCAACAATGACCATCGAAAGTCAAAAGTACATGTACTCTGGTTGTAACATCAGATATTTCGGACAATTATTAACCAGCGTTCTTCTTAAGTTGTGGCGTCTCGCATGTGAATAAGAAACAAAAAGAAACACAATTCCAAATCCTTATCTGCCATCTTTAATAATGCACACACACACACACACACACACACACACACATATATATATATATATATATATATAGAAAGAGAGAGAGGGTTGTGTTCATGGTGTAGTGGTTACCGTCAAACGAAATAGACAGGAAGAACCGAGGTCTAATCCTGGTCGATGCTGTTTGCATTTCCACATAGCGTTAATACCATTGGAAAAAATATGAATTCAATTATTCTCATTCCGACTAAAGGTAAATAGTTGGACAGTCTGTTTTTTTTTTTTTACTTAGATAAAGAAACCGGTCTAGGAGAAGGAAAATGCTAAATTCCAAGCAGTAAAACTCAACTTAAAAATTGATCTTGCGGAGTACCCAGCTCCTGCGAAGATAATTATATATATAGTCATCCACAGACAGACTGTTTCGTTCTATCAGAACTCTTCAGTGTGGCTGGACACGCAGGATGCTCGAAGCCGGAATCGAAAGCCGTCCAACTTTACGATAGACTAAGGCTTCAGACCACACGGCCACAAGGGAATTTTTAGGTATTTTATATTTAACAAACAGCAGCAGCAGCCTTTGTTTACATTTTTTCATACCCTATCGGCTACCAGAGAGCTCAATTCTTTCGAAGAGCCTTGCATTACGCTAACGGTGGCCGACAATTCCTTCGCCAGAGAGCTCAACCCCCATATATATATATATATATATATAATTTTATTTTAAAAAGACCGGAAATGAAATGCTAAAAAATTCTCCTTTTTTCTTGTCATTTAGAAAATTGAATTAAGTTACAAAAGACACAACAGTATATATTCAAATAAGCTGACGATGGTTTAATGTAAAAGTCGAAACGTTTAAAGTTGGCGAATAATACAAATAAAATCGTTTTTCCTATTTGTACATTAACAGACAGACACACACACTCACACACACACATATATATATACATGTTCATGTATCCGATGTTTTACCATCTTTGTCGTTATTATCCCTACCATCTTTCATAAATAAGTTTAAATGGAATTGTGGAGTTTTCAGAAAGTTTAAATGGAGACAATAATGTTAGGATAAGCAAATTGGGGATATTAAGAGAGATAAAGAGATATTTTGTTGTGTTATAAGCTATTTTGCTCTCCGTGAGGTATTGAATAAAAGTATATCATTTTATCTACGCTAGTTCAGATGGGGCATGGAAAGATATTTATTCTTGTTCAACGAGAGATGGCACGTGTCTGAGTCATGCATGAATAATAATAATAATAATAATAATGATAATAAAAAAACACGAAGGAGGACTAATTACAATCATCAGAAACGATACCGACAACACGATAGACGAAAGAGTGACAACGACTAGGAAACAAAAATGGGAAGGAAAACAACTCTATGGCTGCTTTAAGCGTCAAATAAACAACATCTCACACAAGAAAACCTGGACCTGGTTAAGAAAAGGAAATCTTAAGAGAGAAACAGAATCCCTCCAAATAGCAGCACAGGACAACGCCATAAGGACCAATCATATCAAAGCGAGAATAGATTAGACGCAACAAAACAGTAAATGTAAGCGATGCGGTGACAGAAACGAAACGATTAATCACATAAGTGAATGCTGCAAATTAGCACAGAAGGAGTATAAGGCGAAACACAACTGGGTCGGCAAGGTGATCCACTGGGAAATGTGCAGGAAATTTCAATTCGACCATACAGACCAATGGTATATGCACAACCCAGCGCCTGTCCTAGAAAATGACTCACATAAACTCCTATGGGATTTTAATATACAAACGGATCTCATAATCCTGGCCAGAAGACCAGACCTCATAATAATCAACAAAAAAAAGAAGAGAATCTGCAAAATTGTCGACTTTGCTTTCCCGGTGGACCACAGAATAAATCTGAAGGAAAGTGAAAAGAAGGATAAGTACCTTGACCTTGCAAGACAATTGAAAAAGCTGCGGAACATGAAAGTAACGATTGTACCAACTGTGATTGGTGCTCTTGGTACAATAACTAAAGGATTATTAAAAAGCCTGGAAGACTTGGAAGTTGATGGACGGGTAGAGAGTATCGAAATGACAGCATTGCTGTCAACGGCCAGAATCCTGAGACGAGTCCTAGAGACTTGAGGAGACTTGCTATCACTCAAACTCCAGTAAAAAACCATCAGCTAACACTGAGTAAATAGGAGTAAATAATAATAATAGTCCTGGAGATTTGAGGAGACTTGCTGTCACTCAATCTCCAGTGAAAGACTAACGCTATTGGTAATAATAATACTGGAGAGCGAGAAAATTACTCGAAATCAAACTATATAGCAGAAGTCTCGTCAATAATAAACCCCTGGGCTGTGTCTCTTGTAAGATACTCAGGGCTATTCTGGAAGTGGATGAGGAAAGAACTTCAACAAATGGATCAGAGAACAAGAAAACTGATAGCAATGCAAAGAGTCTTACAGCCCAGAGATGACATAGACAGCCTATATGTGTCAAGAAAAGGAGGAAGAGGACTCACAAGCATTTCAAGCCACTGAAAATAACTTAAACAGCCAAAACAACAAGTTTAAATATCAAAACAGTTCTATTTCAAGCAATTGAGTTTAGCATAAATACGGATTTTAGTTCTATTTGTCCTATGGATAGGACCCTATGAGGTGCTTCCACTCCAGGCCTGAGCGGACCTGGGAGCGATAGCAATGAAGAAGTGCTCCGCATTCCTCAAAGCTCCAGCATTACTGAAACCTCACCATCAGATTGTTTAGTGTCATAAAGAGGAGACGCTTTGAGGGGTCTTCTGAAAAGCAGTCAGTGTATTCTACAGCAATATGTGGTAATAGAGACGAATAGATTAATCGTATAGTAACTGAATATAACAATCTAGCACAAAGAGAGTATAAGAGTAGGCATGACTGGGAAGGAATGGTGATCCACTGGGAAATATGCAAGAAATTGAAATTTGACCATATTACCAAATGGTATAAGCACAAACCAGAATCTGTCTTGGAGAATGAGACACATGAAGTTCTTCGGAATTCTCAGATACAAATAGTTCACACAGAGAAGAATACCAGATCTGGTAATAATTTAAAAAACCAAAGAAAAAAAAGAGCCTGCCGTATTGTGAACTTTGTCGTACTGGCGTTGTAACATAGGTCCAAAAATACGACCAGGATATGAATATGTGAAATGTACATTGGGAATCCCGAAATACGCGAAACACTGACGACTCTCTTGGTTCAGGTACGAAACTTTTATTACCTTCTTTAAGTTTAGGTTTTCGATACGAGGAGAGAGAAAGACACAATCTTTCTATGCTGATTGTTCATCCATCGTCAGCTCTCAACTCACTGACTCAACTAACACGCACGCACCCCGCAGTCCACATCGCACAGGCCGCGCCCGGGTCCGAAAAATCAACTCGCTTCGTCCAAGTCTAAAACTCAACTCCCTACTTTTATTCAAAATCACAAAGAATCCCAGCCCATCGCATCTGGGCATGATGTCATTCACATCCTCAGTCCCATTTCCTATCTGGGGTTTTTATTGTGACATATGTGATTGTGACATCCTCCCCGCGCGCGCGTCAACACCTGCGTTAATGTCTGCACCTACCAATGCACTAAGCTGAAGGGTTCTAAGCCTAACTAAACCGAAAGATCAGATATATAAAACGAAAAATGATAATATAAAAAAAAATCCTTCCGCAATTATATAACAGCTTTCCATCGAGTAAAGATTAAATAAAGCAAAAACAGAAAGTACTTGAAACTTGCCAGAGAACTAAGGCAAAAGAAGAACTGAGACCACATAAACTATAGTATTGTAGATCGGCCTGAATACTGAGAAGAGTCCTGGAGATTTAATAAAACTTGCCGTCACTGAGACTTCAGTGAAAGAACATCAGCTAACGATGGTGGCAAAAACTCCAGAGAAGTATAATAATAATAATAATAATAATAATAATAATAATAAAAGTATTTTTAAAAAGCCTGGAAGACTTCGAAATTGTCGGACGGGTAGAGACTATCCAAACTACAGCATTGTTGAGATCAGCCAGAATTCTGAGACGAGTTCTGGAGACTTGAGGAGACTTGCTGTCACTAAAACTCCAGTGAAAAACCATCAGCTAACACTGATGTGAAAAACTCTAAAAGAGTATATGATAATAATAATAACAAACGGATTACCCAAACCCGGCCAGTAAACCAGACCTCATAATAATAAAAAAAAAAAAAAAGAATTTGTAGGATTGTCGACTTTGCTGTCCCGGCGGACCACAGAATAATTCAGAAGGAAAGTGAAAAGAAAGATAAGTACCTCGATTTTGCAAGAGAATTGAAAAAGCTGTGGAACATGAAAATAACGATTGTGCCAATTGTGATTGGTGCATTAGGCACAATAACTAAAGGATTATTAAAAGGCCTGGAGGACTTGGAAGTTGGCGGATGGGTAGAGACTATTCAAACGACAGCATTGCTAAGAACGGCCAGAATCCTGAGACGAGTCCTGGAGACTTGAGGAGACTTGCTTTCACTCAAACTCCAGTGAAAAACCATCAGCTAACACTGATTGGAAAACTCTAAAGGAGTAAATAATAATAATAATAATAATAATAATAATAATAATAATAATAATAATACGGATCACCTAATCTCAGCCAGTCAACCAGACCTAATAATAATCAACAAAAAAAAAAAAAAACGAAAAAGAGAATATGCAAAATTGTCGACTTTGCTGTCCCGGCTGAACACAGAATAAGACTGAAAGAATGTGAAAAGAAGGATAAGTACCTCGACCTTGCTAGGGAATTGAAAAAACTAAGGTGACAATTATACCAATTGTAATTGGTGCGTTTCGAACAGTAACTAAAGGATTACTAAAAGGACTGGAGGACTTTGGAAGTTGGCGGACGAGTGGAGACTATCCAAACTACTACATTATTAAGAATGGACAGGATACTGAGAAGAGTCCTGGAGACTTAAGGAGCCTTCCTGTCACTAAAACTCTAGTGAAAGACCATCAGCGAACGCCGATGTGAAAACCTCTTATGAGTAAATAATAATAAATAAATTTCTCATGCCGAAGGTTAATACGAATATTGAATAGACTTGAAGGGAGTTGTAAAAGAAAAAAGATAGTGGAGGAATATAAAAAATATTTTGAGAGATTTAAGAAGATAGACGGTGGGGGGATTAAAATTAACAACCTTCTCAAGGTTATAAGTCCAAAGATCAACGCCATTGGGTGACTTGAGTTCCAAATCGCTTGCTATAATGTTGTTATCTCGTATGTCATCCATAATATCAAGGGACTCCTCAATAGAATCGTAAATAGAAACTTTGATCTTAAATCTATGAGACAGATATTTTGGTTAGAGCGTTCGCTAATGGCCCGGGAGACTGGGGTTCAATCTCTAGTCGAATCATACCAAGGACTCAAAAAATGGTACTTGATACTCGCTTAACACTCGGCATTATATGGTACGTTCCGAGAGTAAATTGACGGAATCCAGGGAAAGCAGTAGCACCCTCCCTTACACCTCTGTGTCGTAGCTATTGAAAAATGAGCCTTCGGGTCGCCCTTGACGACCGTCGCCAACTTTACTTGTTTTTATTGTTTAATGACATATCAAACTTTGTGGGTTAATTAATCACAAAGTCATCGTTGTAGAAGAACAGCAGTGGTACTATTTAGTCTATAGCCGACAGTGGGGGGACTTGGGGGTTCATACCTTTCCTTAGGGAAATAATCTGAAAGTAAACGTGGTTACACAACTGGAATTCGAACCCGTTGCAGTCCAGTACATACACCCTTACACCTCAGAGATTTCTCCCGGAAAGAAGAAGAAGAAGAAGAAGAAGAAGAAGAAGAAGAAGAAGAAGAAGAAGAAGAAGAAGGTAAATGTTTTAGTGTTCTCAAAAAAATTGGAAAAGAAGGGATAAAGCTTGGGTAGATGTCTAAATAAGGCTGTCTTGGAGGTCGGGGATTTATTTCTAGCAGACGAAGAAAATTTTCCTGACCCAACTGTTGAAACCTATCAATGTTTGTCTGGAGAAAACCAAGGAATGGCAAAATCGATACCCGTTCTTCTGTTGATTACATTCCACCTAAAAGACAATCGATCACCTCGATTAACTTTCAGCCATCATCTAATTACCTTGAAAGCAAGTGAGCATAAATCATATGAAACATCAACACCACCGTCAGGTCATTTAATTAAACAAAGATAAACAGAACCACTAGTCGAGTAAAACTCTCCTTACTCATCAAAAAACGCTTGACTTCATCACTTTTCAGGATTTGTTTTAAATACGAGGGTTATTCAATAAATAAGGTAAAATATTGCCTTAGGTTTTAGTGTCTGTTTACAGTTGCACCGTTTTTAAGGAAATAAGTAATGATGGGTCCTTTTATTTCGCAGAAGAACGTCAGTATTACCTTCTTTACGGATCGTTGTGCCCGGAATTTTTATTTTACCGGAGACTCTCTGAGTCATGGACTGTCTTTCTGACTCAGGCACGTAGTGGCAAACCCATGTTTAACTCATTTGTAAAGATGTTTATCTTTTTACTTAAATATGCTTTTCTGTGCGCATGGCACATTTTTCTGTAAATTTCACATGGTTTGCACATTCCAGCAACCAATAACTCGATAATATAACTCTGTTTGATTTGCAACCATTTCAAATAGAATCACAAGAAATGATTTCCATGTTTAAATTTTTGTTTTAAATCAAACAAAGCTTTTTATGGAAAAAATACGAAAAAAATATTTTGCTCTTTAAAAAAAACAAACTCCCCTTATTTATTGAATGACCTTCACACACACACACACACACACACACACACACACACATATGTGTGTGTATGTGTGTGTGTTGGGGGTTATATATATAAATATATATAGGAGCATATATTTAAATATATATAGTACCGGCTCATTAGCCTAGTGGGTAGAGTGTTCGCCGAAGGTCCGGGAGGCCTGGGTTCAATCCCAGGTCGAGTCATATCAAAGACTTTAAAAATGGTACTTGATACCTCCTTGCTTAACACTCAGTGATATAAGGTAAATATCAAGAGTAAAGCGGAGCAATCCTGGGAAAGAAGTAGCGCCATCTCCTACACATCGGTGTAGTAGCTTTTGAAAAGGGAGCCTTCTGGTCGCCTTCAACTTCGGTCGCCGACTTTACGATATATATATATATATATATATATATATATATATATATATATATATTTAATTTCGTGAGGTCATCAAGAGTATTTTATAGTTTTAAATAATCGTGTGTTTTATTAAGTACTACAAATATGTTTGTTTTATCTGCGTTTTTATGTTGATATTAGGGCGATTGCGTAATTTTTTTAGTAATGTGGGTTATATATATATATATATATATATATATATATATATATATATATAAGCCACATTACTAAGTCAACAGTCAAAAAATGCCGCTAAAGAATTATATATATATATATATATATATATATATATAATTCTTTAGCGGCATTTTTGGACTGTTCACTTTGTAATGTGGGTTATATATATATATATATATATATATATATATATATATATATATATATAACCCACATTACTAAAAAAAATTACGCAATCGCCCTAATATCAACATAAAAACGCTGATAAAACAAACATATTTGTAGTACTTAATAAAACACACGATTATTTAAAACTATAAAATACTCTTGATGACCTCACCAAATTAAAAAAATTAAGTAAGAATCCCGCAAATCTTCTTAAATTAAAAATTAATAAACTAATTACTGTTTATAATGCCGAACGTGATAACACAAAACTATCCAAAATAATAGCTAACTATAAACCCGGTAATTTATACGGGCTGGAAAAATACATAAACCAAATCATCCTCTGAGTCAAATTATATCACAAATACCTACATCCATTTATGAACTCATAGAAACAATATATCAACTCGGGACATCATACTTACTCAGTAAATGTAACATAAAATCAACAGATGAATTAATTCAAATCGTACATACACTTAAACCCAACGACGGAATATTAGCTTCACTCGATGTTAAAAAATCGTTAACTAATAGTTCAAGTAAAGTCGACAAATATTAATGTCGCTTGTAGGTTCTTTGCCCGTACACCTTCAAGGATTCTGCGGATGGTTAATATTTGTGAGGTCGTGGATCTATTTCTTCGGAAGCCATTTTGGTTTTTTCTAAGTATGTTGTCGATTTTGGGTTCTATTCGGTTTCGTAGTAGGGCATTGTAGATTTTGGCAGCTATGGATGTAAGTGTTGTACGGCATACCTAAAGAAACCGAACCGGCAATAACGATTCTCTATAGAAACACTAAAGTAAAAGTACGATCACCGGATGGAGACACAGAATACTTTGACATTGTAGCAGGAGTACTACAAGGGGACACACTGGCCCCGTACCTCTTTATCATTTGTCTAGACTACGTACTTAGAACATCGATTGACAAAATCAAAGAGAATGGCTTCGAACTGACGAAGAGAAGAAGCAGAAGATACCCCGCAACAACAATTACCGACGCCGACTACGCCGATGACATAGCGATACTGGCAAATACACCTGACCAAGCCGAAACACTTCTGCATAGTTTGGAACGAGCAGCAGCAAGCATAGGCCTCTATGTTAATGCACACAAAACGGAATATATGTGCTACAACCAAACGGGGGACATCTCCACTCTAGAAGGAACCCCACTTAAACTAGTAGACAAATTCACGTACCTAGGAAGCAGCGTCGAATCAACCGAAAAGGACATCGAAACAAGGTTAACGAAAGCATGGACAGCTATCAATAGGCTATCGATTATATGGAAATCGGACCTAACCGATAAAAGGAAACGCAGTTTCTTCCAGGCAGCGGTCACATCGATACTGCTATATGGCTGCACTACATGGACGCTAACAAAACGGCAGGAGAAGAAACTAGATGGCAATTACACAAGAATGCTGCGTGCAATCCTGAACAAGTCCTGGCAGCAACACCCCACAAGACACCAATTATACGGTCACCTGCCCCCTATCACGAAAACTATTCAAGTTAGACGAACCAGACATGCAGGACACTGCTGGAGAAGCAGAGATGAACTCATAAGAGATGTACTCTTATGGATCCCCACACATGGCCGCGCAAAAGCAGGACGACCAGCTCGAACGTACATTCAGCAGCTATGTGAGGATACAGGTTTTTGTCCTGAAGACCTACCTAGGGCGATGAACGATAGGGAGGAGTGGCGAGAGAGTGTCAGGGATATCCGTGCTGCCAGCACGATATGATGATGATGATGAATAGTTCAAGTCAACGAAACCATTAATATTATCATTTATAATATCAACCAATCCTTCTCTCCTCTTAAAATCAAAAATAACATACCTCGTAAAATGCTTTTACCATGCACTAGTGAAATTCCATTTTATTTCCAAATGGGTATTATTTACATACACAAAAATGGCGTGTCTATTGGATTGGTTCTGGGGCCGATTTTCTGTAATTTCTATATGACTGATCTTGAAAATAAAATTTTTAATAGCATTAAAAACCATCAATATCCATAAGATATGCTTATATACTGTTTCTCACAAATGATACTGATGAAATAAACATACTACAAGACACCTTCCCCTCAAAATTGTTCTTGATTTTACGCACGAACTGAATAAAAACAATAAAATATCGTTTTTATATCGTCTAAGTGATAGCAGCAACAGCTAAAGATATTTACGTACATTAGCACTGGATTCAAATTCAATTCTATTGAGTTTGGGATGTTTATTCCTAATGTGGAGGGCTTTGAGTCCTTGTTTCATATTTTCTTGCTTTAATATTGTTGTGTTATCGGTAAGAATTTTTCGAAATTCAGTTGTTGGGCTAGAATGTTTTTTTTAGATGTTGGGTTATTGAACTGGTGTTCAATATTAACACTAATAAGTTTACTACCTCAACATACAAACCCCCACTAACAACAACCTCCTGTACCCTCAATTCTAAAAGTAAAAGTCCCTTCCGATATAAATAAAAAAATATTAATAACCAAATATCCTGTGCAAAATTAATCCCCTTCTCCAAAAAATATTTTATAAGGTATTAAACGTCATAAAACAAACTCTCATCAATTATGGGTTCCCTAACTATATTGTTTGTGAGTAAATTAAACGAGCAATTGAAAATGTTAACCAACAAAGTAAACACTGTAACACTCAACCCAATAAAAAAAAAACATTTATCAAACTATTTTACCGCAATTAAATCCTCTACAATTATCAATTAGATATTTTAAAAACGTTGATTCACAAAAACAAACTCACAACTGATCCTAAAAAAAAGGGAAACTTCATATACTATAATAAATTTAAAACCTCCAATTTAGTTATTACCAGTAAATTCCTCCAACTCGATTAGAGTTTGGACCAAAATAAACGTTATATATCAATTTAAATGTCCTTTAGCAGAATGGGTCTCGGAAACAATATATACGTTGGTTTACGTTTAACAACCCTATCGAGACGACTCACCATGCACTTTTCTGACACCAGTTCAATAACCCTAAAAAACATTCCTACTCTACAACTGAATTTCGAAAAACTCTTACTGATAACACAACAATAGAGCAAGAAAATAACAAACAAGGACTACAGATTTTCAAAGCGCTCAACATTAGAAATAAACACCCCAAACCCAATAGAATTGAATTGGTATCCAGTGCTAATGTACTTAAATATCATTAGCTGTTGTTGTAATTTATAGAATCAAATTTCAAAACGAATGCTACAAAAATACACCAGTTTAAACAATAAACGCTCAATTCTAACAAAGTAATCATGTATGTGCAAAGATTACATCCTTTTTGCATTATACACAGCCCCTGATGATGGCTCAAGACAAGACCGAAAGTAGGCAATCAATTAATTATGGAAGGTTTATTAACCAATTCTGATCAGATATCATAACATCGATTCGGTAACTTGAAAGAATATATACAAAAATATGTAGAGAAAAAAATTTCTATATCATTCAATTAAATATGTACGAAGAAATGCTGCTCAAAACACACACACACACACACACACACACACACACACACACACACACACACACACACACACACACACACACCATATATATATATATATATATATATATATATATTTACTAATCTACTATTTACCAGGATTAACGGTTACCAGAAAAAAAGAAAAAAAAAACCCCAGGAACAAGAGATAAAAATATCTCGAATCACCGCCCGGGGAAAAAAGAAAAAAATATCATAGGACAAAAAGAAAGAAAAGGCCAATACCGTCAGACCAGTTGAAAAAAATAAAGAGATATGCAGTCAGTTGGTCGAAAGAAAAATAAAACCCACCGTAAACGCAGCAATGCTACAATTACAAGAGTGCTCAACACGAGTGGAGCCAATTACAAAATTAACAAAATTCACCTAAATCGCGAGTCGGAATTCTCCTACTTAACGGATCATCAGGGAGTCTCACACCGATGTGAAACTTTAGTAGAAGAGTTCCGACTCGCGATTTAGGTTAATTTTGTTAAGTAAGTTAATTGTTAGTTGAAAATTTTATTTTTAACTAAATTAGAGTCAAATTAGATATTGCAATTGTCTGAAAACAGTCAAATGGTTTCATGAAATTCTGTGTAACACAAATAATTCTATTGTTCATCTTTTGTTTGGACAAAGTAATTTCAAGTGTTGCTCATACTAAGTTATATTTGCACACATATAAACGGTTTCAAGTATTGATATTTAACATTACAAATTCTATTCGAACATTAACAATTTATTCATTTGCACACCGTTAATTGTTCCAAGTATTACAATGTTATGTAGAGTAGCTAACACCCCTTCATCCCTCTACCTAACGAACTGGTTCATCTCAATGAATAGCCTATGATTAAGGACTTCGATGGTTGATTAATAAGCTGGTTTCAGTAGATAGTGCACCCTTCGGCCGGCCGGCCGTGGTATCAGCTACACGGATCTGGTCAAGTGTGTCACGTCTTTGGATACGGGAGTCGGCCGAGGCTGCCTGGCGCGAGGCTTAGCATTCGTGTCACGCGGCCAAGACTGAAATACCTCGACCCTCAGGAGGCCGAAGCCCCATGCTGTAACCCTCCTCGGAGGGGCTAGGTTTATCGACTGACACCTGAGGCCCTCCTTTTTAGGGGAATACCGACGGGGCCTGATGTATTTTTGGGAATGCCAGGCGTATCTGGATTACGGTCCTGCGCCCGGACCCACCGTAAAAGGCCTTGTGGTACACTCGCCCGTTTGGTTGGGTAAATACCGACAATAAGTTGATATTAAGTTGATTAATATTCGGACTGATTTTACTTCGTTTGGCTATACAGCATTTTGACCCTCCTCTATTCCTTGTAAGTTTTTTAGTTAATTGTTTGTAATTTATTGTCTCTTTTGTATGTATCCGTTAGCACCGGATACTGAAGCTGAATAAATATATTAAGCATTCATTTTTCTCTATGTATCATTCGCCTCGATGATATAACAAAATGGGATATCAATATTCCAATTTAAGCGCTCAGTTAAAGGATTTTAAGTGTTGCTAATTAATAATAATTCTATTCAACATTATTCATTCAGTTGCACACAGTTAAATAGTTCCAAGTTCTTTGTACCACCGATACAACAATACAAATATACGGATACGTAAAATGTTCATATGCATAGAAATATTATTATGTAAAATGTTCATATGCATAGAAATCCCGCAAACACTGACGACTTTCTTTGTTCAGGTACGAAACATTCATTAACCTTTTTTTGACTTTTAGTTTTTCGACACGAGGGGAGAGAGAGACACAGTTTTTACTATGCTGACTGTTCCTACATCATCCTTCAGTCAATTCCCCAGCTGAACTGGCAGGCCCAGAGTCTAATATCTCAACTTGCCTTGCCCAGGTTAAAATCTCAACTGACGTATTTTTCAAAAATCACCAAAATTCGCTTTCGCTTCCAGGCCTGACGTCATTCACACCCCAGTCCCGTTTTTTTTATCTAGGGTTTTTATTATGACATTTGTGATTGTCACATCCTCCGCGCACGAGTGTGAACACCTGCACTAATAGCCGAACAGTTCTAAGCCTAACCAAACTTAATGGTAAGATATAACCAACGAAAAATGATAATATAAAAAAATCCTTCCGCAAGTATATAACACCACTAACAATTCAAATAACATTACTATTTTATTTACACAGAGTTAAAGGGTCAAACATTTCTGTTTGACCCATTGATGGGTTCTTACTAAGTACTACCTCTCCGGGTCAGAGTAGGCCCTGGAGTAATTGCAGTGTAGGAGTACTCCACATTCCCCAGGGAACCTTACTATCAGATGCAGTTTAGTGACAAACACAAGACACTCGTTGAGTATGTGGTGGGGGATTTTCTAGCATTTAGCAGAGATGCGATCAGTGAATTCTACATCTCCATTCGAGGAGGCAAGAACGAGGCTGTTGGGATTCCGCAAAGTGCAAATACTCTATTCCCTCTCCAGCTAGGCGTAAATAGTAGGGCAGGTTCAGCTCATTAACCTTTCTATGGAAACCGGTCTAGATGAAACAAAAACTCTAAATGAAAATGTTTATATATATATAATAGATATATATATATATAATTTCATTTGGTAGGGTTTTATGGCATATCAACCATTGCAGGTTATTTAATGCCAAATCCTCTTTATACATATCGATTAAATATATATGATTTGGTTGGGTTGAGTTTTATGGTACATCAACCATTGTAGGTTATTTAATGCCAAATCCTCTTTATAGATAGATACCAAATATATATGATTTGGTTTATGGCATATCAAACCTTATAGGTTATTTAATGACAAAGTCTGTTTATTCATATATACTTGATATACATAATTTGTTAACACGTTTTGAGGATACTATTTTTAAACGAGTCTGCGCTACTTTTTATTTTTTATGTTTACAGTTTTAAGTATTCCTATCTGCCACAGATAATTTTATTCATCATTAATCATTTGTTTGTACACGTTTAAGTGTATATATATATATATATATATATATATATATATATATATATATATATATAATTTGTCTGACAATATTTTGTTAGTAAATATATATTTTAAATGACTTAGAACTTAACAGTATAGTCATTGTTTCTACACAGATCATCATCCTCATCATCATGTCGTGCCGGCAGCACGGATCTCACTGACCCTCTCTCGCCACTCCTCCCTATTGTTCATCGCTTCTGGCAGGTCCTCAGAGCTACATCCCGAATCCTCACAGAGCTGCTATATGTAAGTTCGAACTGGTCGCCCTGCTTGTGCTCGGCCATGTGAGGGGGTCCATAGGAGAACATCACTTATGAGCTCGTCCCTGCTTCTCCAGCAGTGTCCTGCATGTCTGGTTTGTCTAACTTTGAAAGTTTTCGTGATGGGGGGTATGTGGCCGTACAGCCGCTGCTTTGTGGGATACTGCCTCCAGGACTTGGTTTTGATTATTGATTTCCAGGACTAATCATTCTATTCAATATTAATCATTAGTTTACAGACAATAAAGTGTTTACAAGTTTTACTATTTAACACTATTTATTCTATTCAACAGTTTTCATTCATTTGCACAGTCAAAATTTCCAAGTATTGCTATGTAATACGAAAAATTCAATTTAGGCATACAGTTAAATATATATTGCAGTATATTATTTGATTTGGTTTAGTTTGGTTACATATCAACTTTGGTTGATATGCCGTAAAAGCATATGCCATTATTGATTATTCAATACATATATATTAAATATATTATTTGTAAATACATTTTGTAGACACACACAATTAAATGATCGAACAGTTCTATTTTTGAGAATTCAGTTTAGCACGACTCAAAAAAGGTCCATGTATTCCTATGTATGACTAACAATTCAATTAAACATCAGTGATTTGTTTACACACAGTTAAAAGATAAAACAGTTCTATTTCAAACGATTTAATTTAGCATAAATCATTTGTTAGCACTCAGCTTAAATGGTAAAACAGTTCTATTTGACCCACAGATATGACCCTATCAGGTGATACTATATCGGGCCAGAGTGCACCTGGGAGTAATAGTAAGGAAAGCTATAGGATTGGAGTGTCACTATCATAGTGTTTACTTTAATATCCACGACACTCGTAGTAAGTGTCTTCTTGTTTCAGTTGAGATGCAGTCGATGTATTTGGCAGCCTCAGCTGACTGGGCCATAGATATCTTTTTTTACTGAAGACTATTAACTTCATATGATTTAGTATAAAATATATAATTAGTAAATAATCTTTTATGTGGATTTATTTTTATAACAATTAGCATTTGCAGCAATTGATAAATTCTTAATTGATAAAAGACATTCAATTTCTATAGAATTAGTAACGGCTTTATGGCCTTAATAAAATATTATTCACTTTTAATTAAGCATAGTTTATTTGAAACTCTTCAAACTTGTGATGTAAAATAATTATTATTCCTGAATAAAATTATGGTTAGGTTCCTTTGTTTAATGGCATATCAAGCTTAGTGGGTTATTAAATGTAAAAACCATCTTTGTAGAAAACTAAAAGTGATACGATTTAACCCATAGCAGACGGGGTATAACGGTGCCCGTGGTATAATGTTATCGGCGACACGAGTTCAAATCCTGGACGAGATTGGTTGCATTTCACATAGCACTAATCCCCTTGGGAAAGGTATGAATCCGATTATTCTCCCTCCAGCTATGGGTAAATAGTAGGACAGACAAGGTTCTTCAGCCTTGGTGAGGCAACTAGTCAAGGAGAAGGAAAACTTTGAATTCAAACCTGTTAAACTCCGCTTAAAAAATTGACCTTGTGTCATATCCTGCCCGAGCGGAGGGGTTGGTAAATATGATAACGGTTTTTTGATTTGGTTTGGTTTATTCAGTTTTTAGAACATATTAACCATGGTTGATTATTTAATTCCGAATCCTGTTTTTACATATATAGTAAATATAGTATTTGTAAATACATTTTGTTGATACACACCGTTAAATGATCAAACAGTTCTATTTCTAACAATTCAGTTTACCTTAAGTCAACAAAGTTAAACTGTTCCAAGTATTGTTATGTATCACTAAGAATTCAATTAAGCATCAGTCATTTGTTTACACACAGTTAAATGATCAAACAGTTCTATTTCTAACAATTCAATTTAGAATATGTCAAAAAAGTTCAATGGTTCCAAGTATTGCTGCGAATAACTAAGAATTCAATTAAGCATCAGTCATTTGTTTACACACAGTTTAATCATCAAACAGTTCTATTTCTAACAATTCAATTTAGAATATGTCAAAAAAGTTCAATGGTTCCAAGTATTGCTGCGAATAACTAAGAATTCAATTAAGCATCAGTCATTTGTTTACACACAGTTTAATCATCAAACAGTTCTATTTCTAACAATTCAATTTAGAATATGTCAAAAAAGTTCAATGGTTCCAAGTATTGCTGCGTATAACTAAGAATTTAATTAAGCATCAGTCATTTGTTTACACACAGTTTAATCATCAAACAGTTCTATTTCTAACAATTCAATTTAGAATATGTCAAAAAAGTTCAATGGTTCCAAGTATTGCTGCGAATAACTAAGAATTCAATTAAGCATCAGTCATTTGTTTACACACAGTTTAATCATCAAACAGTTCTATTTCTAACAATTCAATTTAGAATATGTCAAAAAAGTTCAATGGTTCCAAGTATTGCTGCGAATAACTAAGAATTCAATTAAGCATCAGTCATTTGTTTACACACAGTTTAATCATCAAACAGTTCTATTTCTAACAATTCAATTTAGAATATGTCAAAAAAGTTCAATGGTTCCAAGTATTGCTGCGTATAACTAAGAATTTAATTAAGCATCAGTCATTTGTTTACACACAGTTTAATCATCAAACAGTTCTATTTCTAACAATTCAATTTAGAATATGTCAAAAAAGTTCAATGGTTCCAAGTATTGCTGCGAATAACTAAGAATTCAATTAAGCATCAGTCATTTGTTTACACACAGTTTAATCATCAAACAGTTCTATTTCTAACAATTCAATTTAGAATATGTCAAAAAAGTTCAATGGTTCCAAGTATTGCTGCGAATAACTAAGAATTCAATTAAGCATCAGTCATTTGTTTACACACAGTTTAATCATCAAACAGTTCTATTTCTAACAATTCAATTTAGAATATGTCAAAAAAGTTCAATGGTTCCAAGTATTGCTGCGTATAACTAAGAATTTAATTAAGCATCAGTCATTTGTTTACACACAGTTTAATCATCAAACAGTTCTATTTCTAACAATTCAATTTAGAATATGTCAAAAAAGTTCAATGGTTCCAAGTATTGCTGCGAATAACTAAGAATTCAATTAAGCATCAGTCATTTGTTTACACACAGTTTAATCATCAAACAGTTCTATTTCTAAAAATTTGACTTAACATAAGTCATTTGTTGGCACTCAGTTTAAATAGTCAAACAGTTCTATTCGACCCATAGATAGGACCATATAAGGAGATACCACTCCTGGCCAAAGTGTGATGGCAAGGAAGCATTCCCCAAAGCCCCAGGACTACTAGGGCCTCACACTGGTCCACTCTGACCCAAAGTTGAGGTCCTTGTTTAACCTTTTAAATGTGTGCCTGAGGCAGTACTTGAAACCATTTAATTGCGTGCATGAGGCAATGCTTGAAAGCTTTTGTGTGCATAAGGCAATGCTTGAAACCATGTAATTGTGTGCGTGAGGCAGAACTTGAAACCTTTCAATTGTGTGTATGAGGCAATGCTTAAAACAATTTAATTGTAGCGCGAGGCAAAACTTGAAACCATATAATTGTGCGCAAATGAATGAAAAATTTTGAAAATAATTACTAGCATTAAACTGCAATAATTGAAACCATTCAACTTTATGCAAACGGCAAGACTTGAAATCATTTTACGGTGGGCTAACAAATGAGCTCTCGCTTGTTTTAAATGTTACCAACTATTTGTTTACAAATCATTTATATCTAACACACACACACACACACACACACACACACACACACACACACACACACACACACACATATATATATATATATAAATATGTATATATATGAAGTATTTGGCATTAGATAACCAGCAAGGGTTGATATACAATCAAAACAAGTCAAACCAAATCATATATATCTAATATACACGTATAAAGATAATTTGGCATTAAATAACCTACAATGGTTGATATGCCATAAAACCCAACCAAACCAAATCTTATATATTTAATATACGTGTATAAAGAGGATTTGGTATTAAATAACCTACAATGTTTGATATGACATAAAAACAAACCAAACCAAATCCTATATATTTAATATACGTGTATAAAGAGGATTTGGTATTAAATAACCTACAATGTTTGATATGACATAAAAACAAACCAAACCAAATCCTGTATATTTAATATACGTGTATAAAGAGGATTTGGTATTAAATAACCTACAATGTTTGATATGACATAAAAACAAACCAAACCAAATCCTATATATTTAATATACGTGTATAAAGAGGATTTGGTATTAAATAACCTACAATGTTTCATATGACATAAAAACAAACTAAACCAAATCATATATATTTAATATATATTTATAAAGAGGATTTGGTATTAAATAACCTACAGTGGTTGATATGCCATAAAACCCAACCAAACCAAATCCTATATATTTAATATACGTGTATAAAGAGGATTTGGTATTAAATAACCTACAATGTTTGATATGACATAAAAACAAACCAAACCAAATCCTATATATTTAATATACGTGTATAAAGAGGATTTGGTATTAAATAACCTACAATGTTTGATATGACATAAAAACAAACCAAACCAAATCCTGTATATTTAATATACGTGTATAAAGAGGATTTGGTATTAAATAACCTACAATGTTTGATATGACATAAAAACAAACCAAACCAAATCCTATATATTTAATATACGTGTATAAAGAGGATTTGGTATTAAATAACCTACAATGTTTCATATGACATAAAAACAAACCAAACCAAATCATATATATTTAATATATATTTATAAAGAGGATTTGGTATTAAATAACCTACAATGGTTGATATGCCATAAAACCCAACCAAACCAAATCCTATATATTTAATATACGTGTATAAAGAGGATTTGGTATTAAATAACCTACAATGTTTGATATGACATAAAAACAAATCAAACCAAATCCTATATATTTAATACAGGTGTATAAAGAGGATTTGGTATTAACCTACATGGTTGATTGCTGTAAATCTATTAACCAATTGTATATAGAACTATTTCAACCTTTCTACTCAAAGCATCATATACCAAAAATGTAAAAATTCGCTTCGAGACATGAAGGCAACCATCGGTATAATAATGAAATAATTCTTCCATTTTACCCACTTTTTGACAGGACATTTATTTCACTTGAGGCTAAACAAGTCATGAAAAAGCTTCCTGTGATCAAATCCAGGCTGCTGTTTGATTTTTTAAACAATGATCATAGCGGATTCTATTGGATTTGACGTGCCAAGTTCAAATCTTGGTCACGGTACAAGCGATTTTATTTGGATGTAATGACTTTGAGAAAGGCAAGAATCAATCATTTTGCCTCACCTACGAATAGTAAGAATGATAAACTAGGCACTAGAAACGCGTGCTCGAACATGCACACACATATCTATATATACACAGAGAGAGAGAGAGAGAGAGAGAGAGAGAGAGAGAGAGAGAGAGAGAGAGAGGAATAACTGTATATACTTCCTTGATATGGTCACTTGTTTGGGAGAAGAAAAATACTTCTAACTTCACAGCATAAAATCCTATTGATACAAAAGGAGGTTATCATTTCAGATGTGGCCAAGATGCAGCCCATGGTGTTGGCATTCGATCCATTGGCACAATGGTTAATCCATTCACCAATAGTCCTGAAGACAGGGGTTCAATCTCAGGTCGAGTCATACCTAAGACTGAAAAAAATTGTTTATGGAGCCTTCTTGCTTAGCACTCAGCTTTATAAGGTACAGAACAAGGTTAAGTGAAGCAATGTTTGGATAAGAGTTGTGTTCCTTACGTCTCGGTGTATTAGCTATTGAAAAGGGAGCCTTCGGGTCGCCCTCGACTGGGGTCGGCTAATTATATATATATATATATATATACTCTATCAATGATATTGACCACTCTTTATCTAAATATAGCAGAGTATATTAACCATACTAATATATATATATATATATATATATATATATATACATGTGTGTGTGTGTGTGTGTGTGTGTGTATGTGTGTGTGTGTGTATTTGCTATTAATATGAACTCATACGAAATGTCCTTTTATGAATTCCAATACATGGCCAACTCGCAAAAACTTACGTGCATCAACTCTGCGCGGACACTGAATGTATTCTAGAAGACCTACCAAGTGATAAATGATAGGGATAGATGGTGAGAAAGAGTCATGGAATTCCGTGTTGATATTACGACGACGATGATGATGATGATGATGATATTAAATATATAATGAATATATATACACCCCTGGATAAGAATATAAGACTTCACTTCATAATGAAGAAAAAGATTTTGTTATACAATTTTTTAACTATGCAAATCTGATATATGAAATATTCATTTTATCTGTATATTATCATTTATGCTAAATTTTAAAATTTAGTTTGGACATAAATATAAGACCACTAATAAAAGATAAAGAAAAATGACTTAATTTAAATGAAAATTTTTTAATATATAATCTATGTAAAATAAAAGCTATTACAATTTTAATATTTAAAATAATAAAAGCATAAATGGCTAAAGGAACTAAATAATCTGAATTTGAAAAAGGCGAGATTACGGCTCGGAAAAGAGTCAGAAAATCTCAGAGAAATTTCAAAGGCCTTTGGAAGCAATAAAACCGTTATCTGCCAGAAAAAATTATTACCACAATTCAAGAGAAGAATTGTTTGCAAAGTAAAAAAGAAAACTCCATCAACATAAAAAAAAACCCCACTGAAATCACTAGTGGATGCTCCTTGTAGTAATAGAACAATTAGAAGACATTTAAATAACGAAAAAAATTAAACATAAGAAAAGAATTCATCGTGCAAGGTTAACTATGAAGCACAAAGAGAAACGACTGGAATATGCTCGTCAATGTCAAACTATAAGTGCTAAAGAATGTCGAAAAGTTGCATTCTCGGACGAAAAGAAATTCAATTTAGACGATCCAGATGTCTTTCAGAAGTACTAGCACTCAAAATAGTTTCCAGAAGAGAATTACTTAACAAGGCAAAATGGAGGAGAATGTCTTATAACCTGAGAGGCCTTCTCATCTCTAGGAAAACTTAAACAACAATTTGTCTGTGGTCGATAAAAAGCTGCAAATTATGTGAAAATGCTAAATGGTTTATCTCACGCACAAGCAGGGCATCGTCTATGTGGAGAAGCGGAGATTTTTTTCTGCAAGATAATGCTGCTATCCACAATGCATCAATAACAAAGAAGTACTCGCTTGAACAAAAAATAAGACTTCTTGGCTACTCAGCGTGCTCTCCAGACCTCGAAAATTTCTGGGGATTGATTGTTGCAAAAGTTTATGAAAGTACTCAGCAATATCTGAATTCAAAAACGTAATCTTAGACGCGTGGGAAAAATACATTTGGTTCAATTTCAGAAATTTGTTGGTAGTATGCCAAGCCGAATTTTTGAGGTTATCAAAGCTTATGGCGAATCTACAAAATATCAAATAAAAAATTCGTCTTTATATTTTATAGTTCTGCTCATTAGTCAGATATTGATGTTAAAACAAAATTTAAAACAAGCATAAAGGCTAATATACATATAAAAAATGAATTGAAATTTCTTCATATTTTAAACAAAATTATCTTTATGACTAATCTTTCATATATCTGATTTTCAAAATTTAAAAATTGTTAACAATATCTTTTTGTTTACTTTTGAGTGTGGCCTAATATTTTTGTCCAAGGGTGTATATTGAATCTTTCTATGAACATATGTTGCTATATTTTCAATAGATATGGAATATATATTTTGAATGGTGCTATAAATATATCTTGCTATATATCAAATATATACTGGATATATATTCGCTAAAAATTTCCTTTTGTTTGTAAATGCAGAATATGCCGATTACACCTCCTCAGCTGGGCCATTTATTGACCTTTGGTGTCGACCCGTGATGCCTGAAGACGGGATCCTGGTGATTCAGCCGTCCATGACCTGGTTACTAAGTGATCAAGTGACCTGCAACACTCGACTTCGGTCCTTACTTGTGTTGGATAAGCGGTCAGATTAGCCAAATCCGATCAATCGGCTTGCAAGATCAAGCTCTTGCTTCTATTTGATCAAAACATCCAACCCTTTTTATTTTATTGGTGCTAGAAGGCGGTGAGTGAATCTCAACAGCCACGAGAGAAACTGTTAATGAAAATTACTAATACCAATATATTGATACCCATAAAATTATACATATATAAAAGCAAACAGATTTGGCATTAATTAAGCCACAAGGGTTGATATGCCATTTAACAAACCACAATTGTCTACTAACTTTTGTCTTGCACTCTAAGAATTCATTAAATAATAAAAATATTTATATACAAACTATTCACTTTCAAATTATATATATATATATATATGCGAATGATTATTTTGTATATTGCTACGAATATATTTCCCCATATTGAATGCATGTAGAATATATATTTTGAATGTTGCTATGAATATTTACCAATGGTCCGGGAAATCGGGGTTCAATCCCAGGTCGAGTCATACAGAAGACTCAAAAAGTGGTACTTGATGCCACCTAGTTTAACACACGTAAGGGTCAAGGGTAAAGAGAAGCAATCCAGGGAATGGAGTAGCGCCTTCCCGTACATCTCTGTGTAGTAGCTATTGAAAGGGGAGCCTTCTGGTCACCCTCATTAAGGTCACCAACTTTACTGTTCTATATGTGGAATATATAATTTAAATGTTGGAATGAATATATTTCCTTATATTGATTACAAGTTCAATATATTATTTGAATGTTGTTATGAATATGTTTCTATATATTAGATGTAATTGAATATAAATTTTGAATGATGCTATGGATAAGTTTCTATATACTGAACGTTGGTTTGATTGAGAGTCTTCGTAAACTTGCTCTCTTGTCCAGTGAGCTATGACTGTAGAATAACCCATCTACAACTCTGCTGAGGGGTAGGCCCCCACCCCAAGAGTGTCCTGTACATGACTCTAAACAATCTGATGGTGAGGTTCCAGTAATCCAGGCGTTTTGTGGAATGCAGAGTACTCCTTCATTGCTATCTCTCCCAGGTTTACTCTGGCTTGGAGTGGTAGAACCTGATAGGGTTCTATCTATGGGTTAAATAGAACTAAATTGTGTACTTATGCTAAACTGAATTATTTAAGATAGAACTGTTTTGATATTGTGACGGTTACTGTATCTTTGTTCCGAGGTTACATTATCTGGGGAGAATGTCTGACGACAGTACCGTACCACCCAAGCTCTAAATATTCTCCGTAACTAGTTATATTTTATTGATAGCTTTGAAAGCCCATATAACTAGCTAAGTATAAAGCTAGCGTATAGGTTTAATTTTTCGAGATACGGACGAATGAGGATGTGTCAAGGGTCGAGAGGGCGACGTGATATAAATGAACACGTGAAGAGTTCCGAACCGGACAAACAATATGACGCATGGTTGTTTTTTCTTCTTTTCTTTATATATGTATCTTTCTTACATATTTTATTTTAAAGAAAGCACAATTATAACAGGAAAAACAAAAAAAGCAAACAAAACAAATACAAAAAAAAATATACAGAAATGTGGAGGGCAAGTCGCTTCCAATAGTGCTTGACTATGTCCTTCGAATAAGACAAACTTCTTTTTTTTTTCTTTCTTTTTTTCTTTTTTCAACTCGTCTTAAAATTACACCCGTACCTTCTTGTCCCCTTTACAATTAAAGGGAGGGAACCTACTCGTTCTTTCTCATATTTGTTTACTTTTTTTTTTCTTTCCCTTCTTTTAGCGAAGAACAAAAGTCTCTCCTCTTCGTCTTTAAAGTGGATATACAAATTTAAACAAATATGTTTTCCGCCGAAACTGGCTGCTAATGAACAACTTCAAAAATGTTTCTTTGGATATTCTTGATACGGTCGTTTATTTGGGTTACGTATATTATTTGTAATAAAATTTTTGACTACCCTTTTTTCTTTCATTTCTTTTGTTATTTTTTTTTCTCTTATATTCGTTAATTTCTTATTAACAAGTCGCAAGGCACCAGTTTTTTTTCTTTTACGTTGAGCTTCAGTTTCTTACCCAACGGAGTTGACGGCTTCTAATCGGCCATTCTGTTGCTAGAATTTCACCTTCCACCGGACCACGTGAAAAGGCGACCTTTCTCTTCCTTGGCGAAGCTCGGAACTGACTTTTTGGCTTTCGTTCTTTGTGGCGGTAAAACGTCCTCCCTGCGTCGACCAATTGCATGTCTTTTCCCTATCTGGTTCGAGACCTTTGCCCCTTCTCGGTTGGTCCTTCACTGTTGCTAGGGCACGAAAACCCGCCAATCGCCTGCCTTACTTCCGGTCCTCATAGTAGTCCTTCGTTTCCTACATTTTAACCCTACCGTGGCCACTGGCCGTCACAATATCTAAACTGCAAACTTATTCAAACTGAATTGTTTGAAATAGAACTGTTTTTGACATTGAAACTGTACTTACGTTAAACTGAATTGTTCAAAATAGGACAGATTTGACATTTAATTGTGTATGGACAAAAACTATAAAACTATACTTATACTAAATTGAATTTTTTGAATTAGAACTGTTTAACTAAACTGAATAGCTCGAAATAGAAATGTTTTTGGACACTTAAATTAAGCTAAATTGAATTGTTTAGAATAAAACTGATTATTTGTATAAAAATAGATTTGACGTTAAATAACATACAAAGGTTGATATGCCATAAAACCCAGTCAACTTACTAACTTTGCTCTCTTAAATTAGTGGTCAACTCCACCTATCCTCGGAAGCAACGTCTAATCTACTGAAAATTGAATCAAGATACGACTAACTAAGGCATGGACTGTTATCGATAGATTATCAATCATATGGAAGTCAAACCTACTGATAAAATAAAACACATTTTTTCCAAGTTGCGGTTGTGTCAGTTCTACTATATGGATGCACTACTTGGACGCTGACTAAGCGTATAGAGAAAAAGCTCGGCGGAAACTGCACAAGAACGAAACAAGTAATATTGAACACATCCTGGAAGCAACATTCCACAAAGTAGCAGCTGTACGGCCTCTTTACTCCCATCTTTAAAACCTTTCAAATAAGACGAACAAGACATACAGGAGAGTAAAGATGAACTCATAAGCGCCGTTTTCCTTTGGACCCCTTCATACAGACATGCAAGTGTTGGCCGACCAACAAGAACTTATCTACAACAGCTCTGTTTGGACAGAGGATGTAGTCTAGAGCACCTGCAGCACGCGATGGATGATAGAGATGAATGGCAAGAAAGAATTAAAGTAGTCCGTGCTAGCCGCTCGACAGGACGATGATGATATTGAATGTGTATTGAATAATTATTTGGAATGTTGCTTTGAATATATTTCCATATATTGAATATGTGTTTAACATATGAAAGATGGTATGAATATCTTTTTAAATATATTAAATGTATATTAAATATATAACTTGAATGTTGCTATTATTAGGTTTCCGTATATAGAATATATGTTGAATATAATTTGAATGTTGGAATGAATATATTTCCATATATACAATATATATTCATTCTATGATTTGAAATTTGCAATGAATATATTTCCTTATACTGAATATATTTTGAATATAAAATTTGAATATTGGTATAAATATATTGTCATATTTTTATTACTTCCATCGTATCGAATGTAGCTATTATAAGGTTTCTATATGTTGAATGTATTTTCAGTATATATTTTAAATGTTGCTATGAACATATTTCCATGTATCAAATATATGATCAATATAAGATTGGAACGATATCATGAATACTTCCATCGAATTATATGTTGCTATGAATATGTATTTATTCGTATTGAATGTCGCTCTGTTAATTTGTCGCTGCCTCCCACCAGACACGACGTGACACATGGTCAAAAGCCCGAAGGCCGATTAAAGTGGGGATAAAGGAGAGAGGAAGGTCGGGAACGAGCCGAGACTCGAACCCTGCTGGTCTATGCTGCTAATCGGCTCACTTGGTGCAATGTGAGCCTGATGAGCCAAGCAGTTTCACGAACCCAAATGTGGGTCTGGGCACGTATGCCGGGTTATGGCTTGAATTAGACAGCAAGGTCTAGTGCCATACATACATTTCGAGAAAGTCAGCGGGTACCTCTTTATTGAATGTCGCTCTGAATAGATTTCTTTAAATTAAATATATATTGTATATACACTTTGAATGTTGCCATGAATGTGTCTTTATTCGTACTGATGATCGCTATGAATAGATTTCTTTATATTAAATATATATTGAATATACACCTTATGTTATGTTTTGACCTTCAACCCGGCCCAAAAAATGTTATTCCAAGGTGATGCACCGGAAGGAAGTGACACATTCCAATGGCCAGTAATCGAAAGAGATCGCGTGGGCGGATTAAGACTTATAATATGGGACAAGGTGAAGGTCCCACTGTGCCGATACAGACTGATGCACCGGAAGAGAGTGACCTCTGAACTGCATGACAGTTATTTCCGCTTGGTGACGATTAAACATTCGATTTCAAAGATCCAGTGGGCGTTCGTGTGGGCGTTGAATTATTATTTAACTCAGTTGAGTTCGAGTCCAAGGAGCAGTTGCCAGTAGGGTTCCAGACAGCTAGAGACCAGATGTGGTAAGGAAAGCCACACCCGAACGAGGGGGCCCTCGGATACCCCGATGGAGTTTGGGATCCAGAGAAGATGCTGATAAGATGCAATAAAGAAAGCCAGCATCCAGCAGTGGGCCCTAAGCCTCCGGTTGAGCACTAAAGAACAAGAAAGACACAACGTGACGGTCATAATAAGGGGGTCAAGATATTACAGTTTATGTTCGGTCTCCAGCTCCCTCTCACATGCAACCCTTGAACAACCCTTTCGAACCCTTGCAATAAAGTGAGAGGTAAATGAATATTAGTGTTAAAGAAGTCTTCCTGCGTCTTCCTTCCTGCGTCTTTGTCATTATCATGCTTGCGTCTGATTAATTCAGTGCGTCAGTATGTATCAAGCATATATATGTATATTTCTGCATGAATCTGCAGATGACAATATAACATCTCGCGATTTGGTGCCTGTGCCAGGCGAGTTCTTCAAGGACTCAGAATGAACCTAGTTACCGTAAACGGCAGTCTTAAGCATTACAACCCGACATCAAGGAAAAGGACAAGGAAAGATACTGGAATGGAAAGAAGTCAAAAGAAAAAACAAGAACAACTAGCGACAAAAAAAGGAAGGGAAAGGAACAGACCGACGCGAAAAGAACAAAAAAAAAAAAAAAAGACGGAAAGAAAAAAGGAAAAAGAGAAAAAAAAAAGATTGTAAGTAGATTGCTCATTCATATAATTCTCTCAGTCGATTAATTTGGGTTTGTAAAAAAAAAAAAAAGGATTTAAATTGATTATAATAGTGAAAGATTAGTTGTAATGACAAGGACCTTTCTAGAAGCATAAAATTGGAAATAATTTTAAAAAAAATGTGTGATCCCTAGATAAAAATTGAGATTACTGCTATGTGTAATATTGTATCGAAGTGAGGGAGGAAAAAAAAAGAAGGGAACAAAGATGACTATGGGAAAGTTATTGTCCGTTTTTTGATAGACAGCAATAATAAACAATAAATTTTATGAATGGGATTTTTATCGTAAATAGGTCTTTGTGAGTAAAAAATTGTAGTAACTTGTCAGTAGACCTGACAAGTGATGATTGAAAATTAGAATTTCAGTCCAAGATCTGGAATCCCGCATATCTGTAGTTAAGACTTTTTGGGGCAGGTTTTCATGTTTGGAATTTGTGGATTGGAAATGAGAATTTTAATCCGAGAGATGGAATCATGGGAGCATCGATGGGATTGTCCAAGAATTTCGCACATTGGTGGTTTGTCTGAAGAATGCGCATGTACTTTTTCGATATTTATGAAGTTGGGAGAATCGATATTTTCGGCGCTGGTTGAATCAGGCCGGTTGTTTTTGCTGTGGAAGATTGTAATACCAATTATAGAACCCATGGGTATTGTCTCGGATTTGTCGTGAAAATGGTCTTGTCGTGGAGGCAGAGTAACTAAGAGATAGATATTTTTTGTGTCTGACGAGGCAGACAGGTATTTTGTGAGTTCCCCCTGGAGCGAAGCTTTGAGATTGTTATTGGGGAAGATATTTTGAAACAGGGTTTTGGATGTAATTAAGAGATGCGCAGAATTTTGACGGAACCAGGTGTGGCGAAGATTCGCAGATTCGGAAATATTTTGAATTGGGAAATGTTGGCAGAATTTATAAAAGTTTGGGTTGTTTAGAAAAAAAAACCCGGGATATTTTGTGAAAAGAAAAATAAAAAAAAGAAGAATGCTCGTAAGCTATTGAAAAAGTTGTATTATAAATCAGGCTTAATTTATGGTACTGTAGACTGAAATTGAATAAACTGGGAAGCGAACCTATAGTTAACTTGTTGAGGTAAAGACAGAGAGGTAGATATAAGGTTGGAAAAAACGGGACATTGAATGAGCAATTTATTATGAAAAAAAAAAGAAAAAAAAAGGAAATGAAAACCAAAACAAAAACAAAAAGCTACAGGACAATGAGGATGGAAAAGAAAAACAGAAAGAAAAAAGAGAAAGAGAAACTTGAACATTGTTGAACACAGCATATGAAAAAAAAAAAAAAAGAAAAAAGAAAGAAAGAACGAACATTTTTTTTTTAAATAGACAGTACATAGATTGAAAAAAGAAGAAAAGAAAACTGAACATTTTTGAACTGTGATTGTAACATTGTTTTGACTTGTTGTAAAGTGAAAAATTTTGGGGTTGTTTGAGTTTAAAGGCGACATTAGAAATTTTTTTTCCTGTTCATATTATGAAATTTGACGAAAACCATTAATGGAGGATTTTACACTAGGTTTACTAATAATTGCAATTATATTGATTCTAAAATTTTCTTTTTTAGAATTTGGGGTTTTCGTGGAATAGAATTTTTTTTTTCGGGGTTTCTGTTTTTGAGAAAATCGGTGGCTGACGCGAGAATAGGACAAACATTCATCCAATTGGTTTCTGATTGTTGTTGGGTAGACGGCAAAGAAAGCAATTCTATCGAAGAATTCGCCGGCCCATGAAGCTGTTCTATTTTTAGTTCGGAGTTCCGAGGATGGAATAAAAGAAAAAGGCGTGGCCTACTCCAAAATTTTGTGGATGATGTCTGAGTCTTTCAGTCACGACGGTGTTTTAGATTCGTGCGTGATTTGGCGAAACGAAACGAATCTGGGAAAGTCGAGATGCCTATATATTGGTAGACACGAGGATTCCTGATTAAAATGAAAAGAAACCCGGCGCGGGTTTGATCAGGTAAAGCATGTTTCCTCAAGGGCTTGGAAACCAATGGGCATGGAAACAGAAACTTAATGAAAAAATGGGTAACACATTGCTAATTAGTATTTTGCGTGGACTATTTTAGGTGGTTTACTGCATGCGAGTCCGATTGTGATACATTCGGATGTATTGTGATACTTTGTTTTGGGCCATGATTTTTGTAGTTTATGGGGAATACTTTGGGCCTTGAAGATATTGTGTTATAGTTTATGGAATTGCCCGGTTACTCCAGGTAGGAACCTGTTGAGCAAAGAACTGGAGTGTGGTCACGAGGAATCCAGGCGAAATGTATTGCTGGAATTACCAGGGTCACTAAGTTTGTGACCAGGATATGGGACCAGAGTATAGTCCTTTTAGGGTTTTGAAATTTCTTCAAGGAATTATGGAGGGCCCGTTGTGTTGGGAGTACAAAAAATGCATCCGTATGGTACCTTGATGCACACATGTCAAGATGGCCAACCACGCAAATATAGTAAAACTAAATTTAGATAATGATTAGCCGGGCAAGTGTTACATAGAGAGAAGGTCGCCTTCTAAGTAAGATTGTGTTTGCTGTGGTTCAAGTGATTCTTTTTGTGTTTTCAGCCATTTATTGTCCTTGTAAACTATTCTGTAAAATATGTGTGAGGGTGATGGAGACGAACGTGATTAAAATTCCACATGTGGAATTTTGAAAAATAATCAACGGATGATTGTTATGTTTTGACCTTCGACCCGGCCCCAAAAATGTTATTCCAAGGTGATGCACCGGAAGGAAGTGACACATTCCAATGGCCAGTAATCGAAAGAGATCGCGTGGGCGGATTAAGGCTTGTTATATGGGACAAGGTGAAGGTCCCACTGTGCCGATACAGACTGATGCACCGGAAGTGAGTGACCTCTGAACTGCATGACAGTTATTTCCGCTTGATGACGATTAAACATTCGATTTCAAAGATCCAGTGGGCGTTCGTGTGGGCGTTGAATTATTATTTAACTCAGTTGAGTTCGAGTCCAAGGAGCAGTTGCCAGTAGGGTTCCAGACAGCTAGAGACCAGATGTGGTAAGGAAAGCCACACCCGAACGAGGGGGCCCTCGGATACCCCGATGGAGTTTGGGATCCAGAGAAGATGCTGATAAGATGCAATAAAGAAAGCCAGAATCTAGCAGTGGGCCCTAAGCCTCCGGTTGAGCACTAAAGAACAAGAAAGACACAACGTGACGGTCATAACAAGGGGGTCAAGATATTACAGTTTATGTTCGGTCTCCAGCTCCCTCTCACATGCAACCCTTGAACAACCCTTTCGAACCCTTGCAATAAAGTGAGAGGTAAAATATTGTTAAAGATGTCTTAATGCGTCGTTTCTTCCTGCGTCTTTTCCTTGCGTCTGTCTTTATTATGGTGTCGTTATGATGCTGCATGAACATGTATATGTGTATATAAGCATATTTATTATGTGACTATATAACATTTGAATGTTGCTTTGATTATATATTTATTCTTATTGAATGTCGATCTGAATAGATTTCTTTATATTGAATATATATTGAATATACACTTTGAATGTTGCTATGAATGTTTTTATTCGTTGAATATATATTGAATATACATTTTGAATGTTGCTATGAATACATTTCCATGTAGTGAAGATATGTTGAATGTATAATTTGAATATTGCGATGAATATGTTTTTATATTTTTATTACTTCCATCATTTTGTTACGGAGGATCCAATCAAAATTAATCTCGACTCATTTGAACTACTTTAACAGCTGATTAATTTTGCGTGTTTTGTTTTGCCACACCGGGTGTGGTAATTCAGAAAACAGCTGGTTAATCACGAAGTAGTATCTTACCATTGTAAAAGTCGCCATTCCTTTTGGTTATCTTGTTAAGGCATTCACAGTTCTAGATATGAAACGATCGCGTGATTTTGATTATAATTTGAAAAGAATAATCACTCTTAAGACGTCTACTTTATCCCTGATTGATTTAGAATATTTGGAATTTTAAATACGATATCGGTGATCGTTCACTCACTCGCCCTGAGGACCATTGTTGGTGCAGAGTTTAACTTGGTCATTAATAGTAAACTAGTTTAAGTACACATTTGCGTAGGGTAAGCGGTCAAAACTTGGATTACAAATATGGTGTGTATAACTGCTAAAACCGAAATATTCTCATTGTATAAAATTTGGCGCGTTTTTATTATTTTTGCCGACCAGTGAAAATTTACCACAAATGGAAACATGCAGTATTATTAGGGATACAATCTAAAATTTACCACGAATAGTAACAGGCGGTAATTTTCTGGATCAAATCAAAAATTTACTGCGAATAATTACAAGTGGTAATTTTTACTATCATATTTACCAACTCCTCCACTCGGGCAGGATATGACACAAGGTCAATTCTTAAGCGGAGTTTAACAGGTTTGAATTCAGAGTTTTCCTTTTCCTAGACTAGTTGCCTTACAAAGGCTGAAGAACGCAGTCTACCCTACTATTTACCCATAGTTGGAGGGAGAATAATTGGATTCGGTAATTTTTGCTATTAACACTAAAGTTTACCAAGAATGGTTTTTGGCGGTAATCGTTACGATAAAAAATAAATTCACCGGGAATTGTTACAAGTGGTAATTTTTACGATAAAAAAGTTGCCGTAAATAATTACAGTTATAATAAAAGTTAAAATTTACCGTGGTAATAATAAATAATAGAATTTATCACAAACAGATTTACCGCTAACAGACAGAAATCGTTATATTGAAAAAGAAATCCACATAAAATAAAAAGTAAAAAAAATAATGTAAGAGCTTCCATAGTTACAACTCCTTAACCATAACTTGATAAGAGGGCTTGTATGATTGGTTATGGCCATTGTCGGGGACCAATCAGAACACACACGACATATATCATTAGGCTTAGTTTTATGAATTCAATTACAAGAGGAATCTTTGCCTTTTTTGCAACCGTCCGAGGAGATATATTCAAGAAGCCAGCAACAATCCTTTTGCTGTTGATCACATGGCTGAGTATCTACGTCAAGTAGTGATGACTTGGTGACAAAGTTACATAAGGAAACATTCGCGGAAACAAGTATTGCAAGGTAACTGGCTTTAGGAGAA
This sequence comes from Sepioteuthis lessoniana, assembly GCA_963585895.1. NCBI lineage: Eukaryota > Metazoa > Mollusca > Cephalopoda > Myopsida > Loliginidae > Sepioteuthis > Sepioteuthis lessoniana. The sequence continues at coordinate 52,604,494 of OY757938.1, read as the reverse complement.
TATCGTAGTTTGGAATATTGCTGGAGAGTATTGTAATTTTAAAAAAGTGGTGAATGGACGATATGAAGTGGGATTAGATATTATTAATTGTACCCGGGCGGACATATTTGTCGAGAACCAGGTGTGACCTCCAAATTGGACTTTTAAGAGCAAATGCTTTTGATATCGTTTTGATTTTTGTAAATTGTAATCTTGAATGAATTGGTAAAAAATGAAAACATAGGGAATAGACTTTGACATTAAGCAATAGAAAATAGAGTTATTTTATGTTTGAATTGTTAAATGCGAAAACGGAGTATTAAGTATATAAGCAACCATTTTTTTGTCGGTTCTGAGAGCAATGACAGACTGGCTTAACGAGCGGCGGATGACAAACACGTAAAAGATGCCCATCTGAAAAAAACTTGACTTTTGCTAATCATCTGACTGAATTTTGCTTAGATCAGATCCCAGATCGCTGTCTTGTATACTTTTGTGTAATAGATTGCCCGCATATTTTCGATTGTAGAATGTTTTTATTTACATTTATTAATTCCTCTCTAAATAACCAAGATGAGCATTCTTATTTCATTGGCAAAGCTCAACTTATTCCATCCAAAGAAGTTCTCTCAAGAAAACTGAATAGCTTACTGATTCAGGAATTCAGGAAAACTGAATAGCTTACTGATTCTTTATCGGTAAGAATGAACAGCCCTTTTGAAGAACAAGACTGGACGATCGACAACCGAAACTGGCACCAAGGCCTTACATTTACCATGTTAAAACACCCACCCATTCCTACTGATGTCCGACGATTGGTATATCCTTATTTACCAACCTGTCAGCTCGGGCAGGATATGACACAAGGTCAATTTGTAAGCGGAGTTTAACAAGTTTGAATTCAGAGTTTTCCATCTAGACAAGTTGCCTAACCAAGGCTGAAGAACCTAGTCTGCCCTACTATTTAACCATAGCTGGAGGGAGAATAATTGGATTCATACCTTTCCCAAGGGTATTGGTGCTATGTTAAATGCAATTGGTCTCGTCCAGGATTTGAACTCGTGTCGTCGTGTCTATTTCCTACGACGATAACCATTACATCACATGCACCTCCATTGGTATATCAGGATGGTGTACGAACTGAATGCTGCATGTCGACAGAAAGGAAGTCTAGACAAGAGACAAGAGAAAGTATGCGGAGAAGAGGGGTGTTGTTATACAAGACTCTTGAATAGCTAGATGACTATTTTAAGAAAATTTGAGTTTCTTTTAGTGATCATTTCTTTCTTGGTAAATACAGCTTCAGTTTTGATACATTTTGATCCCATATTGAATGTCATAGGTCAATATCCAAGCTAAATATCACTTCCTTGAAACTTTCTGTTTATTTCGGATAGAAAACGTAATGACTGGCAAAGTGGTATAGAATGATTATAAACGATGGCAGAAGTCCACAAAATATATCCTTTTGCCAATGGCTAAAATCGTCTAATAAAAGTTGTTTTTGGTTCTTCTATTGTTGGACATTATAATCAGAACACGTACTCCAAGAAAAGATAATTGTCTTGTTTAATGTGCAACATCAATTACTGCTGTGAAAGAAGCGTAAAAACTGCAGCAACTCAAGTAAAAACAATTGTTGTATTACGGCAACTACAACAACAACAACAGCAACAATAACACACACACATACACACACAAACACACACACAAACATAGACATAGCTTCACATATTAACTTATATATAAATCCCTATATATTTGATGCTATATATATATATATATATATATATATATATATATATATATATATACAGGAACATATAATTCAATATATATATCTATATAAATCAATATAGATATATATAACAAATATATATATATATATATAGATGTATATATATATATATATATATATAGTCATACACAGACAGATCTGTTTCGTTCTATCAGAACTCATCAGTGTGGCTAGACAGTATATATATATATATATATATATATATCTTTAAGAAAAACAAAAACCAGTCACATTAGGATTATAGATTTATTTCCATTCTTTTATGGGTATTGATATGAATCAATACCCCCCCCAAAAAAAATACAGGACTTCTTCAGATCTAATGGATAAAATAATTCAGAATAGACACAGGAAGGAAGGGTGGGAGGGGGTAGAAGAGGGGTGAAGATTTTCCTCCTCCTTTCGCCCACTTCCGGTTTTTAGGTCTTATTACCGGTTGGAATTATTCTAAATTAATTTTTTTAATTTTTATTTTAATTAAGTAAACTTTAATATTTTAGTTTTATCTGAAGAAGACCTGTTATTTTTGGTGTTATTGATTCATATCAATAACCATAACAGGATGGAAATAAATTTATAATCCAAATGTGACCGGTTTTTGTTTTTCTTAAAGAAATTATGGCTCTGTAATGTCAGTCACATTGAGTTCTTTACCAGGAAAATTTTTGCTATGTGATGTCAGTCACATTGAGCTCTTTACCAGGAAAATTTTTGCTCTGTGATGTCAGTCACATTGAGTATATTATTGCTCTGTAATGTCAGTCACATTGAGATCTTTACCAGGAAAATTATTGCTCTGTGATGTCAGTCACATTGAGCTCTTTACCAGGAAAATCTAAATGTTCATAATTGAATGATTTTTTGTCCTGACGGAATTATTCCCGACTCCGGTTTAACTGGACCGAATATATATATATATATATATATATATATATATAGAGAGAGAGAGAGAGAGAGAAATGGAAGATTTTGGTAAATCTGACAAGATAATAAAAATAAGTGGAAAAGTGAACAAACCAACACTGAAAACATATCCAGCAATTTTGATATTTCGTTCTTCATTGAAAATTCTGATTCTGAAGAAGCTCTTTTTTCAATGAAGAACGAAATATCAAAATTGTGTATATGTGTGTGTTGCATTTAGGTTGTCTGGTTCGTAACGAACCAGATATGCAGGACACTGCTGGTGAAGCAGGGACGAGCTCATAAGTGATGTTCTCCTATGGACCCCCTCACATGGCCTAGCAAAAGCAGGGCAACCACCTCGAACCTACATACAGCAGCTCTTTGAGGATACGGGATGTAGCCTTGAGGACCTGCCAGAAGCGATGAACGATAGGGAGGAGTGGCGAGAGAGGGTCAGGGATATCCGTGCTGGCGGCACGACATGATGATGATGACACTTCGGTTATTAAGTAGGTTTATTTTTATAACAAAGCAGAATCGGTTTCTTTTACTTGGAAACGACAATAAATTTTTTGTTTACATAGCCTTGTGGCAAACACGACTAAAGTTTGTAAAATAATACATTTTTTATACATTATAATAAGAATATTTCTGATTGAATATTTACTTTTTGTCTCACGGCTTAAAATTAAACCCTTTTTATTATTATACTAATTTGAGAGATTCTCTCACCAGCGTTGGCTGATGGTTTTCCACTAGAGTTTGAGTGACCGCAAGTATCCTCAAAACTCCAGGACTCTTCTCAGTATTCTGGCCGATCTCAACAATGCTGTAGTTTGGATGTTTTCCACTTGTCCTCTTATTTCCAAACACTACAGTTCCTGTACATGATGCGAGCAATATTGAACAAGTCCTGTCGGCAACACCCCACAAGGCACCAACTATACGCCCACCTGCTTCCCATCACGAAAACTATCCAAGTTAGACGAACCAGATATGCAGGACACTACTGGAGAAGCAGGGACGAGGTCATAAGTGATGTACACCTATGGACCCCCACATATGGCCGAGCAAAAGTAGGATGACCAGCTCGAACATACGTACAGCACCTATGTGAGGAAACGGGGTGTAGCCCTGAAGACCTGCCGGAGGCGATGAACGATAGGGAGAAGTGGCGAGAGAGGGTCAGGGATATCCGTGCTAGTGGCACGACATAATGATGATAATGATGATGATAGTTCCTGTACCAATCCTTCGGTGACTGTACCGAGTGCGCCAATTACGATTGGTATAACCGTCACTTTCATGTTCATGTTTGGACAGTCTATTATTATTATTATCATTATACTTCTTTGAGAGTTTTTCATACCACCATTAGCTGATGGTTTTCTACTAAATGCTGAATGACAGCAAATCTCCTCAAGTTTCCAGGACTCTTCTCAGTATTCTGGCCGATCTCAACAATGCTGTAGTTTTGATGGTTTCCACTTGTTCTCTTATTTCCAAGACCTACAGTTCCTGTATCAATTCTTCTGTGACTGTACCGAGTGCGCCAATTACAATTGGTATAACCGTCACTTTCATGCTCCATCGATTTTTTAGTTCTCTAACAAGGTCCATTTTTTTTTTTAGCGTTTTTAATGCTCTAGGTCCTATAAGTAATCCTACCCCTCCTACTGCAGCGTTGACAGAGTTTTTCCATGCGGATACAGTGACGAGCGACCATCTATTGCCAGTTTCGTGATATTTGATATCTTCGGTGTGCGCGTATCTGTGTTCTTGTATGCACATTATGTCAATCTTATGTTCTACGGCCGATGTGATTAGCTCTGGTAGTTGTCCTATTCTATTTAAGGTTCTTACGTTAAATGTGGCTATTTGTAGTGTTTGCTTGCATTTTAGTAGTTTTGATCGTTTGAGCTCTGTAGCTGATTGTTCGAACACTGAGGCCAGGGCTCCAACCTCAGCAGGACACGCCCCTTTTTTACCCGCGCGAAGAGCGATGCGGTTTGTGTATGTGGTTTGAGTGTGGGTCATGGTTATCTTTCGATGGCCGTTTTATTCTCTTCTATAGAAGCCACTCTTATAGAGGAGCAGCAGTAGTTCCCCGATTGAACTAACGATCCTGAGCGTAAAGTCGTCAAACTCACGTCCAGGACCTGTTTATGTATTGAGTTTGGTCGTCCATGGGTTTATTCAAATACCTTTACGTACATCATGTTGCTTCCCATGTGTACGTAAAAAAAAGGGGGTGTTGATTTAGTTTTCTTAGGTTTTAACTTAGTTAAAGTCCAAGATTAAGGTACTTTCGTCAGACTTTCAATAGTACTGAATTTTTTTTTGGGGGGGCGGTATTAGGAAATTTTCCTAGGCTTTTTAGTTTTCCTTCTATACTACCGTTGGGAACCGAGGAGGCTTCAGGAATTATAGAGCTTTTACAAATAACTTTTTTTTTTGGGGGGGGTAGCATTGGGTGTTTTAGGCTTTTACTTTTTCTTCTAAACTACTGTTAGGGCTTTCTTTAAGAATTTTTAAATTATAGAAGAGATTCAAAAACGTTTTGCCGTGTTCGCTGACATTTGGACAGAGTCTTATATTCAATTTGGGTTTATAGTAGAGTAAGCGTGTCTTTACATTTAAAACGCATAGTTTAAGCATTATTTTACGAACAAAAATACAGCATAACATTTTGTAAAATTCAGCATTTTAAATTAATAGGACTTAAAGACATACTGACCAATATTGAAACATATTTCCTCTGTTGGCACGTGAGTTCAAATCATTCCTCTCCCTTGAGAAAATACAACCTAGAATGATGGCAGCTACTTTTAACGGCAACCCCAGTGCAACAATCATCTCCTGCTACAGCCCTACCAATGTTAGTGAAGAAACTGAACTAGTCACCTTCTACGTTGAGCTATCCTCATTAGTGCGTAGCATCCCGAAACACAACATGTTAGTCATTGGCGGAGACATGAATGCCGGAATTGGGAAAAACGGAAACAACAAATACAGCCTCCACAACACGTCAAATAGGAATGGGCAACATCCAACAGATTTCATGATAGAAAATAGATTAGCATGCCTCAATACAAACTACCAAAAACGGGAGGGCAAACAATGGACATACGCGTACGCAAACAATACTAAAGCTCAGATAGACTACGTCCTTATAAACAAGAAATGGAAAAATAGTGCAATGAATTGCGAGGCATACTCCTCTTTTGAGGGTGTGTCCACCGATCACCGAATAGTCACGGCGAAAATACGGTTAAGCCTACGAAAAAACGCCAAACGAACAGCGACGCCCAAACACTATGACTGGACCCTATTGAAAAACAGAGATATAAGAGATAAATACGTATTAGAATTAAGAAACAGATTCGAAATACTACAAGAAAAGACGGAAAAAAGTACACCAAACGACGAATATGAAAATTTCGTCAATGCACACCTCGAGGCAGCAGCGAAATGCATTCCAACAAAACTCAAAACTAAATATAGAGTCCCATGGGAAACTTTAGCGGTGAGAGAAGAACGTTCACTACTGAAAACAGCCTCCAAAAACTATCGAAAAAACCCAACAAACACAAATGCCTTAAAACTAAAAACGGCACAATATCAATTAGCAGGCATATATATAAAGGAACAGACAGAATACATTCAAAATCAGATAGATAAGATTAGAGACTCGGTGGAAGATAGACAATCTAGGATAGCCTGGCAAACAATAAACGAAGTGAGTAGAAGAAAGAACACAGCCAAAGCAAAACTGAAAGCAGCAAACCAACAAGAAAGAATAAAACTGTGGAAACAGCACTTCGAAAACCTACTAGGAAACCCACCGAAAATAACACATGAACCAATCACCAGAATAATTAGCAAACAATTAGACATTAAACTAGGACCGTTCACACAAGAAGAACTCGACTCGGTTCTTAGAAAAATTAAGAATAGGAAAGCTGCAGGGCTAGACGAAATTCCCCCAGAAGTATGGAAGACCAGACAATTCGACGATATACTGCTCCGACACTGCAACGCAGTATACAATCAAAAATAGACAGATGGATGAAGGGATGCATACTCCCCTTCCCTAAAAAGGGGGACCTCGGATTAGCCAAAAACTACCGAGGTATAACACTTACATCCATAGCAGCCAAAATCTACAATGCCCTACTACGAAACCGCATAGAACCCAAAATCGACAACATACTTAGAAAAAACCAAAATGGCTTCCGAAGAAATAGATCCACGACCTCACAAATATTAACCATCCGTAGAATCCTTGAAGGTGTACGGGCAAAAAACCTACAAGCGACATTAATATTTGTTGACTTTACCAAGGCTTTCGATTCCATTCACAGAGGAAAGATGGAACATATCCTACTAGCGTACGGCATACCTAAAGAAACTGCAGTGGCAAGAACGATTCTCTATAGAAACACCAAAGTAAAAGTACGATCACCAGATGGAAACACAGAATACTTCGACATTGTAGCAGGAGTACTACAAGGGGACACGCTGGCTCCGTACCTCTTTATCATTTGTCTAGACTACGTACTTAGAACATCAGAGAGAATGGCTTCGAACTGACGAAGAAAAGAAGCAGAAGGTACCCCGCAAAAACAATTACCGACGCTGACTACGCCGATGACATAACGATACTGGCAAATACACCCGACCAAGCCGAAACACTACTGTATAGTTTGGAACGAGCAGCCGCATGCATAGGCCTCTATGTTAATGCACACAAAACAGAATATATGTGCTATAATCAAACGGGGGACATCCCCACTGTAGAAGAAACCCCTCTTAAACTAGTAGACAAATTCACTTACCTAGGAAGCAGCGTCGAATCAACCGAAAAGGACATCGAAACGAGGTTAACGAAAGCATGGACAGCTATCAATAGGCTATCGATTATATGGAAATCAGACCTAACCGATAAAATGAAACGCAGTTTCTTCCAGGCAGCGGTCACATCGATACTGCTATATGGATGCACTACATGGACGCTAACAAAACGGCTGGAGAAGAAGCTAAACAGCAATTACACAAGAATACTACGTGCAATCTTGAACAAGTCCTGGCGCCAACACCCTACAAGACACCAACTGTACGGCCACCTGCCCCCTATCACGAAAACTATTCAAGTTAGACGAACCAGACATGCAGGACACTGCTGGAGAAGCGGGGACGAACTCATAAGAGATGTACTCTTGTGGACCCCCACACATGGCCGTGCAAAAGCAGGACGACCAGCACGAACATACATTCAGCAGCTATGTGAGGATACGGGATGTTGTCCTGAAGACCTACCTAGGGTGATGAACGATAAAGAGAAGTGGCGAGAGAGGATCAGGGATATCCGTGCTACCAGCGTGATATGATGATGATGATGAACAAGGTCCATGTATTTATCGCTCATTTTGCTTTCTTTCAGTTTTACTCTGTTGTCAGCCGGGATTGAAAAGTTTACGATTCGACTAGTTATTTTTTTCTATCATAAGGTCTGGTCATCTGGCCTAGTTTAGGTGATCCGTTTGTATCTCAAAATCCCAGGGAACTTTGTGCACCTCATTTTCTAGGACAGATTCTAGATTGTGCATGTACCATTTGTTCGTATCGATAAATTTAAATATTTTGCACAATTCCCAGTGATCACCTTCCCCACCCAGTTATGTGTTGTCTTATATTCCTATCATTTAACTACTACTACTGCTAGTCGTAACGGTAATAATCATAAAAACTTTCTGGACATTTTTTCATATTATTGAAACTTTTCGACCGTTGGATCCTTTGGATTCCTTTTTGTCTGAAATCTCGAGACTCGATGTTGGTGTCATCATAATACAACACATTTTGTTTTCGGTCGAGTTGGCACATGTTTTCTGCTTCCATCATCACGGTAATGGATGGGGCGTATTAAACAATGCAATTATCAATTCTGGAGCACTTGTACTGATTATTATATTCGAGAATAGCTTTTATAAAGTGATTTTACCAATAGCTTTTATAAAGTGATTTTACCAATAGCTTTTATAAAGTGATTTTACCAATAGCTTTTATGAAGTGATTTTACCCATAGCTTTTATAAAGTGATTTTACCAATAGCTTTTATAAAGTGATTTTACCAATAGCTTTTATAAAGTGATTTTACCCATAGCTTTTATAAAGTGATTTTTGCCCCAGGCAAATAGATCTGTTTTGTGAACATCCACTATCTATACCAGGCCTTTTTGTTTTCTCCCCGAAACAATCAGAAAGTTTTAAGGAAGTGATGTTTTACCTGGTTTGGTTTGGTTTCTTTGTTTAATGGCATATCAACCTTGGTAGGCTATTTAATGCCAAAGCCATTCTCCAAAAATAATAGTAGTGGTACTATTTAACCCATTGCTGGGAGGATAAGGGGGTTCATACCTTTCCCAAAGATATTTGCATGAAAGTGAACCTAATAGCGCGACTGGAGTACGAACTCGCTTACTACGATTCCGCAGTCCATCGCTTTAACCATTATACCACGAGAATACCCCCGTCTTACTTCGATATCGACCTTTGATATACAAGGTGGTATCAAGAGTTTTGAAGACTGAAGCTGTATTTACCAAGACAGAAATAATCATCGAAAGAAACGTTAATTTCCTTCAAAATAGTTTTCTAGTTATTTGACTGACAAATTTCAATGAATTTTTTTATTGTGCAAAGTAGTTGCCATCTTCCCTCAGCAGAATGTGACCATCAGAAAAAAAGACAAATCGGAAGAGATCTTGTTTTGAGAACAAAAAGGGATGCAACTCGAGATTAGGTTATCTAAATAAAAAAAGGATCCGGAAGTTAATCACCGGGACAGCGGCAAGTCAAGGCCTGAATTCTTGAGCCAAGCGAAACCGCCTTTCCAATCGGCATCGAGGGTAACGATTTGTAGATGACTTCCACCACAGACATCACTAATCCACTCAACGTATCTTAATACCTTTCAATCGGTTTTAAGATGATAGCATCAGAAATAAATGTGATGGTGATTTTTTGGTAACCACGTGTCTGCTTTTTTCATTTCCTGGTATGGATGTGCCTTCTACCTCTGAAAATATTCTTCGATTTTCGGTGGATTGATTTTAATCATATGTAAGTTGACATATTATTAAAATCAATCAATCAATTAATTGAAAATCATTGTATGCCTAGAAGTTAGGGAATTGCATTTATAACGTAATTACATTTTTGTGCAGTTGTTTATATGGAGATGTTTGTGCAAGTATTCCTATCTAATACAAATAATTTGCAAACAGAACAATTCGACTCATAGATGTGATCCTTGCGGATACGGCCAGTTCGGATCATAATGGATCTGGGATAAATGGCTATTAAAGGATACCCCACACCTCTGATAGCTCCAGAACTGGAATCCCATCTAAAGATTCACTTTAGTGTCACCCCAATAGACACCAATGTTTCGTGACTTCTTACCCGTTTGCGTATTTTAAGTTATTACCATTCTTTTTATGCTGACTTATCATCACTTCCATTGAAAGTTTTGAAATCATTAAACTACTTTAAAGTGCTTTTCTTTTTAGTGGCCTCTCAAATCGTTTAGGATTATTTTATGCCTCGAATTTAGTGAATTGCATTCATTGCGTTATATTTACATTTTTATGCAAATTTTTCTGGAGAGCTTTTTTCTGTGAGTTGTATGATATCAAGTCTTTAAATCCAATACAAATAATTTGCACACAGTTGTATAATTCAAAGTATTCTTTACTAATACAAATATTTTATACACAGTTGTATGGTTTAAAGTATTCCTATCTAATACAAATAATTGGTACCCAATTGTATGGTTTTAAGTATTCCTATCTAATACAAATAATTTGCACACAGTTGTATAATTTAAAGTATTCTTTACTAATACAAATATTTTATTCACAGTTGTATGTTTTAAAGTATTCCTATCTAATACAAATAATTGGTACCCAATGTAATGGTCGTGGTGTAATGGTTAAAGCGAGGGACTGCGGAATCGTAGTACGCGAGTTCGTACTCCAGTCGTGCTATTACGTTAACTTTCGGGCAAATACCCTTGGGAAAGGTATGACCCCCTTATCCTCCCATCTATATGGGTTAAATAGTACCACTACTGTTCTTCTAGGAGAATGGGTTTGGCATTAAATAACCTAAAAAGAGTTGATATACCATTAAACAAAGAAACCAAACCAATTGTATGATTTTAAGTATTCTTATCCAATGCAAATAATTTGCATTCAGTTATATGATATCAATAAACAATTTCACAGTCCAACACATTAGACATTACGCCACAGGGACTTCCTCCATGATATCAAGTATTTCTATCTAATTCAAATAATTTACACACAGTTATATAATTTAAACTATTCCTTTCTTATACAAATATTTTGTACGCAGTTGTATAGTTTAAAGTATTCCTTTCTAATACAAATGATTTATATAGAGTTGAATGTTTTAAAGTAATCTAATACTTATAATTAATGCACAATTATATGGTTTCAAGAAGTATTTCTCTTTATAATAGTTATTTGTTTGCACACAGTTATATGGTTTAATGTAACTAATAATAATAATCTTCGTAAATCTATCTAATTTCAAGTAACTACCTTGTTAACATATTTGAATGTTAGCTATTGTACGCCAAACACACACGCAAACAGAGACACACTATTTGTTAAAGTTGACCGGTTAAATGGCTAATTTAACGGCATGTAAATCTGTGTAGAGTTATTTTATGCCTCGATCATAGAGAATCACATTCATGGTACAGTTGTATTAATATTTCTGTGTCGTTGTTACTTCAGAATGTCTTTGCCCACAGTCGTAAAATTTAAACAATTCCTATCTAATATAACTCATTCGGTAAGGGCTGTAGAATAGACCTGATGATAAGGCTCTAGTTATGCTGGAGCTTTGGGGAATGCGGAGTACCCCTTCATTGCTTTTGCTCCCAGGTTCACTCTGGTCTTGAGTGGTAGCACCTGATAGGGTCCTATTTATAGGTCAAATAGAACTGTTTAGCAATTAAGCTGAGTGCAAACTAATGATGTATGCTAAATTGAATAGTTAAAAATAGAACTGTTTGATAATTTATCTGTGCAAACAAATGATTGAGGATTAATTGAATAGTTAGTAACACATACGAGGTGCCCTTGGTGTAATGGTTATCGTCGTAGGAAATGGACACGGCGACACAAGTTCAAATCCTGGACGAGACTGATTGCATTTCACATTGCACTAATACCCTTGGGAAAGGTATGAATCCGATTATTCTCCCTCCAGCTATGGGTAAATAGTAGGGCAGACTAGGTTCTTCATCCTTGGTGAGGCAACTAGTCTAGGAGAAGGAAAACTCTGAATTCAAACGTGTTAAACTCCGCTTGAAAATTGACCTTGTGTCACATCCTGCCCTAGCGGAGGGGTTGGTAAATATGGTTAGTGATGCATAGCAATACTTGGAAATATTTAACTTTGTTGACTTATGCTAAATTGAATTGTTAGAAATAGAACTGTTGGCTCATTTAACTGTGTGCATCTACAAAATGAGTTTACATATAATATATCTAATATATATGTAAAAACATGATTTGGCAACAAATAACGAACAATGGTTGATATGCCTTTAAACCAAAGTAACTGTTTCGAATTAATAATAATTATTTCGAGTTAATAATAATTCACATTTATATGGCATTAAATATTTCTATTGACTACAATTAATCATATCTATTGGTTCTATTGATGGGACTCTAATTTAAGTTACGAGGTGCCTTCAATAATCTTCCAGACTTTTTTCGTATGAGCACTTTTATTGATAGTATACACATGAAACTCTAGTCCTCTTCAAAGTAATCTTTCTGATCTTCTCTGAGCACCTTGAGTTCCTCGCGAATAATTGTGTGTACAGTTCCCACACTGACATCAAACTGTGCACTTATTGTCTCTATAGACACACGACGACGGTCCTTATCCATGAAATTCTTTATTTGGCCAATCGAATCTGGTATTCTGACTTACTTACTCCTCCTACACCTCTCATCATCCCTCGAAGACTCCCTGCCTTCCTTGAATCTCTTATGCAACTCAAAAACTGATGCTCGATTCATGCAAGATGCTCCAAAAGCAGTCTGTAGCATTTCATACGTTTCTCTGGCGTTTTTTTTTTCAAGTTTAAAACAGAATTTTATTGCATATCGTTCTTCTAAAGAGTCATCATGTCCAGATTGCATTTTTGAAATTCACCAGCTGTGACAATCAGGCTTTAGTAGGGTGTATTCCAGTTGCTGTTGTAGCTGTTCATTTGAACGTGAAATCATAAAAATTTGTCAGTCATCTGATAAGATGTATAGCAATAAGATACTGAATATTCAAGAGTCTACGTCAATTTAAATGCCTGTACAAAAAAGTCAGGAAACTTATTGAAGGCACCTCGTATCACTCTGGGCCAAACAAAACATACCCCAGAACAAAGGGAATTCAGTGTTGGAGGGGAAACATTTCGGCGAGCACATCACCACTAACATCTGGCAGACTGTCTACCCAGATCGCCATTCCTTTAATTATTATTTATAGGGCACGGCTGAGAAAGAGACCAACAAAACACCGAGCAACACCAAAGAAGAACTGAAGGCAAGGATAACAGCAGAAATTACCAATTCCTTGAAGGAGATCGTTGGAAAGTCTTGTTGTAGATTCCAAAGCCGTCTGACGGCTGTAGTTGAAGCCAATAGCGATTTCTTTGAATAAATTTAAGATATATTTATGTAAATTTGGTAAATGTTTCTGTTAAAGTGAGATATCAGTGTTATTTTATTTTTGCTTAATTTAGACGACAATTTATCGATTGCTGGAATTGATATCATTACTTTATATATTCTGTATAGTTACGGCAATATCTCTGAGTATTGACCAACAATCCAGTCGGTTGGGACTGTAGAATACACCGACTGTATGCAGAGAGGTAAGACACCCAGCGGCTGTTTTGGATGAGACACTATGCCATCTCAGTCCAGTCGGCTGTGGCTGTAGAATACACCGACTGAATCTCTGCCGGCGGGTAACATACCCAACGGCTGTCTTGGGTGTGACAATAAGCCATCTCAGCCCTGTTGGCTGGGGCTGTAGAATAATACACCGACTGAATCTCTGCAGAGGGTAAGACACCCAACAGTTGTCCTGGATGTGACAATAAGCCATCTCAGTTCAGTCGGCTGGGGCTGTAGAATACACCGACTGAATCTCTGCCGGCGGGTAACATATCCAACGGCTGTCTTGGGTATGACAATAAGCCATCTCAGCCCTGTTGGCTGGGGCTGTAGAATACACTGATTGAATCTCTGCAGAGGTGTAATCCATCCAATGACTGTCCTGGATGTGACACTAAGTCATCAGATGATGAGGCTTCTTTCATTGTCATTGTTTCCATAATTACAGTGTCTCGGAGTGGTAGTACCTGATAGGGTCCTATCTAAGTGTCAAATAGAACACTTTAATCAATTACTTCACTTGAAATAACTTATCTACGTACAACAGAATGAATATGGTTGGATAGAATATCAGAGTTAGACATGAAGCATTTAAGCTTCCTGGGTATGTCATTAAACTGCGTCTAATGATGGGTCGCCTATCTTGAACTTGAGGAAATGTGAAGTACCTCTTTATTGCATTTAACTTTAGGAAATGTGAAGTACCTCGTTATTGCATTTACCTTTGGCACACTCTGGCTTTGACTGGTAGTTCCTGTGGAGGTGCCCGTGGTGTAATGGTTATCGTCGTAGGAATTGGACACGACAATATGAGTTCAAATCCTGGACGAGACTGATTGCATTTCACATAGCACTAATACCATTGGGAAAGGTATGAATCCAATTATCTCCCTCCAGCTATGGGTAAATAGTAGAACAGACTAGGTTCTTCAGCCTTGGTGAGGCAACTGGTCTAGGAGAAGGAAAACTCTGAATTCAAACGTGTTAAACTCCGCTTAAAAATTGACCTTGTGTCATATCCTGCCCGAGCGGAGGGGTTGGTAAATATGATTACTGGTAGTTCCTGTTAGGGTCCCATCTATTGGTCAAACAAGACTGATCTTTTATTTGGGATTATTAAATAAAGTTGTGTTGGATAGGAATACTTGAAACCATTTCGCTGTGTACAAATAAATAATTAGAATTTACTTAGACTGGAATGCTCGATAAATAAAATTCTAATGATACATAGCAATCATCATCATCATCATCTAATGCCGTGAGCACGGATAACCCTGACTCTCCCTCTCCGTTCTTCTCTTATCGTCCATTGCATTCGGATTGTCCACTAGACTACAACCTGTGTCTGTACATAGCTGTTGTAAATAGGTTCTAGTCGGAACTCCAGTACCTACTCGTCTGTTTGAAGTAGTCCACAAAAAAACCTTGCTTAAGAGCTAACCCTAACTGTTGTATAGCCGCAATACAACTATACAAATGCAGGAAAATACGAAACACTGACGACTCTCCGTTGTTCAGGTACAAAACGTTTATTTACTTCTTGATTTTAGTTTTTCGGCACGAGGAGAGAGAGAGAGACACAATTTTTACTATGCTGACTGTTCCTACATCGCCCACAGTCAGCGCCCCCTGCTTGACTGGCCCGGCCCAGAATCAAATCTCAACTAACGTCTTTTTCAAAATCCCAAAAAATCTCGGCCTATCGCTTCCGGGCATGACGTCATTCACACCCCAGTGACATTTCCTATCTGGGGTTTTATTATGACATTTGTGATTGTCATATACTCTGCGCGCGAGTGCGAACTGTGCTCAATGTGTGTGCACGTGCACCTGGAGCCGAACAGTTCAAAGCCCAACCAAACCGAATGATAAGATATGATTAAGGAAAAATGATTAATATAGAAAAATAATTCCGTAATTATATAACATAACTTCTCCAGCAGTGTCCTACATGTCTTGATCATCTGAATTGAATAGTTTTAGAGATGGTAGGTAGGTGACCGTACAGCTGATGTTTTCTGGGATTTGTCCAAAATGGCTCGTAGGAGTTTTGGACAATTGCCGTCAAGCTTTTTCTACATGTGCCTAGTCAGCGTCCATGTGGTGCATCCATATACTAGTATGAGTACGACTGCTGCTTGGAAAATTTGAAACCATTTAACTGTATACAAATGAATGGTTAGTATTTACTTTGATTAGAATGCTTGATAAATAAAATACAAATGTTACACAGCAATAGTTGAAACCATTTAACTGTATGCAAATAGAACTATTAGCGTTAGATATCAATAGTTGAAACCATTTTATTCTCTACCAACGATTGATTAATATTAGATAGAATTATTAGTGTTAAAAAACAATATTTGAAACCATTTAACTGTGTGTAAACATATAAACTCTGGATCGTTTTAAAAAAAAGTTACTTTCAAACTATTTACTTAGAAATGATTGGTTTGGTTTCTTTGTTTAATGGCATATCAAATCTTTTAAGGTTATTTAATGCCAAAGTTATTCTCCTAGAAGAACAGTAGTGGTACTATTTAACCCATAGCTGGGAGGATAACGGGGTTCATGCCTTTCCCAAGGGTATTTGCCAGAAAGTGAATGTAATAGCACGACTGGAGTACGAACTCGCGTACTACGATTCCACAGTCCATCGCTTTTAACCATTACAGCACGAGGACACCCCACTTAGAAATGAGATATGATATATGCATAAACAGGTGCCCGTGGTGTAATGGTTATCGTCGTAGAAAATGGACACGGCGACACGAGTTCAAATCCTGGACAAGACTGATTGCATTTCACATAGCACTAATACCCTTGGGAAAGGTATGAATCCAATTATTCTCCCTCTAGCTATGGGTAAATAGTAGGGCAGACTGGGTTTTTCAGCCTTAGTGAGGCAACTAGTCTAGGATAAGGCAAACTCTGAATTCAAACCGGTTAAACACGGCTTAAAATTGACCTTGTGTCATATCCTGACTGGGCGGAGGGGTTGGTAAATATGATAAACAGGATTTGGAATTAAATTACCCTCAAGGGTTGATATGCCATTAAACCAAATAAGTTAGCCAAACCAGAAGTAGCCAATTTGGTTTTGCTAAGACTGGGTTTTGGTTGAATTTTTTGAAATAAAATAAAATATTCATCTGATATACATTTAAAATAAACAAGAAAGAATCATTTAGTAGAAATACGTGGAATTACAAAAACATTTAAATTATGTACTTCTGACAATAGTATATATTTACCCAACCCTTCTGCCACGTACCAGATTCGACACAAAGTCACTGGTTTGAATTCAGAGTCTTCATTCTCCTAGAATGGTTGTCTTACCAAGGCTAAAGAACCCATTTTGGTTTATTTTTTACCCACAGTTGGTTTGAGGAGATAGAAAAAATTACTACGAAGTGAAACACAAACAGACTTGTCTAGAATTTGAAATCGGTCGCCTAATTTCATTTTCTAGGAGGATAACCGTTACGCTAAGCGGGCCTCGAGCAACTGTAAACGGTCTTTCTCTTCACTTTTCCCCATTCAGTCGATCTTTTTCAAAACTTACATTCATCGGAATAGACGAACACTGTACCCTCTTAGTTTAACTGTTCTGATATTTCTTAAACATCCATCGTCGAAGTGTCGGCATTGCACAGAAAATATTTAGGTCAAAATGGTGGCTCATATTCATCTACATCGCTCAAAAGAAATGAAAAGAAAAAAAAAGATGGCGCCAAATCCCTGAAGGTAATTGAGACAGGTTCAGCGAATATTGTTTGCTTCGCTTGGAGATCTTCTCAGGGGAGAATGACAAGATTTTAAAAAAAGAAGGAGGGGGGATATACATGAAAAAAAAAAAATAATTGCAGCGAGGAAAAAAAAAAAACCCAAACAAAGTTATGCACAGCTAGTAAAATAAAAAGAAGTTAAATAGCATAAAACCCCCAATATGGAAGTCACAATGGTCCTAAATTAGATGTCAATGCCCAGTCGCCCGGGTGGCTTGCGGAAACTGTTGTTAGTCACGTGATTTAATCTATTCTAATTATAAGTTTCACCCAATCAGATCGAGGGAGTCTCTGTGGTGTAATGGTGAACGTTCAGTACTTAGACATCGTAGTAAGTGAGTTTGTACTCTAGTAACATCATTACATTCACTTTCAGACTAATACCCTTGAGAGAGATAAAATTGTTTACCTTGTCAGCTATGGGTAATATAATGCAACTACCGTTCTGGTACCACGATTATTTTGACATTAAATAACCCACAATGCTTGATATTCAACTAAACAAAGAAACTAAAATCTTGGTTTAGCAACATCAATATACTGGGAATAATTTTATATTGCATTATATAGTTTAAAATAGAGTTTTACCTAGCTTGATATACAGTTTTATATGTAGTTTTATATTGTCTAATATAGTTTTGTATATAGTTTTATACAGTTTTATATTGATTTGCATGGTTTTATATAGTTTGATGAATAGGTTTATATTATTTTATATAGTTTGATATAAAGTTTTATTTTGTTCTATATATGGTTTTATATACATTTATATATAGTTTATATAATTTTATATAGTTTTATATTGTTTTATATATTGTTTTATATAGTTTATATAGTTTATAGAGTTTTGTATAAAATTTTATATAATTTTATATAATTTTTTACACGGTTTTATATACAGTTTTATATAGTTTTATATTGTTTTACATTGTTTTATATATTTTGATATTCTTATTATAATTTAATATATAGTTTTATGTACAGTTTTAAATTGTTTTATCTTGCTTTATATTGTTTTACATATAGATCTATATTCACTTTTGTATAGTTTTATATATAGTTTTATATATTCTATATTGTTTTATATAGTTTTATTGTTGCATATTGTTTTATATAGTTTTATACATAATTTTATGTCCAGTTTTATATTTTTTTATTCGTTTACATAGTTTTATAAGTAATTCTACACAAATTTTATATTCTTTTATATTATATAATTTTTATATTGTTTTATATACAGTTTCACTTCATTTCCTACAGTTTTATTTATAGTTTTATATATCATTTTAAATAGTTTTAGACTGTATAGTTTATTGTCTATAGCTTTATAGTTTTATATAGTTTTACATGTTTGATATTTTGTGGGAGAGTCCCTGGTGCGTAATTGCTAACGTGCTTGACTGTGGCAAGACATTAAGCGAGTTCGAACACCAGTCATGCTGTTAAGTTCACTTTCGAACAAGTTATGGGTTAAATAGTATCACTACTGTTCTTCTCAATGGATCTCTTTGGCATTAAATAATCCATCAAGATTGATATACCATTAAACAAAGAAAACTTAAGTAGTAATATTACCGTTCTTCTACTTGGATGGATTTAGTTTTAAATAATCCACCAAGGTTGATATGCCTTTAAACAAAGAAAACTTAAATAGTACCAACTACTGTTCTTCTACCAGGATGGCTTTAGTTTTAAATAATCCACCAAAGTTGATATGCCTTTAAACAAAGAAAACTTAAATAGTACCAACTACTGTTCTTCTACCAGGATGGCTTTAGTTTTAAATAATCCACCAAGGTTGATATGCCTTTAAACAAAGAAAACTTAAATAGTACCAACTACTGTTCTTCTACTTGGATGGCTTTAGTTTTAAATAATCCACCAAGGTTGATATGCCTTTAAACAAAGAAAACTTAAATAGTACCAACTACTGTTCTTCTACTTATATGGCTTTAGTTTTAAATAATCCACCAAGGTTGATATGCCTTTAAACAAAGAAAACTTAAATAGTACCAACTACTGTTCTTCTACTTGGATGGCTTTAGTTTTAAATAATCCACCAAGGTTGATATGCCTTTAAACAAAGAAAACTTAAATAGTACCAACTACTGTTCTTCTACCAGGATGGCTTTAGTTTTAAATAATCCACCAAGTTTGATATGCCTTTAAACAAAGGTAACTTAAATAGTACCAACTACTGTTCTTCTACCAGGATGGCTTTAGTTTTAAATAATCCACCAAGGTTGATATGCCTTTAAACAAAGAAAACTTAAATAGTACCAACTACTGTTCTTCTACCAGGATGGCTTTAGTTTTAAATAATCCACCAAGGTTGACATGCATTTAAACAAAGAAAACTTAAATAGTACCAACTACTGTTCTTCTACCAGGATGGCTTTAGTTTTAAATAATCCACCAAAGTTGATATGCCTTTAAACAAAGAAAACTTAAATAGTACCAACTACTGTTCTTCTACTTGGATGGCTTTAGTTTTAAATAATCCACCAAGGTTGATATGCCTTTAAACAAAGAAAACTTAAATAGTACCAACTACTGTTCTTCTACCAGGATGGCTTTAGTTTTAAATAATCCACCAAGGTTGATATGCCTTTAAACAAAGGTAACTTAAATATTACCAACTACTGTTCTTCTACCAGGATGGCTTTAGTTTTAAATAATCCACCAAGGTTGATATGCCTTTAAACAAAGAAAACTTAAATAGTACCAACTACTGTTCTTCTACTTGGATGACTTTAGTTTTAAATAATTCACCAAGGTTGATATGCCATTAAGCAAAGAAAACTTAAATAGTACCATTAGTGTACTTCTATTTGGATGGCTTTAGTTTTAAATAACTCACGAAGGTTTATAAGCCATGAAACAAAATAGCCAAACAAAATCAATCAGGTTTTATCTGGTTTCGAGGATATCAGGTGTTTTATGTTGAGTTATAAGTAAAAAATAATGTTCTGCGAGCGAGGAAGGTACGTTGTGTATTCTGTTGGAAAAGAAAAGAAGAAAATCTAAAATCAAACCAGCTGTACTCCGCCTAAAAAATGCTACTCTTTCCCATAGTGGAAGGGGTGGGTATTTACATTCAGCTTGTTTGAATTCAGAGTTTTTTCTTTTGTCTTGTATAAGACGATGAAAAGAAGAATGGAGGAGAAAGAAAGAAAGAAAAAAAGAAAGAAAGAAAGAAAAAAGAAAAATTGAAGTAGAAAGGAAAACTAAAAGAAGGATGATAGAAAGACAAAAAAAAGAAAGGTAAAATATGGAAAAAAAGAAGGAAGTAGGAAAAACAGAACTATGTATTTACCCAACCCGTTCACCACAGGCTACGACACAAGGTCAATATTTTTGAGTACAGCGAACAACTGCGCTCGTGGTGTAATGGTTATCGTCGTTGGAAATGGATCCAGCGACACGAATTCGAATCCTGATTGCATTTTACATAGCACTAATACCTTTGGGAAAGATATGAATCCAACTATTATCCCTCCAGTTATGATTAAATAGTCGAGCTGAGTGGGTTCTTTAACACTGGTACGGCAACCGGTCACGAAGGAAAAATCTGAATTAAAATCTGCTAAGGTCTGCTTAAAAGATTCACCTATGTTTAATGTCTTTAGTTTTTTTTCTTTTCAGGTTTAGAAATATCATTTACTGGACAAAAGAAAAGGCGTCTTAAGTCCTTTAGAGAATGCTTGATCAGTCGAACACGATTGTACAGAGTGCATTTCTGAGAGACTTCACTGAAAATACCCCAGCTGCAATGCAGATTTGGACCTGGTACAAAATGTTCAAAAGAAAAGATAAAAATATCAGGATGACTACCAGTATCAGAAGAGGTGGTTGCGTGGGTATGGGAAATATTTTTGCAATGTCCCAGGAAGTCCATAAGAAGAGCTAATCTTTAAACCCAGGGTTATGGTGGGTCTGTCTTGCAGAGAGGATGTTGACTGGCCAGTTGATATTGGGTCATTACTTTTACGGGTGCATCTAATATACATGTGATACTATACCTCCCTGAACTTTGGGGTTCGTATTTCTTTGCTTTTGTGTTTCTACAGATTATTTTCTGGAATCTTTATTTTTCTTCATTTTTTTTTCTTGAATTCTTCTTATGGGAGTTGTAGGTATAATTTCCTTTTCTGCATTAGTTTCTTCCAGCGATTCATTATCACTTTCTTTTATATCCATCTCTGGTTCATTGTCAAAATCATTGGTCTCTCGCTCTTCATACCCAATTTTTTTCCTCCAGTCCTATATCTTCGATTTCGATTCTGGATCTAAACTGATCTGCATGGCCTAGTACGAGCTGCACATTTTTTTTATATCACTGTATTATGCCCTTTTTGTAATAGAATTTTGCTTTTCCGACGTTCGTTTCTTTATCCTTTCTATACCAAGGATTTTCTTTTATTGAAAATGAAACCATTATGGCAGCTATGATTTGTCTTTCATTTTTGCTTTCTTCTTGCATGTAGGATCATTCAGTAGCTTAAGGGCAATCTATGTAGCGAGGTTTCTATGCTTTCATTAGATAGGAAAAATGCCTTCAACTCCATTTTCACTGTTTGCACCATTTTTTCTGTAATCCCATAGGATTACGGGTGGTACGGAGGTGTCTTGTATGAAATGCACCCAACATTACACTTTATTCTTAAATCCCCATCAAGCTTTCTTATGGTTACAATCGGTGAAGCCAAATTGCTACTTCTATGGGAAGCTTTTTTTAGAATTCCTTGATGTATCATTTTTTAAATTTGGCAACTACCGTAGGTTGGATAAGAATTGTTGTATAGCCATGACCATGACCAACAATACAAACACATAATACATATACATCTACATATGCATGCAGAATAAAGGACACACAATAAAGACGAGCGACACAGTTCTTAGAAAAATATACCTCTCACTTTATTTGAAAGGTTGCGTGTGAGAGGGAGTTGGAGACCGAACAGAATTGCAACATATTGACCCTCCGCTCTATTGGCCATAACCGCGTTTCTTTCCCATTCTCTTGGGCTGCTCAACCGCGGACCTGGGGGCCCAACCTCTCTGGAAAATGTTCTCATTCCAGCATCTTCTCTCCAATTGGTCTGGTCTCCAAACTAGTCTGATCTCCTAAACTGCAACTGCTCAATCGGGGGCCTGAGGGCCCACTCTGCTGGGTGCTGGCTTTCTCTACTGCATCTTGTCTTCAACTAACTAACTTCATGTCTTTACCAAGTTATATAATAGTTCAACGTCCACCTTCTTGTGGTTGCACTCATTCAACTTGTCCACGGTCAAGGCTATAATATCCTGATTATTCATCGACCGGATGCACCTGTTATTTACATAGGTGCATTTCCTATTTTGACAGCCCAGCCGGGTCGTAGGTCTATATACAACAGAATTGCTAGCTTGATTGTTTCCGAATAGCTTAGGTGATTGTTTTTCTTTAAACAAATGATCGCTTTGTAACCTCATAACTATACTGTTTTTTTTTTTTGCTTCAGCATTTAAAGAAATAACAAACTTTATTATGTCCACTTTAAACACGTCAATTTCGAAAAGTCTTTGGCCTTTACTACATGCGACTACCGTCTTGAGAATCATTTCGAAGCGCTTTTTTTTGTTTCGAATGTCCCTTCAAAAGTGCCCATAACTCTAATTACAGTTTCGTCGAATTGATTCAACTGGAGATAGGTCTTTAACAAATTTTGCTTGTCCTTTTTCTCTTAGAAGCTTTTTGGTATTAAAGTGACATCGCTACCAGTGTCGATGTGAAAAATATGCCACTCAACTTTATTTTTTCTCTAGTCTTTGTGGGTGTATTTATTGCATATATTTTGGTATTTTTTTTGCCTTCTACCCTTTCATATTCTTTAGTACTTGCTTACCATCTAAAAATGTTCTTTCCTTTTGTAGCTTGGTCATATTTTTCCTTGGGCAAGATATTTATTCTTATTTCCCTCATGTTGCATGACACAATAAACTTGATATTCTTACTTGACTAGGATTACAACTATCATGTATAATTTTTTACCTGTGCTCAAATTCAGATTTTTTTTTAATCTAACGTTTTTAATTATAGGTTCCCATATTGTATTCATCTGTATACTTGGTCTACTCAACAGGTCATTGTAGTCCAACATATGTTCCGATTCCTTAAGGCATCTAATCCTTCAATATTTTTCTCAATCAATTATTTTGACTTCATCCTATTAGGGCAGATAGTTTCCCTTTCCCTTCCATATATGGTCCGCTATACCCAACATTTCAATTCACCTCATACTACTGCCTTCCGATGTTCTTCTAGTGAGTGACATTTATCGCCTTTGTATATTTTACCACAACTGCAAGGGATGGAGTAAACACAGTTCTTGATCATGTTGAATTCCGTTGGTGGCTTGACCCGGAAGAGATACCTCTAGAGAGTTGAACCACTTATGAATATTGTCTTGATGTCATATGGACTACATATCTTTTGGACCCTTTCGGCAAGTCCTTTGACATAAGATAGACATACTGTAGCGAGTTTTCAGATATTGTCCACTTTCCTCCTATTCAGGTTTCGGGAATATTATTAATATCGAATTGAATAATCGGTGTTAAATAGTTATATTTGTAACCATCTAACTGTGTGCGAACAAATAAGCTCTGGCTTATTTAAAAATAAAGTGACCAACAAACAATTACCTAATAAATCAAATGCGTATAGACAAGATTTAGTATTAAATTACCATCGAGAGTTGATATGCCATTAAACCAATTAACCTCACCTAACTCGACTGAACCACTACATCATTTTTAATTTAGTGAAACTGAAAAAATTCAAAAAAGATGATGAGAGGAACTATCGTTACTGTTATTTTGACTTGTAAGAAATGAGAATTTGGATAGTTAACAATAATATACCCGACATTTCAATTCATTTGATCACAAACTGGGTTTTGTTTAAAGTATTTTTATTATCTTTTTGTTCGTTGAACTCTTTAACCGATTGTAGGTTGGTTGGTAGGTTGGTTGGATTTTATTTAACGCCAAATCCATTTTTATCCAAATAATCAGTTCTATTTCAAACAATTCAGTTCAGCATGAGTACACAGTTTAATTGTCAAAAACATTTCTTTTTCAAGCTATTCCGATTAGTCAAACATTTCTAATTCAAACGATGCAGTTTAGTCTAAGTACAATTCCAATGTTAAAAACAGTTCTATTTCAAACAATTCAGTTTTGCATGAGTACGCAGTTTAAATATCAATATTTACCAACCCCTCCTCTCGGGTAAGATATGACACAAGGTCAATATTTAAGCGGAGTTTAACAGGTTTTATTCAGAGTTTTCCTTCTCCTAGACTAGTTGCCTCACCAAGGCTGAAAAACCCAGTTTGCCCTACTATTTACCCATAGCTGGAGGGAGAATAATTGTATTCATACCTTTCCCAAGGGTATTACTGCAATGTGAAATGCAGTCAGCCTCGTCCAGTATTTGAACTTGTGTCGCCGTGTCCATTTCCTACGACGATAACCATTACATCACGGGCACCTCCAGTTTAAATATCGAAGCTGTTCTATTTTTAGTAATTCATCTTAGCATACATAAGTACACAGTTTAGTTCTATTCGACCCATAGATAGGACTCTATCAGGTGCTACCAATCTGGGCCAGAGTGGACCGAGAAGCGATGGCAATGAAGAGGTGATCCGCATTCCCCAAATCTTCAGCGTCACTGGAACCTCACCATCAGATTGTCTAATGTCATAATCAGGACACTCGTTGGTGGGGTCTTACCCCTTCTACAGACTTGCAGTCGGTGTATTCTACAACCGCAGCCGACCGAACCATAACCAATTATACGCTCCCTTCAAAATTCATGTTACTCATCCGCAACTATTCCAGTATTTTGTGTTTGTTCAATGTGTCCCCGATACCATTTATAAGTCAGTGAAAAATTAATTCATCCTCCATAGTCTTAATTCTGTTTATAGTTTTTCAAAATCGCAGTCTTCTCAATTGGGAACATTATTTTTTATCATTAAAGGTTTTCGGATTATTGTCTTCATCTTTATTGTTATTTCCGCAACGTTTCGACCAATATGTCCTCCGGCCTTCTTTAGGTGTTTGTCGAACTCGGGAACCTACACGGAACTTCGAACTGCGTCCTTCATTGAATCCACGGGGGTCGCCTGTTCTGATTCCGTTATCCATAATCGGGTACATGTGTTAAGAATTCCTGTATTGTTACTCGCCTGCAGTCAGGATTCAACCTGCAGATGATAGTTTCCTTAGAAGCTTAGGAACCAACGCCTATAACCATTATGCTGTCCTGCAGGACAGTTTAGAGTGAATTTTGGGGATTTATAAACTTAATATTCTTACTTGACTAGGATTACAACTATTATGTAAGATTTTTTACCTGTGCTCATATTCAGATTTTTTTCTGATCTAACCTTTTTAATTATAGGTTCTCATATTGTATTCATCTCTATACTTGGTCTACTCAGCAGGTCATTGTAGCCCAACATATGTGCTGATTCCTTAAAGCGTCTAATCCTCCAATGTTCAGCCCTATCAATTATTTCAACTTTGTCCCATAAGGGCAGATGGTTTCCCTTTCCCTTCCATATATGGTCCACCATACCCGACTTTTCAATCTCAGCTCATACTACTGCCTTCCGATGTTCTTCTAGTCTTACTTTTAGTGGGTGACATTTCTCGCCTTTGTATATTTTACCACAACTACAAGGGATGGAGTAAACACAGTTCTTGATCATGTTGAATTCCGTTGGTGGCTTGACCCGGAAGAGACATCTCCGTACAGTTGAACCACTTGTGAATACTGTCCTGATGTCATATGGATTACTTATCTTTTGGATCCTTTCAGCAAGTCCTTTGACATAAGGTAGACATACTGTAGCGAGTTTTCAGATATTGTCTGCTATCCTCCGATTAAGTTTTCGGGAATATTATTAATATCGAATTGAATAATCGGTGTTAAATAGTTATATTTGTAACCATTTAACTGTGTGCGAACAAATAAGCTCTGGCTTATTTAAAAATAAAGTTACCAACAAACAATTACCTAATAAATCAAATGCGTATAGACAGGATTTGGTATTAAATTACCATCAAGAGTTGATACGCCATTAACCAATTAACCTCACCTAACTCGACTGAACCACTACATCATTTTTAATTTAGTGAAACTGAAAAAAATTCAAAAAAGATGATGAGAGGAACTATCGCTACAGTTATTTTGACTTGTAAGAAATGAGAATTTGGATAGTTAACAAAAATATTCAGAAGAAACACAGACCTAGAAAATTATAAAATCATAATTATTTTTAATGAGTGTTGTATAGTGGCTCGTTCAACGTTACTTCCGGTATCGTGGTAGTATAAAAGACGCCGTGTCTCTTAAGCTGGGGAGACAGAAACAGAAACAGAAAGATAGCTCTGAAGGACGCCGGTCAGTAGAAGACCATCTTCGGTCATAACACCCAGAGCGGAAGACTCATAATACTAGTTGAACTGTACCACTTGAGTTAATAAATAATTAAATCTGTTTCACTGTGTATTCTTTCCTTACCACGATACAACAAATCCTTAAGAAGAAAGAAAGAAAGAAGAAAGAAAGAAGGGAAGAGAGAATAAGTTAGAAAAAGAAACTGAAAACAAGAGAAAGAACATAAGCTGAAATAGAGAAGGAAGAAGACTGAAGATGGAAAGTTATTGTGAGAGAAAGAAGAAAGAAAATGAAAAAAACAAAAGAGTAAGAGAGATGAAGTAATGTGTTGTATTGTGGCTCGTACTACGTTACTTCCGGTATCGTGGTAGTATAAAAGACGCCGTGTCTCTTAAGCTGGGGAGACAGAAGCAGAAGCAGAAAGATAGCTCTGAAGGACACCGGTCAGTAGAAGACCAACTTCGGTCGTAACACCTACAGCGGGAGACTTATAATACTAGTCGGACTGTACCACTTGAGTTAATAAATAATTAACTCTGTTTCTCTGTGTATCGTTTCCTTACCACGATACAACGATAAGTATTATAATTAGTATTATGATTTTAGATGAATTGTTTTAAATAAGTAATATAATATGTATTATAAAATTATAAGTATTTTCTCTACATTAGAGTATTTTAAATGTCTTGCTATTATACAAAATTTTGGCTGGGTTATGATTACCTATAAACATAATCACATTTTTTTAAATATATATATATATATTAATTTTTAGTTGCTGTTTCCTTTTATCCGTAAGCTGATGGCTCAAGTTTTGATTTAAAAAGAAATCACTGGTTAAAAGCTGTGGGAAATGCAGAATACCTCTTCATTGCCATTGCTCTCGGGTTAAATAGAACAATTTTACTATTAAACTGGGTGAAAATAATTTATGCGAAAGTGAATTGTAAGAAATAGAAATGTTTTATCATTTAACTATGTATAAACGAATGAAGTTTAAGTAAATAGTTTGTGATACATAACAATACTTGGAGCCACTTAACTGTGTGTAAAAGCATGAGCTCAGACTTGTTTAAAAATGTTATCAAGAAAATGTGTTTACAAGTCATATATATTTGATATATATGTATAAAAAGGATTTAGTATTAAATAACCGACAACGGTTGATATGCCAAAAAACCCCAACCAAACCCAATCATATCTATTTAATATATATGAATAAAGAGGATTTGGCATTAAATGGCCTACAGTGGTTGATATATCATAAAACCCAAACAAATCAACTCATATATATTTGATATATATGTATAAAAAGGTTTTAGCATTAAATAACTTATTATGGTTGATATGCCATAAAAAACAACCAAACCAAATCATATATATTTAATATATATGTATAAAGAGGATTTGGCATTAAATAACCTACAAGGGTTGATATGTCATAAAAACCAAGCAAACCAAATCATATATATTTAATATATATGTATAAAGAGGATTTGGCATTAGATAACCTACAAGGGTTGATATGTCATAAAACCCAACCAAACCAAATCATATATATTTAATATATATGTATAAAGAGGATTTGGCATTAAATAACCTACAGTGGTTGATTTACCATAAAGCCAAACAAAATCCAACCAAACAAGTTTGATTTAGTTGTGGTTGATCCTTTCATGTTGTTGAATATTTCATTGATTATTAAAAATAGACAATTGAAATATTTTTTCTCTTTGATATTTAATCTTTATACATATTGTTTTATATGATCATTTGGTTCCTGTCGAGCATCAATGTATTTGGTTTTCACAGCGATAACTAATTTTTTCTTTGTCATATTTTTTTCTTAATTATTCTAACAATCTTTTTATAAATTAATTCTAATTCTCTTCGTTATACCAATGTCGATATTTTCTTCATAGCCAGAAATAGGTCTATAATTTTATTATCTTCTTTGCTAACTCTTTCGTCTTTTGATTTCTTAACCCTTACCAATGCTGTGAAACATCCGATCCATTTTTCTCTATGCTTCGATTCATTCAGCGTGGTTAAGGCTTCTATCGGCGATGCCATTTTTATCGAGTAGATTTTGACACGGTAAAAACATTAGGCTAGATGCAGATTGATAATCGGATACTGTTTTTAGTTTGGTTTGGTTTGGTTTCATTTTGTTTTATGGCACATCAACCATTGATGGTTATTTATACCTAATTTTTATTATGCATTTTACACATATAAACAGTTCTATTTCAAACAATTCAGTTGAGTATAAGTTTAGTTTTTTGATTCCCCACTGTTAAATTTCAAAACAATTTAGAATAATTCATTTTAGCATAAGTACACAGTTTCAATGTCAAAAACATTTCTATTTTAAACTATTTCAGCTAATTCAGTTTAGTATAAGTACCGATTTTGTTCACACAGTTAAATTTCAAAACAGTTCTATATTAAACAATTCAGTTTAGTGTAAGTACAGTTTCAATGTCAAAAACACAGTTTCATTTCAAATAATTCAGTCTAGCATAAGCACGCAGTTTAAATGTAAGTACGGTTTAATTGACAAAAACATTTCTATTTCAAGCTATTCAGTTTAGTCCAACAGTTCAAATTCAAACCATTCAGTTTAGCATAAGTAAGCAGTTTAGTTCTATTTAACCCATAGATTGGGCCCTATTAGGTGCTACCATTCCGGACCAGAGTGGACCTGGGAGTAATGGCAATGAAGGGGTACTCCGCATTACCCAAAGCTCCAGCATCACTGTAACTAACCATTAGATTGTTTAGTGTCATATCCAGGATTCTCGTTGAGGGGGGTCTTACCTCTCTGCGGAGGGGCAGTCGGTGTATTCTGACGAAGGGTGTAAAGATTTGCATGGTAGAGTAGCATTGTGCAATGTAGGATTGCAAGTCAGTATTCTAATTATTGCCTTAATATTCCATACTCAGCATTCGGCATTGTACAAGAGTGAAGAGATTATAAAGTGTCGGCCAAAGTCACTCATTAAACATTAAACATTATAAAACCAGTGGTTGGGAATACTGAAAGTGGACACCACCAAGCGAGCACATTATCTAATTTTAATCATCATCATCATCATGTCGTGCCGCTAGCTCGGATATCCCTGACCCTCTCTCGCCACTTCTCCCA
Source organism: Sepioteuthis lessoniana (assembly GCA_963585895.1). Lineage (NCBI taxonomy): Eukaryota > Metazoa > Mollusca > Cephalopoda > Myopsida > Loliginidae > Sepioteuthis > Sepioteuthis lessoniana. The sequence goes on along the minus strand of OY757938.1, from coordinate 52,574,406 downwards.
ATCGTTCATCACGTCTGGCAGGTTTTCTGGGCAACATCACGTATCCTCACATAGCTGCTGAATGTATGTTCGTGCTGGTCGTCCAGCTTTTGCCCGGCCATATGTGGGGGTCCATAGGAGTACATCACTTATTAGCTCGTCCCTACTTCTCCTGCAGTGTCCTGCATGTCTATTTCGACGAGCTTGGATAGTTTTCGTGATGGGAGGCAGGTGGCCGTATAGTTGGTGTCTTGGGGGTGTTGCCGCCAGGACTTGTTCAAGATTGCTCGCAGCATTCTTGTGTAATTGCCGGCTAGTTTCTTCTCCAGCCGTTTTGTTAGCGTCCATGTAGTGCATCCATACAGCAGTATCGATACGACAGCTGCCTGGAAGAAACTGCGTTTCATTTTATCGGTCAGGTCTGATTTCCATATGATCGATAGCCTATTGATAGCTGTCCATGCCTTCGTTAGCTGCGAGTCGATGTCCTTTTCGGTTGATGAGACGCTACTTCCTAGGTAAGTGAATTTGTCTACTTGTTTAAGAGGAGTTCTGTCTCGTGTGGAGATGTCACCTGTTTGATTATAGCACATATATTCCGTTTTGTGTGCATTGACAATGAGGCCTGCGGCTGCTCTTTCCAAACTTTGCAGTAGGCTTTTGGCTTGATTGGGTGTATTTGCCAGTATCGCAATTGTTTGAAATAGAACAGATTTTGACTTTAAAACTGCATACTTATGCTAAACTGAATTGTTTGAAATAGAACTGTTTTTGACATTAAACTGCATACTTATGCTAAACTGAATTGTTTGAAATTGAAATGTTTTTGACTTTGAAACTGAGTACTTGTTCTAAATTGAATTGCGTGAAATAGAACTGTTTAGTATATATAATCGATTTGGCATTAAATAACCTACAATGGTTGATGTTGTTGATGTGCCATGAAACCAAACCAATCTAAACTAAACGAGGTCAATAGTAAGAGAAACTTTCTGAAGGAAACTTGTAAAATTGTTCATGCTATCCACTTACCTTTGAATTTCTCATTCAAATTTTGATGAATAAATCTTATTTTGCTTAGCATTAAACCTATTTAGTTTCATCTAAAAAGACTATGTAGTTACTCAGATATTTATATCTCCAATGATATTAATTTTTTTGAAACACCCTGTATTTTTTTTAACTGTTTTGTATTTTAGAAAGATCTGCGGGACCAATCTAAGAAGATGTAAACAACGAGAAATTTGTAAAGGAAGGGAAAATTTCGTATTTTGTTTTGGCGCGCAATTTAATTCGACACTTTATTTCACCCAATCAGGATGACCTATCCTATTCATCCCGGACCTTTCATTTCTGGCCAACAAATTGGGTAAGCTGCCAAACAGACACTTTTTGGCTGGAGAACGCCGACCAGTGCAGACGTCACATTGACCGTTCTTCAATAGCGATGCTTTTTAGCTAGACAATGCCGCCCAATGCAGACGTCTCACTGCGGCTCTAGAATAGCAGCAGCAGCAGCAGCAGCAACATGGACACACGAGCGAGCCCGTCTAATTTGTGGATTCCTTGCAAGGAGCCCTAGTTGAATGTAGATTGGATACATTCAACATGCCTCGCACAGGCACAACTTTATGTCACCCCAAAATTGGCTATGTCGATTCGACGCGTAATCCCGCGCTCGACACGCTAGCTCTCAATTCACCTCTGGGCCACCTTAATGGAGATAACGCATACTCTCCCCAAATACCAGACATGAAACTCATGGTGACATCCAAAGTTCAATTCATACGACTGCAACATGTCTTTCGTCAAAAACCAACGAACACAATCCTTCACACGTCCGACGACACACGCTGCCATCTCAAACTTCTCAACTTCTCATAACTCAATTTCGTCTCAATACTCACAAGCTTAAACACCACGAGTCTTGCAGCACCAAAAGCAAACCCAATATTCCATGCTGCAAATAAAAATCTATTTCTAAAAACACCTTTCGACTATCGCCATCTTACTTCTTCATCCTCCTTTTATTACTCACAACCTAGCGAGGGAATAACAAACTAGGCGAGGAAACAACTCAACGTAAACACACATACGTTACACCATCTTCCTCGCTAAACACAAACAACACTTCCCTCTCGCTAACAAACAAAAATCTCCGGCTAAAAATTTCACGATAAAAATTTACTAGTTTCAATGCAAAATTATTCACTTAACTAAGTAATCACTCAATTATTGTAGCAGTGACAGCAGCAGGATTAGTAGTGATAGTAGCAAACACAAATTAGTATAATGTTAACAATATACAATGAGTCATGAATAGGTGACAAATTTAGCAAAAATCATTTTTTTTTCATAAAAACTTTTGTAAAATCATATATTCAAAATTTTTACACAACATTACTAGATTATTATTTTGATATAATTTTAGATAACCAGATTACCATTCATTGGGTTGTTAAAGATGTTTGCCCAATCTTACTTGGAAGATTTACACTATAAAAAATTCACTAGTTTGAATACAAAATAATTTACTTAACTAAGAAATCACACTCTCAGTTACACAGCAAACTAATAAAATATCTATAACAGTAGCAGCATTGGTAGCTGTATTAGGATAACATTTTAAATTACCAAAGGTTTACAGTTATTTAAAACTTTAACTATTTCAATATCCTAAGACTCCATTAAGATATCGACTGTACTGAGTTATCAACCATCATTACTAAGAATGCTTTATTTATATCTCCAATGATGTTATTTTTTTAAACGCCTTTGTGTTGATTAAACACTTAATGTTTTCATTCTTCATGGGAAGAATAAAGATAACTGTTTGTCTTTTATAACCCTTGAAATTGAAACTCACGTCGCCAATTTAGTAAAATTATTACTGTTTTTGATACGACAAGCTTCGCAAAATTGAATTTCTTCCCCCTGAAAATAATACACATCTTAGCTGAGAAAACCACCTCCGGTTGTTTTTACTAAAAATGAAAGAAAGATTGCCAAAAAATAAAAAGTAAAAAATAATATTTATAAATAAAGATGAAGATACTTTCCTGCCGCTTGAAAGAAAAAGTTTGAGAGTTAAAAAAAAAGGGTTACATTGCGTTAGATCGATTGGTTGGTCGGGTTTTATGGCATATCAACCCTTGTTGATTATTTAATGCCAAATCCTCTTTATACATATATATTAAATATATATGATTTTGTTTGTTTTGGTTTTATGGCATATCAACCGTTGTAGGTTATTTAATGCCATATTCTCTCTCTCTCTCTCTCTCTCTCTCTCTCTCTCTCTCTCTCTCTCGCTCTCTCTTAAATATATATGATTTGGTTTGTTTTGGTTTTATGGCATATCAACCATTGTAGGTTATTTAATGCCAAATCCTCTGCATACATATATACTAAATATATATGATTTGGTTTGGTTAGGTTTTATGGTATAGCAACCGTTGTAGGTTATTTAATGCGAAATTAGGTTTATACAGTTTGAGCTCTGTAGCTGATTTTTCGAACAGTGAGGCCAGGTCTCCAACTTCATCAGGACGCGCTCCTTTTTTACCCGCGCGAAAAGCGATGCGGTTTATGTATGTGTTTTGAGTGTGGGTCATGGTTATCTTTTGATGGCTGTTTTTTTTTTTTTGTTCTCATCTATAGAAGCCACTCTTATAGATGAGCAGCAGTAGTTCACGACTCACGCGTCAAGGAAAAGTTAGGCATTGCGCATTCGAATATCTTCACGTCCATCATGCTGCTTCCCATGAGTACGTGTAAAAAAAAAAAAAAAAAAGAAAAGAAAAAAAAATGGGTCCTTCTTTTACCTTAAGTTTTAACTTAAGGAAAGTCCAGGACTGATGTACTTTTAGAGAAATTTTTGGGTATATTTTATCCTGTCATCCGATACTGGCCCTAACATGTGTTTTTATTTAATTTTTTTAAAGGTAAGGTGGCATTTTGAATTTAACTTGGGTTGCTTTGTTTTCTTATTAACTGCTATGAGGGGTGGGGAAACTGTGACAATTCTAAGCTTTTAGAAAAGATTCTAAACCTATTTGCCGTGTATACTAATACATTCGACCAGAGTCATATGCAATTTGTTTTGTTTTTTTTGTTTTTTTTTGTTTTGATTTACCGCAAAACATGTCAACTACATTTAAAATACATTATATTCTTTATTTGAGAACACAATACAGCGGAGATTTAAGACAGAACTATTTTAAATCAAATATGTGCATTCTTTTTAGATAAACAGTTTAGTAGAATAAATTTACTGACCTCTTTGAAACACTTCTGGAAACGGTGGACTTCCAAAATTTGCCTACTATTAACAAATGCTCGCTTGTTTATTTCTACTTATATACATAAATGGAAGGCACAAGGCCTTGTAGTTTTGGGGGAGGGGAAGGGAGCGGTCATGCTATTCTATGTGTTCTAAGGGAACCTAGCAAGCCACATTCGCCGACCCATTCAGCAGTACTATATATAACCATTCATCCATCGCCATATGCGCAACAAACACCAAAATACCACATTTGCTTCACGAAGAAGTCCTAATTAAAACCCCGAGAGTAATGAATGATTTTATTTACAACGTATGATTTATTTACAATGAATATGATGGGAATGGGAGAAAAACCCCGAAATATACAAAAGTAAAAAACAAAGGCTCCCCCCCCGTTTGGTTGCCCTCCCATCCCCCCGTCTATAAAATTGGAGGCCGACTGTTTTCCGGCTCGAAAGAACCGGAAACAAGCCGGTCCTACCCTAGGTGGGATGGGAATCCTAATCTAGAGGGGGTAAAGAAAAAATAAAGGGTCGGGCGCTGTATGGGTCGATATAAACAGGTAATATGATTTTTATAGATATGAATTTTCAAGATCCTCAACAAAAAGCGGACTGGGATACGGGTGAAGGTACAATAATAATGGGGATGGGGAAGATCTTGAGAACTAACAACTAGATGACAGGGACAATGACTCACAACATACTGCTTAGAAGGTTTCAAGGGGGGAAAAATCGTCCTACTTACCAGGGGTGGGGTCCCTAAGGACCCGTACCGTAGACGCCATGGGCCAGCAGAGGAGGGAAGGATGACTCCAACGTTGCCCCCTTTCTTACGACCAGGCAGGCTGCATTCACCCACCTTTTGCTGAATGTTATGCGATCCAAGCGTTTTCTATCGCATCTGATTTTGACCCTAAGCAAATGCCTAAAGTACAAAACCAGATCACGATGAGAAAAGTTTGCATCGTCATAAAATCCCTTCTTTCGCGTCGACCAGATCACCATTCAAGCTACAGCTAGGATCGCGAGAAACACCACACGCTTCTCACCATGAAACGGAGGAAGAACGTTGTCTACGACGTAACCAACGTCGAGCAGCACGAACTGTTTGGGTTCGATGCGAGCCGTTCACTCCCCGACGTGATCCCAAAACGGGTGAACTCGCTCGCAGTGGTAGATGGCGTGCTCAGCCGTTTCTTCCAAGCCTCTGACGCAGCGAGGACAATCGGGCATGTCTGCCAGGCCCGCTTTGTAGTTCAAGTCGAGAAGGGGTAACGCATTCCGTACAAGTCGCCAGGTGAGCGAGAACTCGGAGTTGTTCAAGAAGCTCGATCCTGGCACCCAATTCCAGTGAGAGCGGATCTCCTCCGCCGTCCAGCCGCGCCGTTCACTAAGAGGATCAGAAGCGGAACCCACCACTAGCTCCACATATAGCTCCTTCCGGGGCCGTGAAAGGTCACTGGACCCAAGAAGGTTACGAAGGGCCTTTCAGCACTCGCGGACAAACAGTGCTTCGCCCAAAGGCTTACGTCGACTTTCAGCCTTTGGGTCTGACTTGAGGCGAGGAAAAATCCGACTCGCCTTTCGTCTCCACACTGAGTCCCCTGTCAAGGACCGGCCCAGGTATGCAAGTCTTTCAGCGAGCCAGTGGCTCTCAAGATCAGGCATAGCCAGACCCCCGTTGCGCGTACGTTGGATACAGACCTGTCTACGGACCATCGGCCTTGCTCCTCCCCAGAGTAATCTGGAGAGGGATTGTTTAAGGGCCAGCCGACGTGCCTTAGGCAGAGGAAGTACAGCCAATCGGTAAAGGATCAAGGGGAAGACGTACGTAGCGCACGCCACTGCCCTGCCCTTTAAGGACAACCTCCTTGAAAGCCAGATTCCCACCTGAGCATTCACCTTAGCTTGTACTTCCGACCAATTTCGCTCCAGTTGGAGGTCGGGCCCGAACCACACCCCGAGGATGCGGATGGGTCCGTCACTCCAGCGGAAGGGCCCTGGAAGGGTATTGCTACCCCTCCAAGCACCGAGCCACATACCTTCACTTTTGTCAAAATTGACCTTGGCTCCTGCAATCCGCTCGTGCTCGACAACCACCTCTTTCACAGCCTTTATATCCAGACGGCGGGGCACAAAGACTGTGATGTCATCAGCGAACGCGGAAACCCTTGCCGTAAGAGGGCCAGCAAAAGGGACACCGCGCAGGGCCGGACTTGTCCTCTCGTCCCTAAGCCTGCGCAGGAGGGGCTCCAACGCGAGGACATAGGGAAGAGGAGACAACGAGCAGCCCTGCCGGACCGAACGCTCGATCGCGATAGTCTCCGAACGCCTTCCGTTCACCTGCACCACTGCCTGAGGGTTGTGGTACATCATGCTAATCCATCTGCGGAACTCCGGTTTGAATCCGGCAGTCTCCAGAACAGTTGCCAAAAACCGATGGTCTATCCTATCGAAGGCCTTGGACTGATATAAACTGATCAGCGCGGCTTCAGGGTCGTCTTCTATCCCTTCTAGGATCTCGCGAATCAAGTGCAGGTTGTCCTGGATCGATCTTCCCTTCACAGCAAAGGTCTGTTCGGGGCCGATCAGATCGCTAATGACAAGCTGTAAACGACTCGCTAAGACCCGGGCCAAAATCTTTAACTCTGTGTTAAGCAGAGTTATGGGTCTGTAATCGTCTAAACCCTCCCAGACATGCCTGCCACCTTTCTTCAGCAATGTGATCACGCCCTTGGTAACGCTACCAGGGATGGCTCCCTGGACGAACCAGTGGTTGAACATATCCGTCAGAATAGGGACAAACATTTGCGACATCCTCAAGTACACTTCGTAGGGCAAACCATTTAGTCCCGGCGACTTGTTGAGGCCGACCTGCTTCAACGCGTCACGAACTTCGCATTCAGTAACCACACCCTCGCAACTAGCCGCTTCAGCCACCCCAAGGTGGGGGAAGTCGGCGAGATAGCTGCGAAACTCCCGGAGCGGGAGATCAGCGGGCAAAGCGATCCCGAAAGTGCGCCCGAAAGGCGTCACGTATCTCACGACTCGATCGCAGCAGTCGCCCGTCCGGGGTTTTGACAGACGCAATGTACCGATCGGGGAACCTTCGCACTTCTTCACGCGCAGTTGCGTTCGTTTTCACAGCTTCGTTGGGAACTGTTCTTAACCTAGATCTAACCACGTATCCCTTGTAGCGCTCGCTACTCTCACGCTCAAGGTCCCCCCTAGCTAGTTCTATACCTAGGGAGTCCCCCCAGCCACCGCCCGGGAAAGTCTATCATCTATAAATTTCACCTCCGCGGTCCTATCTAATTTGAGCTGTCGACCGTACTTGGTGGCGAAATCTCTAATCCTATGTTTAAGAGAAACCCACCACCTATTCCCGGTAACCGCCCCCACTAACGCCCGCTGAATTAGGGATTCTAGCTGATCCCGGAAGTCCCGCATCTCCAGTAAGGAGGTATTGAACTTCCAGTAGCCGGCTAGACTAGGCCTATTGGCTAACCGCAGACTGACCCTAACAAGTTTATGGTCAGTCCACGCTATCAAGTGGAACGTGGGACAACTAATAAAGTCAATGTTAGCTCGTCTCACTAACACTCTGTCCAAGTAAGTACCTACTTTGGCTGAGGGTGAACTATCTAGCCACGTCCACATCACCCACCCTGGGTGATCCAGACGAAACCTGTCGACGAGGTCATGACGAGTCATGAGGCCGGCAAGGCTGCTTTCACACCTTCCCACACGCCTAGCTCCCCGCCCAACCTTATCTATCTTGGGATCAAGGATCGCATTCCAATCACCCATTAAAACTAGCCGCTTTGTATCGTCCAGGAACTGCGCCAACCGACGAAAAAAGGAAAACCTCTCCACAACGATATTGGGCGCATAAACCGCAACCAGACGAAACTTTAAACTTTTCACGGCAACATCGGCCACAACCAGTCAGCCCCCGTCACCTGCAAAAACAACGTCAGCATCAGCCTCAAGGCTGCGTCCAACTAGCAAAGAGACCCCAGCGCTGGTGCGGCTGCCGTGTGCTGAGAAAACGTTAAAGTCGCTTTCCAGCAACCGACAGTCGGCACCGCAATTGAAGTGGGTCTCTTGCATCGCAGGAACATCTACACCGAGGCTCTTAAGTTCACCAAGCAGGCGCGCACACTTGCTTGAATCCCTCAGTCCCCTCACATTCAAACTGGTAAGGTTTAGAGTCATCAATCCCACTTACCTTACTCACTGGCGACTATGGGCCGGAAATCCTTCGGGGTGAGGATGCCGACGGCCTGATGCAGGGAACCGGTGCCGAGCTCAGTACTCATTCGGTCGTCCCTGCTAATTCCTCCGACATCCATGGGGTACCTCAGTTTTAGGGACCTATAAAATGACGGGTGAACTAAAATCGGGACCCTGCCCAAACAAAAGGGAAGCATTTTTTTAAGCATGGTATTTTTAACGTCGGCCAGTATTACGTCCGTCCGGCTGGCCTCGTCAATGAAGTGCCACAGTTCTTTAGTCCGGTTGCCAGCCGAACGGACGAATGTGGTCAACATTGGTGCGTCCTTGAACAGATACGGGTTAGTTATGTCCTTTTCATCAATCTTTTTAAGTGAACGTAATGGTTTCAATGTTTGTTTTAGTAGATAATCTAGGTGTGGATTTTCGAATGTGTCCTCACAAAAGTTGAATGCATTTATAGCACGCCGGGCTTCCGTAGAAGCCGAGCGTGCTCTTGCTTTATGCATTGTTGATGATGTTGATGCTGTTGATGTTGACGGTGTTTCTGGAGAGGGTGAAAGTCTGGTCGCCGAATGTGACCTTGTAAGTATTTTTGGGGTTGTAATTGGTGAAAGAGAGGGGGGTAGTGGTATTTCAGTTGGGGTGACTGGGTGGTTTTTGGTTTTTGTGGGGGAGGAATCAATTGGGCTGGTCGTTGATTTGGGACTGATATTTTTTCTATTGTTTTGTCCCCCTTAGGTTGAGGTATGGGGGGTGTTTTTTGTACTGTTTTTTTTTGGTGTTTTTTCTCCCCCTCTTTAGTTGGCGAATCTTCACTGTCCCTTCTTCTTTTGAGATTTATTGACATATCCATTGGTTCTGTTGTTGTCAATGATTGTTTTGTTGCAGTGGTCGATGCTGATGATGATTGTTTTGTACTAATGGTCGATGTAGAAGTAGTAGCAGTAGAGATATTAGTAACGGTTGTTGGATCAGTTGATGAATTTACTTTGTTTTCCATTGTTGATGCCTTTTTCATGGGAGTTTTTTTCCCTTTTTTTTTTTAGGTTAGCTGGGTCCATCCTTCGTCGTCTTTTTTATTGAGGTTGTCTTAGTGGTTTTCGCTTGTTTCAATTGGTGCTGTTATTGTGAAGATAGGTGAAGGAGTAGTAACATTAGTGGTAGTAGTCGTTGTTGTTGTGGTGGTCATTTTCTGAGGGCAGTTTTTGGAGAAGTGGCCGATCTTATTGCACGACCAGCATAGTGGTTTTCTCCCCTCGACTATCACTGTCATCGTTTGGTCTCTGTATTTAATTTTATGGGGAATGTTATTGAACCCTCCCCTATCGAGGCACATGACGAAGACGTAGTCACCGTACGCGGTTCCTCGGGTTGATGTCACCTGTGTGACCTGTTCCACGCCGCCATATATACTTAGATAGGCGGCGAGGACGTCACCACTTTGTTGCATTGATACATTGCATACGGTGACCCGTATTCTTATTTTCCCTCAATATTCTGGTTGTAGCCGAAAGAAGCGTGTTGTGATATTACCACCGGCCAGTTTTTTCGCTGCTTCCTCTGAGGGAAGCAGAACATCCCAGGTAGCAAAGCTTCTACGACAAAAGTACTTCCCTGGGATGTTTGCCGTTCTTAACAGGTCCTCAAAGGTCTCCTTTTTTATTCCTGCTAGTCTCTTGGTCTTGATGTCCGTAACTACGAAGGACAGGGTCTTAGGCTCGACCGCCTCCACGAGTTCTGGTATTGGGAGAATTTCTCCGTCTTTGAAATATTGTTCATATTTTTCGACCCTGTCTCTTGCGTAGTCACAAGAGGATTTTTTATTCACACAATGTGAAGACCAAGAGACTGGTTTTTTCTTTTGGTTTTTGGGCCGGTGGTATTGTGTTTCCAGAAGAAGACAAATCAAAAGCTTCTTCCGGCATTGGGGAGGGTCATGTTTCGAATATGTCAAGCTGTGAATGAATATTGTCCAGCGGAGAATGGATATTGTTTGGCTCCCCCATAGTTGTGAAAACACAGCTAGGGGGAGATGAACGCGAATGATATATAAAAATTCAAGTGAGACGATAAAATAAAACAGAGAACGATGAAGGATTTGATATAAAAATGGCGGTCGTTTTTCTTTTTAAAATAAAACAATAAATCGCGTCGCGGTTTGACCCACCTCACAAACAAACAACAATAGTTTGAGGGGGGGTCACAAAGCTGTAACAATAATAACAATAACAATGCTATAACAATCAAATTTTAACAATAATAACTTACTTTTCAGACACAAATCCAAAACGAGAGGTTGACTTATCAAATACTCGCTTGAGTTATTACTAATTTTACTAGCATTTATACTAATATTCCACTCCTTTATCATGGTCATCGAGGAGTTGGAGAGAGAGAGAGAGAGTGAGAGAGAGAGCGGAAGAGCTAGGAATTTACTATTTTTCTTTAGGGGTTCATCTTAGCACGTGTTAAGCTACATTTGAGGTGTTTTGTTTTGGTCTTTTTTTTGTTTTTTCTTTTAGGGAGGGAGTTATTTTTCGCAAATTTAGATTTTCGTCTTCCAACAGTAAAGTTTTTTTCCTGAAATTTAGTCACAGAAATGTAATTTCATCCTTCATTTAAACAATACATAATACAGTGGAGATTTAAGACAGAACTATTTTAGATCAAATATGTGCATTCTTTTTAAATGAACAGTTTAGTAGAATCCTTAGGAAAAACCAAAATGGCTTCCGGAGAAATAGATTCACAACCCCACAAATATTGACCATCCGTAGAATCCTTGAAGGCGTTCGGGCAAAAAACCTACAGGTGAGATTACTATTTGTTGACTTTACCAAGGCCTTCGATTCCATACACAGACGGAAGATGGAACAAATCCTACTAGCATACGGCCTACCAAAAGAAACCGTAGCAGCAATAATGATTCTCTACAGAAACACCAAAGTGAAAGTATGTTCACCAGATTGACACACGGAATACTTTGACATTGTTGCAGGAGTACTACAAGGAGACACGCTAGCCCCGTACCTCTTTATTATCTGTCTAGACTACTTCGATCGACAAAATCAGAGAAAATGGCTTCGAGCTGACAAAGAAAAGAAGCAGAAGGTACCCCGCAAAAACAATTACTGACGCCGACTACACCGATGACATAGCGATTACTGGCGAATACGCCTAATCAAGCAGAGACACTACTGCATAGTTTGGAACGAGCCGCCGCAGGCATTGGCCTCCATGCCAATGCACACAAAACTGAATATATGTGTTACAACCAAGCAGGAGACATTATCACACTAGACGGAGCCTCTCTGAAACTAGTAGACAAATTCACCTACCTAGGAAGTAGCGTTTCATCAACCGAAAAGGACATCGACACACGACTAACGAAAGTATAGACAGCTATCGATAGGCTCTCGATCATATGGAAATCAGACCTGACCGATAAAATGAAACGCAGTTTCTTCCAGGCAGCGGTTGTATCGATACTGCTATATGGATGCACTACTTGGACACTAACTAAACGGCTGAAGAAGAAACTAGATGGCAATTACACAAGAATGTTGAGAGCAATATTGAACAAGTCATGGCGACAACACCCCACAAGACACCAACTATACGGACACTTGCTTCCCATCTCGAAAACTATGCAAGTTTGACGAACCAGAAACACAGGACACTGCTGGAGAAGCAAGAACGAGCTCATAAGTGATGTACTCCTAGGGACACCCGCATATGGCCGGGCAAAAGCAGGACGACCAGCTCGAACATACATACAGCAGCTATGTGAGGACACGGGATGCAACCCTGAAGACCAGCCAGAAGCGATGAATAATAGGGAGAAGTGGAGAGAGAGAGTCAGGGATATCCATGCTGTCGGCACGACATGATGATGATGATGATGATGAGGTTTATACAAACACATACACACACAGGCACATATATATATAATGCTAAATCATGTTTACACACACATGCACGCACCCACACGCACATGAACACACACACAGACACACACACACACACACATATATATATATATATATAACTTGTTGGAAATTTACTAAGCTTTTTGCTTAGATGTGGCACAAGGCCATATGAAAGGGGCACCCAATGAGACTCGAACTCACTCGTGTAGGTTTGCTAGTCGAGCTTGCTAACCATTACACCACCAGAGGCACCTATATATGTATAACTTGTTATTGAATTATTTGTAGTTAACATATCTCTACGATCCACAGCTCACTTGTTTTTGCACAAATGGTTTCAAGGATTGCTATTTATTGTTGGCTCACTGTCAAATGGTCTCAAGTATTATTGGCGACAGGGAAAAGGTTTCAAGTATTGCTTTCTAATATTAAGAATCCTATCTAAAATATTTTCACACAATTAAAATTTCATGTATTGCTATTTATTGTTTTCGTATTGTTAAATGGTTTCAAATTTTACTATTTCACGTATTGGTATTTTATTTATTTTATTTTATTTTATTTATTTCGTTTTATTTATTTATTGTTATTTATTTTCACGTATTGGTATTTATTTATTTATTGTTTGCACACAGTTAAATAGTTTCACGTATTGGTATTTTATTTATTTTATTTTATTTTAGTTATTTCGTTTTATTTATTTATTTATTTATTTATTTATTGGTATTTATTTTCACGTATTGGTATTTATTTGTTTATTGTTTGCACACAGTTAAATAGTTTGACGTATTGGTATTTTATTCTATTTTATTTATTTCGTTTTATTTATTTATTGGTATTTATTTTCACGTATTGGTATTTATTTATTTATTGTTTGCACACAGTTAAATAATTTCTATTTGGTTGGTTTTGTCTTATAGTATATCAATTCTTGAAGATCATTTAACCCCAAATCCTGTATATACATATATATTTATTGAATATATGTTTGGTATACGAATAAGTAAAGTAGAGTTGGTGACTTTAGTCGAGGGTGACCTGAAGGCTCCCTTTTCTATAGCAACTACACCAGGTGTAGGGGTGGACGCTACTCCTTTCCCTGGATTGCTCCACCTTACTCTTGATCCTTACCTTATAATGCTGAAAACAATGCCATAAGGATTAATTATGTTAAAGCCAAAATCGATAATATACAACAAAATAGCAAGTGTAGATAATGTGATGATAGAGACGAAACCATTAATCATATTAGTAAATGTAGCTAACTGGCATAAAAAGAGTGTAAGACTAGACACAACTAGATGAGGAATGTCATCCACTGGGTATTGTGCAAGAAGTTCAAATTTGATCATACTAACAAATGGTAGATGAACAATAAGAATAAGACGTATAAAATTCTCTGTTTTATTTTATTTATTTTTTTTTTGCGATACAAACAGATCACCAAACCCAGAAAGACGACTAGACCTAATGATAATCGAAAAAACAAAAAGGGAATTGATTGTACTGTGAATTTTGTCAGCGGACCACAAAGAGAAAACCATAGAAAGCGAAAACAGAGAGAACTACTTGGACCTTGCTAGAGAACTAAGAAAGCTATGGGACAGCTCCAGTCAACTATAAGAGGACAAGTTCATGGAGTAATAAGATAAACCAAGGAATCAGATACCGAAAACTACAAAGTCCACCCAAAAAACTTATTATATATCAAACCGGAACAGGCGACTACTAATAACCTCCAAATGTTGTGTAGCCACATAATACGTATGCATGCAGAAACATAACGACGCAATGAAGACGGGCCACACAGTTCTTTAGAAAATATACTTCTGATTTTATTTGAAAGGATTCGAAAGGGTTACTAAGGGTTTTACTGCGTGAGAGGTGAGTTGGAGGCTGAATAGAACTGCAACATATTGACCCCCACTCTTATGGCCATAACAGCGTTTCTTTCTCGTTCTCCTGGGTTGCTCAACCGGGGGCCTGAGGCCCAGTCTCTCTAGGACATGTTCCTCATTCCAGCATCTTCTCTCCAACTGACTCGATCTTCCTGTCGCCGGGGTTATATAATAATTTGACGTCCACTCTTCTTCCTGCGAGCGTCATAATTTCGCACTCACTTCAACCCCTCGACAGTCAAGGTTATATCCTGATATTCCTCGACCGGATGCACCTGTTATTTACACGGGTGTATTTCCTATTTTGACAGCTTGTCCGGGTCGGAGGTCAATATACAACACAAACCAATGAAATAATAACAACCAAACTCTTATTCATCCGCCATAAAAGGAAAAGAATAATCAATACAAAGAACAAGAATCATATCAGATCTAAAGCTACAGTATATTCCAGTATGTGTTACGGGTTGTTATAAGAACTATATTGAACATATCTGAGATTTCCAAATCAGTGACGACAGAAATGTGTAAACAAAATCTCATTAAAAACCAAACATAGTTTTAATTTTAAAGATTCATGAATGTTAGTTGATATACATTATAAGCAATACAGAAATATTTTTTATTTTTATATTATTTCTTATAATAACTCAGTCAAAAGCCAGATTTAAAGAATTATCAAGTTATTTAGTTAAATTGATAGTTGTTTGCACACAGTTAAACGATTTCGAATGTTACTACCTAAATCTAATAATTTTATTTGATATTAATCAATAGTTTGCACGCAGATAAATACTTTCAATTATTTAGATCTTTTTTTCCACACAGTTAAATCGTTTCAAGTTTTGGTTGTCGTGCTGGTGTTGCATATTGACCCTTGACTCTAGGAACGGGTATCATCTAAGATTCATGTAAGCAAAAAACATTAATTCCTCTTGCCGGCACCACGGCGTTACAAAAAAGTCGTGTTTGACCCTTCAGTTGAACTGTTGGAGTATAGTCATATTTCGACCACAGTGAAAGGCTTCTGACTTTCATCTATTCAAGCTATGTCTATAGAAGCATTACTGAAAAATTCCAATACGTCACGAGCGGATAGATAATATGCAAAAAAAAAAAAAACAACAAAAAACGCGAGTATTTTTTTTCATATTGATCGAAACCAAAGAATAAATATCAGAAACCAATTCTTTCTTATTCATAAAGATCTATGCAATACTGGTCTCCAAAAGAAAACTCTAGCGTCGAAAAGATATTGCAACTAAATGAATATTTTTAACACCAAGAGACTGCTCGCTCCGTGAGCGGAGTTTGAATTCACTGACTGTGTCTTCTGCTTGAGGTGGGGGTAAGAACCTTAGCCCCCACCCCGCCAAAAAAAGCCAGGGTCTTTGGTATGGCACTTAACTGCTTCTCCAGTTTTAGATCTCCAAAACTTGAGATTCACCATTAGATGAATAAGTCATTTATTTGCACACAGTTTGAATGTAAAACAGTTTTATTTGACCCCTAAAAAGGGCCATTTCAGGTACCACCACTTTGGACCAAAGTGGATCTGAGAGCAATGGCAATGAAAGGGTACTCCGCATTCTCCAAAGCTCCTGCATTACAGGAGTCTCACCATCAGATTGTTTAGCGTCATATCAAGGACACTCGTTGAGCATGGGTCTTATCAGAGATTCCTTTAGTACATTCTACAAACAAAATCATATATATTTAATATATATTGTCATCCACAGACAGACTGTTTCGTTGTATCACAACTCTTCAGTGTGGCTAGACACGTAGAACGCTTGAAGCTGGGATTAATACCCGCCCAACTTTACGTTAGACTTAGTATCAGACCGCTCAGCCATCACGCGTACCACATCAGCTAGGGAATTATAAGGTATTAAGTAGCAGCAGCAGCAGCGTTCGTTTGTTTACATTTTATACCTTACCGGATGCCAGAGTTCGAAGAGTTTTGCATTATGCGAGCGGCAGCCGTAAATTCCTTGGCCAGAGTGCTCAACCCCCATTGGGGAACGTTAGGATTTGGCATTAAATAACCTACAATGGTTGGTATGCCTTAAACCCCAATCAAACCAAACCATATATATATTTAATACATGTATGTAAAGTGGGTTTAAAATTAAATAACCTACATTAGTTGATATGCCATAAAACCCAACCAAACCAAGTTATATATCGAAAAAAACCCAACAAACACAAATGCCTTAAAACTAAAAACGGCACAATATCAATTAGCAGGCATATATATAAAGGAACAGACAGAATACATTCAAAATCAGATAGATAAGATTAGAGACTCGGTGGAAGATAGACAATCTAGGATAGCCTGGCAAACAATAAACGAAGTGAGTAGAAGAAAGAACACAGCCAAAGCAAAACTGAAAGCAGCAAACCAACAAGAAAGAATAAAACTGTGGAAACAGCACTTCGAAAACCTACTAGGAAACCCACCGAAAATAACACATGAACCAATCACCAGAATAATTAGCAAACAATTAGACATTAAACTTGGACCGTTCACACAAGAAGAACTCGACTCGGTTCTCAGAAAAATTAAGAATAGGAAAGCTGCAGGGCTGGACGAAATTCCCCCAGAAGTATGGAAGACCAGACAATTCGACGACATACTGCTCCGACACTGCAACGCAGTATACAATCAAAATCCGATAGATAGATGGATGAAGGGATGCATACTCCCCTTCCCTAAAAAGGGGGACCTCGGATTAGCCAAAAACTACCGAGGTATAACACTTACATCCATAGCAGCCAAAATCTACAATGCCCTACTACGAAACCGCATAGAACCCAAAATCGACAACATACTTAGAAAAAACCAAAATGGCTTCCGAAGAAATAGATCCACGACCTCACAAATATTAACCATCCGTAGAATCCTTGAAGGTGTACGGGCAAAAAACCTACAAGCGACTTTAATATTTGTTGACTTTACCAAGGCTTTCGATTCCATTCACAGAGGAAAGATGGAACATATCCTACTAGCGTACGGCATACCTAAAGAAACTGCAGCGGCAAGAACGATTCTCTATAGAAACACCAAAGTAAAAGTACGATCACCAGATGGAGACACAGAATACTTCGACATTGTAGTAGGAGTACTACAAGGGGACACGCTGGCTCCGTACCTCTTTATCATTTGTCTAGACTACGTACTTAGAACATCGATTGACAAAATCAGAGAGAATGGCTTCGAACTGACGAAGAAAAGAAGCAGAAGATACCCCGCAACAACAATTACCGACGCCGACTACGCCGATGACATAGCGATACTGGCAAATACACCTGACCAAGCCGAAACACTACTGCATAGTTTGGAACGAGCAGCAGCAAGCATAGGCCTCTATGTTAATGTACACAAAACGGAATATATGTGCTATAATCAAACGGGGGACATCCCCACTGTAGAAGGAACCCCTCTTAAACTAGTAGACAAATTCACGTACCTAGGAAGCAGCGTCGAATCAACCGAAAAGGACATCAAAACGAGGTTAGCGAAAGCATGGACAGCTATCAATAGGCTATCGATTATATGGAAATCAGACCTAACCGATAAAATGAAACGCAGTTTCTTCCAGGCAGCGGTCACATCGATACTGCTATATGGCTGCACTACATGGACTCTAACAAAACGGCTGGAGAAGAAGCTAGACGGCAATTACACAAGAATGCTATGTGCAATCTTAAACAAGTCCTGGCGGCAACACCTCACAAGACACCAACTGTACGGCCACCTACCCCCTATCACGAAAACCATTCAAGTTAGACTAACCAGACATGCAGGACACTGCTGGAGAAGCAGGGACGAACTCATAAGAGATGTACCCTTGTGGACCCCCACACATGGCCGTGCAAAAGCAGGACGACCAGCACGAACATACATTCAGCAGCTATGTGTGGATATGGGATGTTGTCCTGAAGACCTAGCTAGGGCGATGAACGATAGGGAGGAGTGGCGAGAGAGGGTCAGGGATATCCGTGCTACCAGCGCGATATGAGGATGATGATGATGATATACGTATAAAAAGGATCTGGCGTTAAATAACCTACAATGGTTGATATGCCATAAAATCCAACCAAAACAAATCATATATGTATTTAATATGTGTGTATAAAAAGGATTTGACATTAAATATCCTGCAATTGTTGATATGCCATAAAACCCAACAAAACCAAAATTATATATATATATATATATATATATATATGTGTGTGTGTGTAAAGAGGATTTGGCATTAAATAACCAACAAGAGTTGATATGACAAAAAAACGCTACAAAACGAAATTCAATATACTCACTATATATGCATAAATAGGATTTGGTACTAAATACCCTACAACGGTTGTCATGCCATGAAACCCAACCAAATCAAATCTTTATCTAATGTATATGCATAAAGAGGATATGATATTAAATAATCAACTATTGTAGATAAGACTTTTATTAATACTACTAATTATAATCCTTAGTAAAAAAAAAATACACATTCAAGTAATACAAATAATTTGAACAGATTTAGTCTTTCATAAAAATCTGATCGATTCGATCAATTTCAACGTTTTTTTTTCCAAGATATAGCTTTGTCTATATTATATGGATTCACTATTGGGGTGCAAAAAATGCTTGCAGAAAAAAGAAAAGATGAAGACTACATAAGAATGCTAGGAACTAGTTTAATCGAATCCTGGAAGCAACATACCACAAACAACAGCTGTACGACTAATTAACTCCCATCTCAAAAACTATTCAACTAAGACATGTGAAACGCTGCAAAAGAAGCAAGCACAAACTCAATAGTGACATTCATTTATGGACGTGCCAATGATGATTGACCTGCAAAACTTATTTGCATTAGCATTGTGCGGACACTGGCTGTAGTTTGGAGGACCTACCTAGAAAGATGGATGATAGGGACAGAAGGAGAGAGAGTCAGGGAAATACGAGCTGTCAGCACGACTTGATGATCATATTCTTTCTCGTTATTCTATCTTATACAAATAATTTGCACACAGTTGTCTGGTTTAAAGTATTCCTATCTAATACAAATAATTTACACACAGTTGTATTACTTCAAGTATTCCTATCTAATACAAATAATTTACACACAGTTGTATGGCTTCAAGTATTCCTATCTAATACAAATAATTTGCACACAGTTGCATGGCTTCAAGTATTCCTATAATACAAATAATTGGCACACAGTTGTATGGCTTCAAGTATTCCTATCAAATACAAAAAATTTGCATACAGTAATGTGGCTTCAAGTATTCCTATCTAATACAAATAATTTGCAAATAGTTGTATGGTTTCAAGAATTCCTATCTAATACAAAAAAATGACACACAGTTGTATGGCTTCAAGTATTCTTATCTAATACAAATAATTTGCACACAGCTGTAAGGCTTCAAGTATTCCTATCTAATACAAATGATTTGCGCACAGTTGTATGGTATAAGTATTCCTATCTAATACAAATAATTTACACACAGTTGTATGGCTTCAAGTATTCCTATCTAATACAAAAAATTTGCACACAGTTGTGTGGTTTCAAGTATTCCTATTTAATACAAATAATTTGCACACAGTTTTATGGCTAAAAGTATTCTTATCTAATACGAATAATTTACACACACTTGTACGGCTTCAAGTATTCCTATCTAATAGAAATAATTTGCATACAGTTGCATGGTTTAAAGTATAACTATCTAATAAAAATAATTTGCACACAGTTGTATGGCTTCAAGTATTACTATCTAATACAAATAATTTGTACACAGTTCTGTCGCTTCAAGTATTCCTATCTAATACAAATAATTTGCACGCCGTTGTATGGCTTCAAGTATTCCTATCTAATACAAATAATTTGCACACAGTTGTATGGTTACAAGTATTCCTATATAATACAAATAATTTACACACAGTTGTATGGCTTCAAGTATTCCTATCTAATACAAATATTTTACACACAGTTTTATCAAAACGGCTGGAGAAGAAGCTAGACGGCAATTACACAAGAATGCTACGTGCAATCTTGAACGAGTCCTAGCGGCAACACCCCACAAGACACCAACTGTACGGCCACCTGCCCCTATCACGAAAACCATTCAAGTTAGACGAACCAGACGTACAGGACACTGCTGGAGAAGCAGTGACGAACTCATAAGAGATGTACTCTTATGGACCCCCACACATGGCCGTGCAAAAGCAGGACGACCAGCACGAACATACATTCATCAGATATGTAAGGATACGGGATTCTGTCCTGAAGACCGGTCGGAGGCGATGAATGGTAGGGAGGAGTGGTGAGAGAGTGTCTGGGATATCCGTACTACCAGCGTGACATAATGATGATGATGATGAAGTATTCCTATCTAATACAGATAATTTACACACAGTTTTATGGCTTCAAGTATTCCTATCTAATACAAATAATTCACACACAGTTATATGGCTTCAAGTATTCCTATCTAATACAAATAAATTGCACACAGTTGTATGGTTTAAAGTATTCCTATCTAATACAAAAAATTTACACACAGTTGTCTGACTTCAAGTACTCCTATCTAATAAAAATAATTTGCATACAGTTGTATGGTTTAAAGTATTCCAATCTAATACAAATAATTTACACACAGTTGTATGGCTTCAAGTATTCCTATCTAATACAAATAATTTACACACAGTTATATGACTTCAGGTATTCTAATCTAATACAAATAATTTACACACAGTCGTATGGCTTCAAGTATTCCTATCTAATACAAATAATTTGCACACAGTTGTATGGTTTAAAGTATTCCTTTCTAATACAAATAATTTGCATATAGTTGTATGGTTTAAAGTATTCCAATCAAATACAAATGATTTACACACAGTTGTATGGCTTCAAGTATTCCTATCTAATGCAAATAATTTGCATACAGTTGTATGGTTTAAAGTATTCCTATACAATAAAATAATTGGCACACAGTTGTATGGCTTCAAGTATTTCTATCCAATAAA
The DNA here is from genome assembly GCA_963585895.1 of Sepioteuthis lessoniana. Taxonomy (NCBI): domain Eukaryota; kingdom Metazoa; phylum Mollusca; class Cephalopoda; order Myopsida; family Loliginidae; genus Sepioteuthis; species Sepioteuthis lessoniana. Next base: position 52,553,044 of record OY757938.1, on the reverse strand, counting down.
AATAATATGCACGCAGTTGTATGGCTTCAAGTATTTATATCTAATACAAATAATTTGCATACAGTTGTATGGTTTCAAGTATTCCTATCTAATACAAATAATTTACGCACAGTTGTATGGCTTCAAGTATTCCTATCTCATACAAATAATTTGCACACAGTTGTATGGCTTCAAGTATTCCTATCTAATACAAATAATTTGCACACAGTTGTATGGCTTCAAGTATTCCTATCTTATACAAATAATTTGCACACAGCTGTATGGCTTTAAGTATTCCTATCAAATACAAATGATTTGCGCACAGTTGTATGGCTTCAAGTATTCCTATCTAATACAAATAATTTACACACAGTTGTATGGCTTCAAGTATTCCTATCTCATACAAATAATTTACACACAGTTGTATGGCTTCAAGTATTCCTATCTAATACAAATAATTTACACACAGTTGTATGGCTTCAAGTATTCCTATCTTATACAAATAATTTGCACACAGCTGTATGGCTTTAAGTATTCCTATCAAATACAATTAATTTGCACACAGTTGTATGGCTTCAAGTATTCCTATCTAATACAAATAATTTACACACAGTTGTATGGCTTCAAGGATTTTATCTAATACAAATAATTTACACACAGTTGTATGGCTTCAATTATTCCTATCTAATACAAATAATTTGCACACAGTTATATGGTTTACTTTATTTCTATCTAATACAAATAATTTACACACAGTTGTATGGTTTCAAGTATTCCTTTCTAATACAAGTAATTTACACACAGTTGTATGGCTTCAAGTATTCCTATCTAATACAAATAATTTACACACAGTTGTATGGCTTCAAGTATTACTATCTAATAGAAATACTTAGCACACTGCTGTATGGTTTAAAGTATTCCAATCTAATACAAATAATTTACACACAGCTGTATGGCTTCAAGTATTCCTTCGTAATATTAATGAATTTCAAGCAAGTATTTGACCATAATAAAATAGAACAATTATTGAAAACCATATAATTGTTGCATATTATTAGCTTTCATTTGGTTGGGTTTTATTACATATCAACGATTGTAGGTTATTTCATGATAAAACCTCTTTAACCTTATAAATTAAATATATATGATTTGGTTGTTTCGGCTTTTATGGCATATAAATCCTTGTAGGTTATTTAATGTCAAGTCCTCTTCATACATAAATATAAAATATATATGATTTGATTTGATTGAATTTTATGGCATATAAATCCTTGTAAGTTATTTAATGCCAAATCCTCTTTATACATATATATTAAATATATATGATTTGGTTTGGTCGGCTTTTATGGCATATAAACCATTGTAAGTAATTTAATGTTAAATCCTCTTTATACACATATATTAAATATATATGTTTTGGTTTGGTCGGCTTTTATGGAATATAAACCCTTGTAAGTTATTTAATGCCAAATCCTCTTTATACACATAGATTGAATATATATGATATGGTTTGGTTGGATGTTATGGCATATCAACCATTGTTGGTTATCTAATGCCAAATCCTCTTTATACATATATATTGAATATATATGATTTGGTTTTGTTTTGTTTTATGGCATATCAACCATTGAAGGTTATTTAATGCTAAATCCATTTTATACATTCTAAAAAAGAAAATAAATGTAAACATGGCTCAAATGTGGATGCAATAATCGGGCAACGCTCACAGTGTAACGGCTATCGCCGTTGAAACTAAACACTGTGACCCGAGTTCAAATCTTAAGCTTTAATATCCTTGGGAAAGGTATGTAGCCAACTCTTCTCTCTTCAGGAATTGGTCAGTAGTAAGGCAGATTAGTATGGCAACCTGTCTGGGAGAAGAAAAACTGAAATCCAATCAGCTGTAGACATGGAGTGGGATGGGCTCTGCCTGTTTATTCATGCTTGCAACAAGGTATATGAAAAGCGCCTAAGTGACCAAACAACGTTACGGAACAATGACATATCTATCAGGCACCTGGTGAGGAACGAATTCGCAATTCAGTAATAATTATTTTGCGAGGCTTAGTTGCTGATCTCGACGAGATGTTTCCATGTTTTTTCTTGTTTATATTTTAACACAGGAAGAAAGAAAAAACAAATATTGATTATAAAAGATGAGCTTAAATTTCGTAAATTATTTAATTTTTTTTTTTTTTTTTTTTTTTTGTGAACGCGCTGCTTTCTCGGAAGTGCTCAACAAAAAAGAAAGAAAAAAAAAGGTTAGAGTGAAAATCGAACGTAGGATGGCCACTACACAATACGCAAGATCGAACAAATTTTTTCTTCCTCGCGTAGTTGCATAGTTCCGCTTCTCTGCTTCGATTTTGAATCAAGCGCAAATCAGTGCGCGCGAACGCCATTTTCAAAAGAATTTTTTTCGTCTTTTCTTAGAGAACTAAATCTTTCTGATTGGCTTTTGCAGAAAGAGACAAAGTGAAACTGAAGGCGGTTTTATTTATTTATATACTCATTTATTTTCTCATTTATTCGGAAGGTTTAGTTTCCGTTTTGTTCGAAATAAAGACGAAATTAATCAAGAGAAAAAGAAGTGAAAAGAATAACGACGTGTGCAATGAAATTGGTTCTAAGTCTTCATAGACAAAAGTTTTTTGTAAATATTTCGAAAGGTTAGTTTATTTCAGCGAAATGGTTGGTTGGTTGGTTGGTTTTATGGCATATCAACCCTTGTTTGATTATTTTTTGTTCGAATTCAGGTTTTTTTTCAAGTAACTATTCTTATTTGTTGGGGGTGTACTCGTAGTGTGATGGTTAAAGCGATCGACTGCCAAATCGTAGTAAGCGAGTTCGTACCCCAGTCGCGCTAATACGTTCACTTTCGGGCAAATACCCTTGGGAAAGGTATGAACCCCCTTATACTCCTAGCTATGGCCTAAATAGTACCACTACTGTTCTTCAAGAAGAATGGCTTTGAAATTAAATAACCTATAAAGGTTGATATGCCATTAAACAAAGAAACCAAACCTTATTTGTTGATAATAATTCGTTAGCACACAGTGATTGGCCTAATCGGCTGGGGGTGTAGAATAGACCGACTGCACCTCTGCTGAGGGGTTAGATCCACTAATGGGTGGCCCAGTCGGCTGGGGATGTAGTATACACCTCCAATGTATGTCCTGTTTATGACACTAAAAAATCTGATAGTGTGGTTCCAGTAATGCTGGAGCTTTGGGGAATGCGGTGTATCCCTTCATTGCAATTGCTCCCAGGTCCACTCTGGACCTGAGTGGTAGCAGCTGATATTATCCTATCTATGGCTCAATGAACTAAACTGTGTATTCATGCTAAATTGAATTATTTGAAATATAGCCGTTTACTTGAATAGAAATGGTTGTTGGTGGGTTGGTTTTTGGGGTTTTATGGCATATCAACCTTTGTAGGTTATTTAACACCAAATCCATTTTTATGCAAACAGTTCTATTTCAAACAATCCAATTTAGCATGAGTACACAGTTTAATTGTCAAAAACATTTCTATATCAAGCTATTCAGTTTATTCAAACAGTTCTAATTCGGCTAATTCAGTTTGGCATAAGTACAGATATGCAGTTAGTTCAATTTAACCCACAGATAGGGCCCTATCAGATGTTACCATCCCGGGCCCGAGTGAACCTTGGGATTGTTCGCATTCCCCAAAGCCCAAGCATCACTTGAATCTCATCATCAGATTGTTTATTGTCATATCCAGGACACTCATTGGGGTTGGGGGGGTCTTATCCTTCTGCAGAGGTGCAGTCGGTGTATACTACAGCCCTAGCAGACTGGTCAATATAAAAATGGATTTGGTATTAAATAACCTACAATGGTTGATATGACATAAAACCAAACCAAACTAAACCAAACAAAACAAAACAAAACCACACAGTGATATGTTTTTTGAGTATTTCTTTCAAATACAAATGATTTTCAAGAAGATCTATTTGTTTCATGATAGGACCAAAACTGGTAAGACTATTCTGGCCAAGAAAGGACCAATAAGTCATAACAGCGACTTGAGTTCAATTTCTGGATGGGGCAGTTAGCGTTTCACTTAGTGCTAATTCAACCAAGAAATAAAGAATTTCTCTTTTTTCTCCTTCCAGCTATGGATAAATACTACGGCAGACTTATCAGTTTGCCGAGTAGTCCAAATAAACGGCTTATTGGTCCCCCCAAAACGGCTTACTGGTCATAAAAAATAGAACAAATCAGCGATGATTACATACGTTTGAATCGATTACTGCTTCTATTTTGTTTGGTTGGGTTTTAGGCATATAAACCCTTGTAGGTTATTTAATGCCAAACCCTCTTTATACATATATATTAAATATATATGATTTGTTATGGTTGGGTTTTATGGCATATCAACCATTGACGGTTATTTAATGCCAAATCCTCTTTATACATATATATTAAATATATATGATTTTGTTTGGTTGGGTTTTATGGCATATCAACCATCGTAGGTTATTTAATACCAAATCCTAATACCTTATGTATATGTATTAAATATATATGATTCGTAAACACATTTTGTTGATTATATTTCTAAACGAACATGAGTTCTTTTTTTGCACATCGTCAAATGATTTCAAGTATTGCTATGTAACAGTTACAATTTGACATCTTTCATTTGTTTGCCCGTCAAGTTTGTTGGCAATTTCATTTTTTAATGAGTTAGAAGTAATTTGTTCACACATGCCCAAATTATTTTTATAGTCAGATAGTTTTAGTTATTACTCTCTAACATCTATCATTAATACAATATTAATCGTTTGTATGCTTAAATGGAATTGGTTTCAAGTATTGCTATTCAACACTAATTATCCTATTAGACACTATTCATTCATTTGCCCATGGTTAAATGGTTTCAAGTATTGCTGTGTAATATCAATAATTGAATTTGTCACACAGTTAAAGCGATTCAAATTTGATTTTTAATATTTATAATTCTTTTTGAGTTTACTACTTCGTTTCTACTTCTAGCAATTTGATTTAATTTAAGTCGGAGAAGAAGCTAGCCGGCAATTACACAAGAATGTTGCGAGCAATATTGAACAAGTCATGGCGGCAACACCCAACAAGGCACCAACTTTACGGCAACCTGCCTCCTATCACGAAAACTTTCCAAGTTAGACGAACCAGACATGCAGGTCACTGCTGGAAAAGCAGGGACGAGCTCCTATGGACCCCCACATATGGCCGGGCAAAACAGGACGACCAGCACGAACGTACATCCAGCAGCTATGTGAGGATACGGGATGTGGCCCTGAAGACCTGCCTGAGGCGATGAACGATAGGGAGAAGTAGCGAGAGAGGTTCATGGATATCCGTGCTAGCGGCACGACATGATGATGATGTTTATATACAATTTAGATATCAAACAATTCTATTTGACTCATAGATAAGACCCTATAAGGTGCTACCAATCCGAGTCAGAGTGGACCTCGAAGAAATGGGATATTCCTCATCCCCCAAATCTCTAAGGCTGAAGCCTCGCCATCAGATTATTTAGTGTCCTATCAGGACACTCGGTGCGAGTTTTAACCCCTCTACAGAGATGCGGCTGGTGTATTTTCCAGAGCCTGACTGGTCCAATTATACGACTAATAATGTTCCTTTTAAGGAGAAATCACTTTAATAATGAAAGCTGACAAAAAGATATACAACGACTTTCTATATTTTGAAATTTACTTATCTTAATTACTTTTTCATATGGAGATGTCGGTAAAAAGATGTGGAGGTCAGTGTATGCGGATTAATAAAGAAAAAATTAAAATCCGACTGTCCTGTCCACAAATACAACACATTTATGACAACTCGAAGAAAACCAACTTAAAATAATTGAATATAACGATAAACATAAAGACAATAGTACGAATACACTGAATGATAAAAACGGATATTATTGGGTGTGATTTATTTACAAAGTCCACTGAAATAAAACGCTGTGACTAAGAATAAATTTTACGATTTTAGTTCATGTATTATTCACTCTGTTTTTTGTTGTTTTTTTTTGTTACCTGGTTGCGTGGTATATGAACAGCAATACAGCACGTATAAAGTATTGCAAAACTTTTGACTCACACTGTCATTAATAAAATGATTTTTACTTTCATAGAATTTATATACTGTAAAAAAAATATAATTTTATTTAGTATGTTTTAAATAAGTTCACGCCTAACATTCTTTCAATGAAAAGTTAATTTTCTTACGGGTTAAATAAATACGGATTTTATCATCGAGAAACATTATTCTATGAAAACGGATATTATGCGTCTAAGAAGAAGGCCGAAGGGTGCATCGACCGAAAAGTTATGAATATAATAATAACAACCATGAAGCCAACAGTGTGAATACACAGAATGATCAAAATTATCAAGCTTCATCTCAGAAATTTAGACAAATAACATTCAATTGGTAAGTAAGTAAAGTTGTCTCCCTTTAGTCGACGGTAACCCAAAGGCTCCCTTTTCGATAGCTACTACACCAAGGTGTAGGGGAGGGCGCTACTCCTTCCCAGGATTGCTCTACTTTACCCTTGATCCGTACCTTATAATGCTGAGTGTTAAGCAAGGAGGCATCAAGTACCATTTTTTGAGTTTTTGGTATGACTCGACCTGGGATTGAACCCAGGTCTCCCGGTCCATTGGCGAACACTCTAACTGCTAGGCCAATGTCCGGTACAATTGGTACGAACCCGATATAATACATCAATGAGACTATTTAGAAAGACGAAATCAAAACTCTGAAGAAGGCAAAAAGGCGCATCGTTGTGAACATAACGATTAAGATGAAGGCAATACACTAAATGATAAAAACGGACATTATTAGGTGTTATTAACAAAATCCACTGTATTAAAACGCTTTAACTAATGATAAACTTCATTTTTCTTTTTGCTCATTTATGTTTCTGCTGTCTTTGTTGAGTGGCTTAGAAAAATCAGACTGTATTTTTGAAGATGACATATATTGTCAAAAACATTGTTCGTCTTGTGAATTCACAGCAATTTACTGTAGTTACTTTTCACAGAGCGGGGGGTGTCCTCGTGGTGTAATGGTTAAAGTGATGGACCGCGGAATCGTAGTAAGCGAGTTCGTACTCCAGTCGCGCTATTACGTTCACTTTTGGGCAAATATCCTTGGGAAAGGTATGAACCCCATTATCCTCCCAGCTATGAGTTAAATAGTACCACTACTGTTCTTCTAGGAGAATAGCTTTGGCATTAAATAACCTAAAAAGAGTTGATATGCCATTAAACAAAGAAACCGAACCAAACCTTTTCACAGGGGTTATTTTTAAGTTAATTAAAGCAGTTAACGACGAAAGAGGAAGTGGGAACTAACTATGACTCTAAATCGCATCTGATGGTGAGGTGAGAATTCTGGGGTTCTAGGGAAAGTAGAGTACGCCTTCATGGCCATTACTCCCAGTTCCACTCTGTCCCGGAGTGGTAGTACCTGTTGTAGTTGCCATAATATGCGCGTTCGAATTCCTGTCACGTACTTACCATATTTACCCAACCCCTCCGCTCGGGCTAGATATGACACAAGGTCAATTTTTAAGCGGAATTTAACAGGTTTGAATTCAGAGTATTCCTTATCCTAGACTAGTTGCCTCACCAAGGCTGAACTCAGTCTGTCCTACTATTTGCCCATAGCTGGAGGGAGAATAATTGGATTCATACCTTTCCCAAGGGTGTTAGTGCTATGAGAAATGCTATCAGTCTCGTCCAGGATTTGAACTCGTGTCCATTTCCTACGACGATAACCATTACACCACGGGCACTTCCTGTCGCGTATATACGTTTACATTTGGACTAATGCCCTTGGGAAAAGTATATACAATTTTTTACCGCCACCCAGCTATAAGTTAAATATTTGCACCACTGGCTTTTTACAAAAACTTCTAGGGCGGGTGTCATCGTGATGTAATGGTTAAAGCAACGGACTGCAGAATCGTAATAAGCGAGTTCGTACTCTATTGGTACAATTAGGTTCACTTTAGGACAAATACCCTTGAGAAAGGTATGAACCCCTTTATCCTCCCAGCTATGGGTTAAAAAGCATCACTGCTGTTCTTCTCGAAGGATGGCTTCGGCATTAAATAACCAATGAAGTTTTATATGCCATTGAACAATGAAGTCAAACCAAACCAAACCAAACCAAGCCAAAAATTTCTTTGGCATTAGATAACCTATGAAGGTTGATACAAAGAAACAAAGAAACTAAATCGAATTAAAACGTTATGCTTATATTCATGGGTAAAATTGTTTATGTCAGATAGGAATACTTGCAATTATATAACTGTGTGCAAACAAATCATTATGATTAAATAGAAATAGTTTCTCAGAACCAAATAATTGTAAATGAATTATTACTCTGAAATCGGAATATTTGATATTATATAACTGTTTCGTTTGATTTGTTTTTATGTCAAATCCTCTTTATACATATATATCAAATATATATGATTTGGTTTGGCTTGCTTTTATGACATATCAACCATTGCTGGTTATTTAATGCCAAATCCTCTTTATACATGTATATTAAATATATATGATTTGGTTTGGCTTGTTTTTATGACATATCAACCATTGTTGGTTATTTTATGCCAAATCCTCTTTATACATGTATACTAAATACATAGGATTTGGTTTAGTTGGTTTTTATGGCCTATCAATCATTGTAGGTTATCTTATGCCAAATCCTTTTTATACATATAAATAAATATATCTGATTTGGTTTGGTCGTGTTTTATGGCATATCAACCATTGTTAGTTATCTAATTTCAAATCCTCTTTATATATATATATATATATATATTAGATATATGATTTCTAAACACATTTTGTAGATAACATTTTAAACAAGCCTGAGTTCTTTTTTTTTGCACACATTTAAATTCTATCTAATAGGAAACATTCTATTTACTATAAATCTTTTGTTTACACGCAGTTAAATGCTTTCATGTGTTGCTAATTAACACTAACAATTCAATTAAACATCAGTCATTTGTTTACAAAAATGTTAAATGATCAAACAATTCTATTTCAAACAATTCAATTCAAGTCATTAAACTATAGATAAGACCCAATCCGGTGCTACCACTCTGGGCAAAAGTGGACAAGAAAGCGATGGTAAGGAAGGGGTACTCCGTATTCCCCAAAACTACAACATTACAAGAGCCTCGCCATCAGATTGTTTAGTGTCATCTTTTGAAAACTCTTTGTTGGGTGTTACCCCTCTGCATAGATGCAATCGGTGTATTCTACAGCCCCAATGTGAACAAAAAACTCTCGAGAAACATTACAAAGGTGGTAAAAATAAGCGTACATTGACCGAAATTCCCTAACCTCTAGACTTGAAATAACCCAAGACAGGTTGACATATCGTTAAAACTAGTCAATCAGTCTATTTTGTCGGCTTCTTTCGATGAAGCATGTTACGTTCTGTTTACTTATTTAGAATATCAAACATTCTAACCTTGTTAATTACCACATGACCATGCCGTCTGAATGAACCCCTTGACAAGATAATTTGAAAAAGCTTCTAGTGTGAAATGTCTATCCATTAATACACACGAGGTGTGATTGAAGAGAATCGGGATTGAAGCTTCAAAAATAAAATTAAAAAAAAAAAAATGATATTTTAAATTACTTTGTTTAGTCTTTTTAGCTTTCATTTCAATAAATATACATCGGCAAGAAAGTGTCATATCTTTTGCTACTTGGGAAATCAGTAAATTATCATGGCTGTTCTTGGTCGATATGGTTGAATGGTTTTCTGTTGCCTTTTCTTTGGTTTGAATTCAAGTGTTTTCCGTCTCCTAGATTGGTTATTCCTCCAAAGCTAAAAAGTCCAACTACTTACAAGTAGCCGAGGGAAGAGGTGGATTCATGCCTTCCCCAAGAGCACGAGTGTAAAGTGTGTATAGCCTTGGCTGAAATTTGTACTTGACTAGATAAACCCCCCCACAAAAAAAATCAGTATGCAAATGTTAATAGTCCAATTTCAAATATGTCTGATATGGTCTAGTGGGAAGAGTGTTCACCAATGGTCCGGGAGACTTGGGTCCAAGTCGCGTCATACCAAAGACTTTAAAAATTGTACTTTGTACCTCCTTGTTTAACACACAGCGATATAACGTTCGTATCAAGGGTAAAGTGGAGCAATCCAGGGAAAGGATTAGCGCCCTCCCCTACACCTCGGTGTAGTAGCTATTGAAAAGGAAGCCTTCTGGTTGCCCTCGACTACGATCGCCAACGACCATTTCAATTGGAATACTGTATAATGAAAACGGTTATAATTATACATTATTTATTACCAAAATTTACAGAATTCCAATCTTTCAATTGTCTTGTAGAATGGTCATCAATTTTCTACTTTCAGTTTATGTACATTCCCCGTGTATTTTGACTGCTATATTGGTTAAAGAGTTTCAAAATCGCAGAGTTTGGTTATAAATAATACCTAATAATATTTGTTTTGAGTCGACAGGAAATGATAAAATATTAGTATCTTGAGTAAAGAAAATGAATGGCCGAGGGATTTCGTTTTATGCCTTTGGGTTTAGTTAGGCTGAGAACCTTTCGGCTCAGTGCATGGATTACTTAGGTGCAACATTAACGCAGGTGTTCATGCGCGCGGGCGCAGCGGACGTGTCACTCAGAGATGTCACAATAGCCCAGATGGGAAACGGGGCTAGAGAGTGCGGGTGACGTCACGCATCGGAAGCGCGCGGAGGATTTGGGGGATTTTGAAAAAGTCAGGTTGAGAACTGGACACCAGACGAGAAGGGTCGACTTTCGGGGCTCCCAGAGACCAGACGAATTTGCGCGCTACGGGCGCCGCACGAGATGGGGGGAGGGCAGATGGAAAATCCAGAATAGAAAGAATGTGTATCTCTCTTCTTATGTCCTTTTAACTCAAAGGTAATAAAAAGTTTCGTACCTGAACTAAGAAGTCGTTAGTGTTTTTGTGTTTCGGGATTCTTATGTTCTATGTATATATGTTATGAACATTCTATGTACGTTTCACTTATCCGTATCATGGGTGTGGTACATTTTAACTCCAACAGATACTCTTCAATGTTAACCACTGTCGTCATTTGATATCACTAGATAGTGAAATGTGCAATTTCTCATTTAATTATTGAGGTAGAAGAATGAGTAAGCATCTTGTCAAGTCGAATTTTCAACAAAGGTCGTTTTCTACACACTACATCAATGCCCTGGAGAAATGTACGAATCCAACTATTCTCCCTCCAGCTAATGCTAAATAGTCGAGCAATCTGGGCTCTTTAAGCTGAGAATTGTAACCAGTCTGGAAGAGGGAAAACTAATGCCTTTGGGAAAGGTATGAATCCACGTATTCTCCCTCCAACTATTAGTAAATAGTAGGGCAGTCTGGGATATTTAAGTTTAGTATGGCAACTAGTCTAAGGGAAGGAAAACTCTAAATTCAAACCAGACCTGGAAAGGAATGGTTATGTCCAAGACACACAACATGGTCCCCCCAACCAACCAAAACCAGGCTACTGGAAAATTCTTTTATTTTAAGTAAAGAGATTCTGCTCTGGCCTTTTTTCTTCAGAAAATATTATCAAACAAATTTTTTTCAAAAGATGTAAATAGTTTACAGTTAGACATACAACCTTCAAATTATATTTAAGATCAGATTATTTTTATTTGAAGTGGAGTTGATAGAATGAGTATTGGAGTAGAAGGAATCATTTAGTCAAATTCAAATTTCAGTCAAGGTTGTTTTTGTATTCACTACACTAGGTCTGACTGGACTCTTTAGTTTTTGGTAGGGCAACCAATCTAAGTGAAGGAAAACTTTGAATTCAAACCATGGAAAAGGCAACAAGAAACCCTTCACCATATCCCTCCCTAGAACAGTCATAGTAATTCACAGTTTACTGTTCTGACAGACATGACATTTTCTATTCTATTTACATTTATTGCAACAAAAAACAAATAATGAAATATCTGGAAAAATAGGCTAAGATAATGAAACATTATTATACTAATGAATTAATATAGTAACTTGAAATAATTACATTATTAATGATTATTTTGAATTAAAATAATTAAAAATTCAAATAATTATTTTCAAATACATCAGATTGAAAAAATCTAAAATGCATGAAATGTAATCGGGGAACAAAGTTTAAATCTCTTCTGGGGATGTTTTGTTCAGTTCATAATGATATCCTTGAGAAAAGTATGAACACACTTTTTCTCTGAGCTACGGGTAAAAATGACAGAGCTAATTGGGCTCTATAGACATGATGGTGGGTAACCAGTCTAAGAGAAGAAAAAATGGAAAAGGCAATAGGAAACCACTCCACCATATCTATAAAGAACAGTCATGGTAATTCAGTTTACTATGAAGAAACCTTGATAGTGCAAGTCCTGAAATGACATAGTACTATCAATTTTATTTACATTTATTGAAACAAAAAACATTAACAAAGTGTATGAAAGATATGCTAAAATAGTTAACTTTTAGCAAAAAATTGTTATACTGTTTAATAAAATAAAATAAAATTCTGAAGTTTTTCCTTCATTATTATTATTATCGTTATGATTATTTAAAAAAGCTAAAATGTATTAAATGTAACCAGGGAATAAATCCAACTTAGGAGTGTTTATGTTCATGTCTTAATGATATCCTTTAAAAAAAGGCATGAACCCTCTTTTCCCTTCTGCTATGACAGAACTGATTGGGCTATTTTACTATGATGGTAGTAATCTAAGAGAAGAAAAACTCTGAATTTAAACTGGAAAAGGCAATGGAAAACCATTCCACAAAGACTATCAAGAACAGTTGTGATAATTCGGGGTCTACTGTTTAAAAAATCAAATATTATAAAAAAAAAAAAAAAAGCTAAGGTTATAAATAAAATGAAACATTATCATACAACAATTAGTAGGTTAAGATTATTTATACTTTAGACATTGATAGTTTATTGGTACCAGTATTTTAAGAAGAAACCAGTGCTCATTTTGTAATATAGGACCAACGTGTTGTATTTTAAAGAAAGGATAGGGAAAAAATATAGTAGTCGTTTATAATTCACTTAGGGCTACGATCGTTGCAACTCGTTCTTCTTCTCCCTTCCTCTTGGTGGCAACGCCAGGTGTCGGTAAGAGCTGGCTGTTGACACACGCCTGACAGATGGGTCGTACCAGACTTGGGTAGGACGGGTCGGGGCCTCGAAACCTTTGACGCGCCTGTTTTGAAAGCTGCCTTCAACTCTCCCAAAAACTCGTGACTTGTTTTCTTATATAGAGATTTTGGGGAACAAATCGAAGGTCCCCGAATGTTCGATGTCACCAGTGAAACTGTCGTGAAACACGTGATAATTCACCTGTGATTATTTTATTTCTAAATTTGCAGGTCATTCTGTCCGCACGCGCTAGTCTCGTGACACCTTCACTGATTAATTACAACTGATGCGCTCGCGAGCTCTGAACGACAGCACCCGTCCGTAATATTACGATTTGTTAGCATTCAATCAAATGGTTTCAAGTATTGCTATTTGTCTGTTTCTATCTATCTATCTATCTATCTATCTATGTTAGTCTCTTCATATCTATCAATCTATCAATCTTAGCCTCTTCATATCTATCTATCTATCTATCCCAGTACGTTCAAAGCGACGAGGATCATTAAATAAGTTTCCAGATTTTTTCGTATGGGCACTTTTATTGATGGTACACACATGAAACTCTAGTCCACTTCGAAGTAATCTCCTCCGGCTGCAATGCATTTATTGTACCGTTCCAACAACTTCTGGAAGACCCCATGGAAGTCCTCTTGTGTGAGCGTGTCAGTGATCTTCGTTACAGCCTCTTTCATCTCCGCAGTTGTATCATAACAACGGCCTCTTAGCTTAGGGAATAAGCAAAAGTCAAAGGGAGCAAGGTCTGGACTATAGGTAGGGTGAGGAACTGTCTTGATGCCCATCTTCGTCAAATAGTCTGTCACAAGGATGGAGTTGTGGACTGGTGCATTGTCCTGGTGGAAATGCCACTGAGCCGATTTGAAGAGTGCTGGCCTCTTCTCTAGGAATCTCTTCCTGAGCTCCCTTAAAACCTCAACATAGTAACCCTAATCCTAACGCTTTGGTCAATCAACTCCCTGCCTTCTTTGAATCTCTTATGCCACTGAAAAATTGATGCTTGATTCATGCAAGATGGTCGAAAAGCAATCTGAAGTATTCTATACGTTTCTGTGGCCTTTTTTCCAAGTTTAAAACAGAATTTTATTGCATATCATTCTTCTAGAGTGTCAGATTGCATTTTTGAAATTCACCACCTGTGACAATCAGGCTTTAGTAGGGTGTATTCCAATTGCTGCTGTAGCGGTTCATCTGAACCTGGAATCATAAAATTAGTCAGTCATCTCATAAAATGTATAGCAATAACATACTAAATTTTCAAGAGTCTACGACGAATTTAAATGCCTGAACCAAAAATCTGGAAACTTATTGAAGGCCCCACGTATGTCTCTGGAAGTATTTATGGATGTATGTCAGTATCTATCTTTCTATTTTTTAAATTTAAGTTTTTGACTTTCGGTCATATAATTCTGTTTTGGTAGCTGAGTTGTTTGGTTTGATTTCTTTAATTAATGGCATATCAACATCCGTAGGTTATTTAATGCCGAAGCAATACTTGTAGAATAATGGAAGTGGTACTAATAAACACATGCCTGGGAGGGGATAAGGGAGTTCATGCCTTTCTTACGGGTATTAGTCTGAAAGTGAATGTAATTACGTGACGAGAGATTGAACTTGCTTACTACGATGTAATAGTCCAGCACGTTAGCCGCAACGCCAATGTGATATCCAAGATTGAATAGAAACGTCAGTAAGATTTTACAATACAAACCATTTTTATACAATAAGTCAATTGAGTTTTTAAAAAATCATCATCATCATCATCATCATCATCATGTCGTGCCGCTAGCACGGACATCCCTGACACTCTCTCGTCACTTTTCCCTATCGTTCATCGCCTCTGACAGGTCTTCAGGGCTACATCCCGTATCCTCACATAGCTGCTGGTGGATGTTCGAGCTGGTCGTCCTGCTTTTGCTCGGCCATATGTGGGGGTCCATAGGAGTACATCACTTATGAACTCGTCTCTGGTTCTCCAGCAGTATCCTGCGTTTCTGGTTGGTCTAACTTGGATAGTTTTCGTGATGGGAGACAGGTGGCCGTATAGTTGGTGCTTTGTGGGGACTTATTCAATATTGCTCGCAGCATTCTTGTGTAATTACCGCCTAGCTTCTTCTCCAGCCGTTTTGCTAGCGTCCAAGTGGTGCATCCATACAGCAGTATCGACACGATACTTAGACAAATTATTACGAAATCCGGTGCGCATCGTCGTACGAAAAATCTGCAGGTTTTTTGTTTGTGACAAATGACTAAACATGATTTTGTTAAAATCTTTTTTTTTTAATATTTCATTTTATCCTCTATTTTTCTTTTTTTTCTTTACGTTTTTTTTTTTCTTTTTTTTTTTCCTTTTTTTGTTTTGAACTCTTAGATGAACCATATTCAGAATTTATTATTGATTTTTATTTTCTTTAGGTTTAATTTTTTTTTTCTTTTCGTTTCGCTTTGAATTAGTGATTTGATTCGTGATTTTTCTTGAATTCGAATGCCATGTCAACCGGGTATCGATTTATAAATTCCCATGAGGCTTTGCTGACTATTCTTGACACTGTCAATATGTTTGAACCCTGCATGTTAATCATTTTTGGATTTTGACGAACTCATAAGAGATGTACTCTTATGGACCCCCACACATAGCCGTGCAAAAGCAGGACGACCAGCACGAACATACATTCAGCAGCTATGTGAGGATACGGGATGTTGTCCTGAAGACCTACCTAGGGCGATGAACGATAGGGAGGAGTAACGAGAGAGGGTCAGGGATATCCGTGCTACCAGCGCGATATGATGATGATGCTATGTAAGTAAATTTGGTGACCATAGTCGAGGGTGACCCGAAGGCCCCTATTCAATAGCTGCTACATCGAGGTAAGCGGAAGGATTGCTCCACTTTACCCTTGATCCATACTTTACAATGCTGAGTGTTAATCAAAGAGGTAACAAGTACCACTTTTTGAGTCTTTGGTAAGACACGGTCTCCCGGGCCATTAGCAAACACTCTAACCGCTAGGTCAATGGACAGGTTATTATTCCTATTTGAAACAAATAATTATTTGTCTGCAGAGTTAAAAGGTTTCAAGTATTTCAGGGATACGTTCGAAATGAAATGGATATTGTCAAATGGAATGGGTTCAACGACACAGGTTCAAATCCTACTCAAGACATTTTGCAGTGTACCCTCTATTTACACGAGTTATCTTTTTATTGTTCTTGTTGTTGTTGTTTATTCCAGAGCCACCCATAAATCAGCAGAAACTTCTATTTTTTTCATAAGAAGGTTCTTTCTTTAGCAAAGATACAAGAATTTTATTGGAAGGCGCCCGTGGTTCAATGGTTAACGCTTTAGGAAATGGACACAGTGGTTCGAGTTCAAATCCTCGACAAGATTGTTTGCATTTCTCATAAAGCTAATACCTTTGAGAAAGATATAAATCCAACTATTCTCCCTCCAGCTATGCGTAAATAGTAGGACAAACTAGGCTCTTTAACCTTAAACTCTGAATTCACACCTCCGCTAAAAATTGACCCCATGTCTCATCTTGCTAAGGAGGAGGGGTTGGGTAAATATATATTTGGTTTCAAGTATTCTTATCTTGTACAAAAATTTCCAAACAAAGCTGTTTAACGAAACCCTGGCATGTTTTACCGAATCTTTTCTTTGGCATGTAATGAGGATACTTTAAAAATATTGAAAACGGTTATCCAATGAGTGGAAACCCTTGAGTCAAATAAGTGGAATTGGCAGTTGAAAGTTTGGCTTTCAGTGGACGAGTCAAAATCAGGTAAGAAAGAAAGATTGAAATTTATGAAACTGCACAGAACATGGATTTACTATATGTACTGCCGAAGCACAAGTGCACAGAGCAACGTTTTAGTTAATGCACTGCAGAAGGAAAGTGCAGAGAGCGCCATTTTAGTTAATGTACTGCCGAAGCAAAAGCGCACTGAGTGACGTTTTAGGGGTTGTATTAACATATATTCTTTCTTTAGTTATTACCTAAATCTTCCTGGTGTGGTTTGGCTGGGTTTTATGGCATATCAACCACTATCGGTTATTTAATACAAAATCCTCTTTCTACATATATATTAAATCTTTATGATTTGGTTTGGTTGGGTTTTATGGCATATCAACCATTCTTGGTTATTTAATGCCAAATCCTCTTTATACATATATATTAATTATATATAATTTGGTTTGGTCAGTTTTTATGACAAATCAACAATTGTAGGTTATTTAATGGCAAATCCTCTTTATACATATATACCAAATCTATAAGAATTGGTTTGATAGGGTTTTATGGCATATCAACCATTGTAGGTTATTTAATGCCAAATCCTCTTTATACATATATATTAAATATATATGATTTGGTTTGATTGATTTTTATGGCGTATCAACCCTTGTAGGTTATTTAATGGCAAATCTTCTGTATACATATATATTAAATATATATGATTTGGTTTGATAGGGTTTTATGGAATATCAACCGTTGTAGGTTATTTAATGCCAAATCCTCTTTATACATATATATTAATTATATATAATTTGGCTTGGTTGAGTTTTATGGCATATCAACCATTGTAGGTTATTTAATGCCAAATCCTCTTTAAACATATATATTAAATATATATGATTTGGTTTGGTTTGGTTTGGTTTTATGGCATATCAACCAATGTAGGTGTTTAATCCCATCGACAATCAGTGGACACATCCTCGAATGAGGATTAAGCTTCGCAATTTAATGCGCTATTATTCCATTTCTTTTTTATTAATACGCAGTCTATCTGTGCTTTGATATTGTTTGGGTATGTGTAGGTCCAAAGTTTTCCATTTTTTTTTTTTGAAAGCTTGTATAGAGTCATATTAATCTATTTTCTATCGAGAAATCTGCTAGATGTTGTCCATTTATGTTTGAAGAGTTGTGTAGGCTGAATTTGTGGTTTCGGTTTTTGGCAATTTGGGCATTCATGTCTCTACCAATGACGGGAACGTTGTGTTTCGGGATGCAGCGAACAAGAGAGGATAACTCCTCATCGAAGGCGATGAGTTCAGATTCTTGACTAACATTGGTAGAGCAGTAGCAGGAGATTATTGTTGCTCTGGGGTTGCCATTGAAAGTGACTTCTATCATCCTAGGTTGTATTTTCTCTATGCTATTTAGTGATTTTAGGGCTCGTGGTCCTATAAGCATACCTACACATCTTATCATGGCCTTGACAGAATTTTTCCGTGTTGATGCAGTGGCTAGCGTCCATCCCTTACCAGAATCATGATATTTAATATCCTCGCTATGTGTGTATCTGTGCACTTGAATGCATATTATATCTATGTTATGTTCTATGACCGATGCAGTCAGCTCCGGTAGTTGTCCTATTTTATTTAAGGTTTTAACGTTGAAAGTTACTATTTGTATTGTTTGTTTGCATTTTCGTAATTTTTGATTGAGCTCTGTAGCTGATTTTTCGAACTCTGAGGCCAGTGCTCCAACCTCAGCAGGACGCGTCCTTTTTTTTTACCTGCAAGTGGGTCATGTTTACCTTTTGATAGCTATTTCTATTCTCATCCATAGAAGCCACCCTTATAGATGAGCAGCAGTAGTTCCTCGATCAAACTAATCGATCCTGGCTGTTGATCCGTAGGATTCATACGTCCTGGACCAGATTAAGTTTTTTTGCGGGGGGGGGGTTAATATATCCAATAGTGTTAGCTTCTTTGGCTTGGTTTAAAATTTTGATTTTGGGTTTATAGTTTAAATTGTTCTTCCATTTAAGACACACTAACTATACAGCACTGATTTTACTATGGCAATATTAAATAAAATCATACATGTATTTTAAATGACAGTTTAGCTATTTACAAAATATTACTCACCAGTTTTTAACTTGCCTTCGAATGGAACTGTTAACTCATTTCTACATTATTTATGAATGGTCTCTTTAGTATAGTTTTTCAGCTTTTATAAGCATTTACATACATTTATACCGGACATTGACATGGTGGTTAGAGTGTTCGCCAATAGCCAGGGAGACCTGGGTTCAATCCCTAGTCGAGTGATACCAAAGACTCAAAAAATGGTACTTAATGCCTCCTTGCTTAACACTCAGCATTATAAGGTACGGATCAATGGTAAAATGGAACAATCCTGGGAAAGGAGTAACGCCCTCCCCTACACCTTGGTGTAGTAGCTATCGAAAAGGGAACATTCGGGGCACCCTCGACTAAAAGGAGACAACTTTACTTACTTTACTTACATACATTTGGCTCTTCTACCGTTTACCGGCCGGACATAGATGGAGGTCATTTGTACATTCGTTGCTACCCTACCCTTTTTTTCTTCTTCTTTCTACTGAAATTTAGAGACTAGTATGTGAGCCAAATAATTCTACCCTTCTAAAAAGAATTCCACATACCGATAGTATTAGCTTTTTACAGGTTCAAAATTTTGATATGCAATGAAATTCTGTTTTATACTTGGAAAAATGCCACAGAAACGTATAGAATGCTTCAGACTGCTTTTGGAGCATCTTGCATGAATCGAGCATCAGTTTTTGAGTGGCAGAAGAGATTCAAGGAAGGCAGGGAGTCTGTGAGGGATGATGAGAGGTGTGGGAGGAGTAAGGAAGTCAATACACCAGAGTTGGGAGGCCAAAGGGTGAGGGTTAGGGTTACTATGTTGAGGTTTTGAGGGAGTTCAGGAAGAGATTCCGTCGGAAGAGGCCAGCACTCTTCAAATCGGCTCAGTGGCATTTCCACCAGGACAATGCACCAGTCCACAACTTCATCCTTGTGACAGACTATTTGACGAAGATGGGCATCAAGACAGTTCCTCACCCTACCTATAGTCCAGACCTTGCTTCCTGAGACCTTTGGTTATTCCCTAACTTCAGGCTGTCGTTATGAGACAATTGAGGAGATGAAAGAGGCTTTGACGAAGGTCATTAACACGCTCACACATGAGGACTTTCATGGGGCCTTCTAGAAGTTGTTGAAACGGTACAATAAGTGCATTACAGCCGGAGGAGATTACTTCGAAGGGGACTAGAGTTTCATGAGTGTACTATTAATAAAAGTACCCATACGAAAAAAAGCCTGGAAACTTATTTAATGATCCTCGTACTTGGGAAGAAGCAAAATGGCTTCCGGAGAAATAGATCTACTACCTCACAAGTCTTGACTATCCGTCGAATTCTTGAAGGTGCACGTGCAGAAAACCTACACGCAACAATATTATTTGTCGATTTTACTTAGGCCTTTGACTCCATTCACAGAGGAAAGATAGAGCAAATACTTTTCGCATACGGCCTATCAGAAGAAATAGTCGCAGCCATGATGATGCTCTATAGATACACCAAGGTAAAAGTCTGTTCTCCGGATGGAGACACAGACTACTTCGATATTCTAGCAAGTGTACTACAAGGGGACACATTAGTCCCATACCTCTTTATCATCTGTCTAGACGACGTGCTTAGAACGTCTATTGATAAAAAAAACGGTTTCAAGCTAACAAAAGAAAGAAGCAGAGGATACCCAGCTAAAACAATTACCGACACTGACTCCGCCGATGATACAGCACTTCTGGCAAATGCACCCGCACAAGCCGAAACCCTGCAACATAGTCTGGATCAAGCCGCTGCAGTCATCGGCCTCTATGTCAAAGAACACAAGACGGAATATAATTACCTCAATCAAACAGGCGACATCTCCACACTAAACGGTAGCGCTCTGAAACTAGTTGACAAGTTCACCTACCTAGGTAGCAATGTTTCATCAACCGAGACAGACATCAACACACGACTAGCAAAAGTATAATCAGCTATCAATAGGCTATCGGTCATATGGAAGTCAGACCTAACCGATAAAATGAAGCGCAGTTTCTTTCAAGCAGCGGTAGTATCGATACTGTTATATGGATGCACCACGTGGACACTAACAAAACGTATGGAGAAGTAGCTTGACAGCAATTACACAAGAATTCTGCGAGCAATATTGAACAAGTCCTGGAGACAGCACCCCACAAAACAGCAACTGTACGGCCACCTACCGCCAGCTATCAAAGTTAGACGAGCCAGACATGCAGGACACTGCTGGAGAAGTAGGGACGAGCTCGTAAGTGATGTACTCCTGTGAACCCCTTCACAGGGACGAGCAAATGCAGGACGTCCATAGTTTGGACCTGTTCAGGTGCTACCACTCCGATCCAGAGTGGACGTGTGAGCAATGGTAATGAAGGGGAATTTCGCATTCCCCAAATCACCAAGCCTGGAGCCTTGCCCTCAGATGGTTTAATGTCATATACAGGACACTCTTTGCGGGGTGGGGTCCAACCCCTCTGCTGAAACGCAGTCGGTGTATGTTCTATAAGCAAAATCATTTTGTTTATTTCTTTTTATTTATATTTTGAATTATATATTTGGCTTGACGAACAAAACTTGAATAGCGAAAACATTTTTAATGTGTTACCAATGCAAAAATTTTGAATTCTCTGGCTAAAGTTACGGCAATTACAGGAGACATGAATAAAAACTGAATAGAAACATTAAAATAGTACATATACCCCGAATTTTAAAAAAAATCCCTCTACTTTCTTTCCTTATATGACAGCTTACAAATCCAAATAGTTTTTTTATTTACCAATAAAAGGAAGTTTTTCTTTGAAATTAAGTTTTCTTCTGCTAATGGCCGAGATTTTATCAAGAAAAAATAAATCAATCCAAAAAAAGAGAAAATATACTTTTATGTTATAATGAATTAGTGCCTGATAGTTGCATCTACAAATATGCACTAATATTCATTACATTTTCATATAAATTCGATTCAATAAATATTTGAATTATCATATTAATATTTGAATAATTGGCCTAGCGGTTAGAGTGTTCACCATTGGGTTCAATCCCAGGTCGGGTCATACCAAAGACTCAAAAAATGGTACTTGATGCCTCTTTGCTTAACACTCAGCATTATAAGGTACGGATCAAGGGTAAAGTGGAGCAATCCAGGGAAAGGAGTAGCGTACTCCCCTAGTAGTAGCTATCGAAAAGGCAGCCTTCGGGTCACCCCCTACTAAGGTTGCCAACTTTATTATTTACTATAACAAAAATTCTCTTTGTATTAGTTGATTCATTACCAGTAATGCCCTCCCCTACACCTTGGTGTAGTAAGCTATCAAAAAGGGAGCCTTCGGGTCACCCTCGACTATGGTCGCCAATTTACTTACTTATTTCAAATAAAATATAAGACAAATAAAAAAATCAAATAAATAAAATAGAAAAAAAAAAAGAGTAATATGTGTGAGTCGTCGATGGATGGAATAAATAATGTGCAGCAAATGTTTGAAAAAAGATTCTTTACCTAACAAGTTAGAATGTCACGATGAGAGAAGACGAGAAAAAAGACGAGAGAGAAAGAGAGTATATAACACTATCACTCCAGACGAAGGTAGTTTTATAGCTTGATTTGTTTTTTGTTTTTTTTTGTTTTGTTTTTTGTTTCTTTAACTTGGGTTTCACTGTTTCATGGGTTATTTGTCAGCTGATAAAACACAATGAGTACAGTTGTTCATTTTTATCTGTGACTCCCTGGATTCTAAAACCTGGTAATAGTGTAATGTGATTTTATTGGGGTTATTTCTTTAATATGGATTTAACCTTTTTATGAATTATCTAATAAGTCAGCAGAGAAACCAATAAGAAAGTGCTTGTTCGGTTTTAATGACCGATTCCCTTGACTCAAAAACTAGTATTCAAAGATTATGGTGAGAAAAGGCTTACCGGAGTCGAGCCGGGACTTTGACCTGTTAAAGAAAGAGATAATTTCCAGGTGCAGATAAATAGATGAGGTTTTTTCTATGGACTAGGAATATATATATATATATATATATATATATATATATATATATGTCTAGTTTCTTTGGGAAATCCAAGATTTTCAAATATGTTTCCACATGCCAGACACGTTCTTATGACTTTTGAATCATGAACGCTATGTGCACGTTTATGTATCTTTTCGTTGTATATTTCTCATTTGCTCCTGTCATCTCAGCAAGCATCCATCACTACGTGAACTAATCTGATATCCACGTCCTGATGAGGGTTACTGAAACCGAAACATTAACGTCGACTTTAGATTATAATAAATTCACCTATTTTGATTATGTTTTTTCTGCTACCTGTAATATAATGGCCGTGGGATTTCGTTTTATATATCTTGCCTTTGGGTTTAGTTAGGCTGAGAACCTTTCGGCTCAGCACATGGGTTAGTTAGGCGAAAACGTGAGCACTGGTGTTGACGCGCGCGCGGGGAGGACGTGTCGTTGACAGATGTCAAAATAAAAATCCCAGGTAGAAAGGTTGACCAGTGGATGGGAATGACGTCATGTACCGGAAGCGCGCGGAGGATTTGGGGGATTTTGAAAAAGTCAGTTAGTTACGTTTGGCGGCTGAACGAGGTAGTTGAGTTCCTGGCTCGGAAGAAGACGGTTGACTTTCGCTAGCTCGCCGAAGCCAGACCAGTGGCCTTGTGTCGGGTGCACACTTGGTTTGGGGAAGATGGAAAAGCCAGCATAGAAAGAATGTGTATCTCTCTCCTTATGTCAAAAAACCTTTTAACTCAAAGGTAATAAAAAATTTCGTACCTGAACTAAGAAGTCGTAAGTGTTTTTCGTGTTTCGGGATTCCTATGTTCTATATATATATTTTATAAACATTCTATGTACGTTTCACACATATTCATGTACGGGGATGTTACATACCTTCATATTATCGGATTTTAATCCATAATTACTTTCATATATATATATATATACCCCTTCGCACAAGCTGGATGCGAAATATTTAAAAAAATGATAAGCTAGTACTACAAATCCTAAAACCCCTACATATAAAAACAAAAAACAAAAAACAAAACAAAGCAAACTAGAATCAATAGAATTAATTGTGAAACTAACGATAATATTTTGTGATGCCTTTATTTTTTTTTTTATATTCTGCATTTTCTGATTATATGCGATTTCAGTTGATAACGTTCTGTTTTGTTTTATTTTAAATTATCAGCATCTCAGTTTTATCCAACTTTGCGTTTACGTAATTTTATAGTGTTATATATATATATAAATATATATATATATATAATTGGCGACCGTAGTCGAGGGCGACCAGAAGGCTCCCTTTTCAATAGCTACTACACCGAGGTGAAGGGGATTGCGCTACTCCTTTCGCTGGATTGCACCACTTTACCCTCTATACTTACCTTATATTGCTGAATGTTAAGAAAGGAGGTATCAAGTACCATTTTTAAAGTCTTTGGTATGACGCGACCTGGGATTGAACCCAAATCGCCCAAGCCATTGGCAAACACTCTAACTCTTTTAAAACTCTTAAGAATACTCTTTACACATGCAAACAGCCCTTGATGATGGCTGATATAAATTTTAGTAAATTTCATCCACCATTTCCAACCGGAAAACAAGACACTTATCAAGAAATTTGAAAGGATCTTAATAAAATGACATCGACAAAATATGTTTTATTATTTAATCAAACATGCTTAAATGAAAGACAGCAGCCCAACTACACACACACATACACACACACACACGTATATATATATATATACATATATATATATACGAGTGTTATGAGTGGCTTAGACTAACTCATGGATGAGGGCCATGATTCGAAATGAAATATATAAGTCACCATAAAATAAAAAAAGCCTTTCAAACAAAAGATTATTAGTCGTTGACCAATAACACCGCCAACTCTTCAGTGTCCGAAATCGTGATTTCCTATAAAAAGTTAGTTTTGTTAATCAGACACGACAATTTGAACGAAGACAGAATCAAGCTGTGTACAACTATATCCTACTTCTGATTCAGAAGAGAATGCCTGTTCCGGAAACAGCATGTTGTTCAAGTCATCTCGAACTTTATAAAAGCACCTGAACCTGCTTCATGCATCGGATTACAAAGACGATATTCCAGGAACAGTTAGAGCAAGTCTTGCGAACTCGATGTTATTTTCACTAAGCCGAAAGTCGTTATAAAAAATATTGGCACCAGAAACAAATATTGACTTAAAATTGTTTCTTATGGAGAGGTATACTTTTTTTTTTCAAATGCTACAACTTCCTGTTACTTAGTTTTAATGTACCGAGTCTCAGCAAGAATTTGAACTGGTGTCGCCGTGTCCATTTCCTATAACGTTAACCATTACACCACATACGCTTCCCCCCTTTTCTCTCTATCTGTCTATCTGCCGTCTCTCTCTCTCTCTCTATATATATATATATATATATAAATATATTACCGGCTGGTCTAAATACCAGCTATCTCCTTACTAGACAGTATCAATTCAGTAGTCAAGGAGGACACACCAAAACCTCTGATACTCCAGCTGCTAGAACAAAAATATCAGTCACAAATTGTTCGACGATAACCAAGTTTTATCTTCAAAGTAATTCAGTACTGACACACAAGTCAGCTATAAAAAAAGAATATTAAATATATTTACATATTTAACCGGCTCATGGGTAGAGTGTTCGCCAATGGTACGGGAGACCCGAGGTTCAATCCTAGGTCGCGTCATACCAAAGACTTTAAAATGGTACTTGATACCACCTTGTTTTACACTCAGCAATATAATGTAAGTATTAAAGGTAATATGAAGCAATCCAAGGAAATTGTTGCATACTCATATGCAGATGCATGCAAAATCATAACGACGACACAATAAAGACGAGCGACACAGTTCTCTAGATAAATATACCTCTCTCTTTATTGAAAGGGTTGTGTGTGAGAGGGAGTTGGAGACCGAACAGAACTGCAACGTATTGACCCCCACTCTATTGGCCATAACCGCGTTTCTTTCCCGTTCTTCTGGGCTGCTCAACCGGGGGCCTGGGGCCCAGCCTCTCAGGGACATGTTCCTCAATCCAGCATATTCTTTCCAACTGCAACTGAGGGCTCACTCTCCTGGGTGCTGGTTTTCTCTACCGCATCTTGTCTCCAACTAATCTGGTCTCCAAACTGACTGACTTCCTGTCTTCACCCGGGTTATATAATAATTTGACATCCACTCTTCTTCCTGCGAGCGTCACAATTTCGCACTCATTCAACCCGTCCACGGTCAAGGTTATAATATCCTGATATTCCTCGACCGGATGCACCTGTCATTTACACAGGAGCATTTTCCATTTTGACAGCCCGGCCGGGTCGGAGGTCAATATACAACAAAAGGAGTAGCGCCCTTGGTGTAGCAGCTATTTAAAAGAGAGCCTTTTGGTCGCCCTCGACTAAAGGGAGAACTCTTTACTTTTTACTTAACTTATACATATATATTGGATATAAATAATACCTTATAATATTCATTTTAAATGTATAATATTCAGCTGAAATCAATAAAATTCTTGTTTGTATTTACCCAACCATTTGCGCATGAGCAAGATGCGACACAAGGTCAATTATTTTATGCAGACATTTGCAGTTTTAAATTTAGATTTTTTCTCCTTGACCGGTTGCCATACCAAGGCTAAAAAAAAACAGTTTGCCCAACTATTTACTATTAGCAGAAGGGAGAAAAATTGGATTCATACCTTTCCAAAAGGTATTAGAACTATGTGAAATGCAAACAATCTCGTCGGGTCACTGTGTCCATTTCCTAAAACGGGTACCGTTGTACCACTGGCGCTTCCAAATAAAATCCTTGTATCTTTGCAATAGAAAAAAAGAAACATCTCATGAGAAAAATAACATTCTGCTGATTTATGGGTAACTCTCAAAGAAACAATAAGAACAACAAACAGTTTAAATGGAGGGTAAACGTATGCATATTTTTTACATGAATAAAATGTTATATAAAGTACAATAGATTTGTTGAGCAGACATTATTTTCATATAATAGAAGACAGTGACAGCAAGTAAGTAAAAAGTAAAGTTGTCTCCCTTTAGTCTAGGGCGACCAGAAGGCTCCTTTTTCAATAGCTACTACACCGAGGTGTAAGGGAAGGCGCTACTCCTTTCCCTGGATTGCTCCAGTTTACCCTTGATAGGTACCTTACATTGCTGGGTGTTAAGCAAGGAGGTATCAAGTACTATTTTAAAAGTCTTTGGTATGACGCGACCTGGATTGAACCCATGTCTCCTGGATCATTAGCGAACACTCTACCCAGTAGGCCCAATCCCGGCCAATCTAAATTTTCGAGCAGAATCTGATTACGTAATATAATTGTAAGATGACGACCGTAGTTGAGGGTGATTGTACCTTATAATGCTGAGTATTAAGAGTATTAAGTTACCATTTTTTGAGTTTTTGGTATGACTTGACCTACGATTGAACCTATGTCTCCCGGGCCATTGACGAACCATTGTCCGGTTAATATAATTAAGGATTGTTATTAATGATTCTAGGGGGTGTCCTCGTGGTGGAATGGTTAAAGCGATGGACAAGGGAATCGTAGTAACCGAGTTCGTACTCCAGTCGCGCTATTAGGTTCACTTTCCTGCAAATACCATTGGGAAAGGTATGAACCCCCTTATCCTCCCAGCTATGGGTTAAATAGTACCACTACTGTTCTCCTAGGAAAATGGCTTTGGCATTAAATAACCTACAAAGGTTGATATGCCATTAAACAACAAAAAAAAACTAAACCGAATTTTCTAGTTAATCGTTTTATTTTTAGTGATAAATTTCGAGCTTGGTAAAAACTTTGAGTTTGACTTCAATGAGTACAAGTGGAAAGGCCAAGCAGTTGAACCTTGACTGCATTTGATGTCAACTCCTGTCAAAATATGAACTTGACGTGTTTGTTTTTGCAATCGGCTGTGGTCAAGATATTGAAGATAAGCATTTTGGATGCGATGTCATATGATTTTAGGGGGGCGTAGACTGGAAAGTTTTATTCGTAGGCATTATGAGTGAATTAGTTAAAAGAATAACTAGAATAAGATATATAAAGAGAGTTAGTTGGTGTTGGAATCGAGCAGTTTTCACAACGAGGTCAGTCGCGAGTTGAGACGAGCGGCCCCTTTGTAGATAAGGTTTGCTCGGGTTGAAGAAGAAATGAAGTCTGTAGTTTTCGTCCCGTCTGCCATGGGTTCATCTTCCTGCTTCTCTAATAGACTCTAGTAATCCCTTGCATATGTCTCTCTATTTCGTGACGACTACACTGAATGTTGCAAGGCAACCATTGTCGAGGGCGACCCAGAGGCTTCATTTTCAATGGCTACTTCTCCGGGGTATAGCGGAGTGTAGTACTTCTTTCCCTGGCTTGCTCCACTTGGCCCTTGATCCGTACCTTATAATACTGTGTTAAGCAAGGTGGGATCAAGTACCAGTTCTTGAGTCTTTGGTATGACTCGACGTGGGATTGAACCTCGGTTTCCAGGACCACTGGTGAACACTCTACTCATTAGGCCAATGACCTGGTAATATTGCAGATCATTATAAATTTTCCTATCAAGAAATAACTGAGTCACTTTTTATTTGTTGGCATTACGACTTTCGACATGAGCGGTAACGTAGGACTTCTAGGTTTACATGGTCCCGTAACGTTATTATTAACTTCTCATTTCTATAAATAATCTTGGCGATTGTACATCTCCCGGTGGTGGAGGGAAACATTTATTGTGTGTGCTGTCACAGCAAATGTAATCGGCGAACCGAGTTCAAACTCTAGACGAAGCTGTTTGTGCTTGAGGAAAGTACAAATCCATCGGTTCAAGCTGTAGCATATCTATGATATGGATATGTGTGAAATGTACATAAAATGTCCATAACTCATATATATATATATATAACATAGGAATCCCGGAACATGAAAAACACTTACGACTTCTTAGTTCAGGTACGAAATTTTTTATTACCTTTGAGTTTAAAGGTTTTTCGACATAAGGAAGAGAGAGGCACAATCTTTCTTTGACGACTTTTCCATCTAACCCCCACCACGTGTGATACCTGCCGTAAGACCTCGGCGAGCAAGCGAAAGTCAACCTTCTTCCGAGGCTGGAACTCAACTAACTGACTTTTTCAAATCTCAGCCCACGCTTCCGGTGTGTGACGTCATTCACATCCCTCTGGTCATATTTTCTATCGGGGATTTTTATTTTGATATCTCTGAATGACACATCCTCCCTGCGTGCGCGTGAACACCTGCGCTAATGTTGCACCTAACTAACCCACGCGCTAAGCGAAAGGTTCTCAGCCTAACTAAACCGAAAGGCATAAAACGAAATCCCTCGGCCATTAAATTACAAAGCGGCGTTATTACATTCACTTTCGGTTTAATATCCAAGGAAAGTTATGAAGTCTCTCATCTTCCCAGCATGGGTTATATAGTACCATTATTTTCCTTCAATAAGGACGGCTTTGATATTAACAAAACCATAAAGATCGAGATGCCATTAAACAATAATAACAACATCAAAAAACGAACAAATCTCTCTGTTTTCATACCAGAGGATTGTGGTCTTGAAGGGCCAGAAATGAATAACACAAACAGATGTAAGGTTTACAGCAGTGTATATTTACAGAAATACAAACAGTAAAGGTTACCGGTAACTGACAAAGACTCTTTTATAGTGTCGGAGAGGGTCCATTTAGTGACGTCATGGGGTATATCCCTATAACACAGATGGTGGTAAATAGTTGGTCAAACTGGGTTCTTTAGATTTATTAAAGCAACCTGTCTGGGAGAAGGAAAACACTGAAGTCAAACCAGTTGTAATCTGTTTAAAAGAGAAAAAATGATGTGTCATGTCCTGCCCATGGTGGAGGGATTGGGGAAATACACAGTTGCAGTATTGATATTCTAAGAGCCAATGTGCTAATTAAGTTACTTTGAAAGAGGCGTGTTTAGCGCAACAGTTATTGTCGAAGGGAATGGAATCGGTGATCTGAGTTCAAATACTGGACCAAACTGTGTTTTATTTCGTACGAATACTCTTAAAATTCTCCAAACTGTAAACAAAATTAACAAAATAAGACTTCCATATTAAAATAAAATTGAAATAAAATTAGAATTTTGAACACTTACATGTGAAACAAAACGCTACTTAATATAACAGAATGCTAAGAATTTTTCATTTTTTTTTGTTTAGCTTTTAATTTTGTATATAACTCTAAAGATACACCATTACACATTAATATTGCTCTGATGAAGGTTAAATAAAAAAAAACCCGAAAGCTTTTGAACGTGGCATAATATTCAATTATAAACAAACTCATCCTTTGAACAGTTTTTCACATATATACTTATATATATATATATATCCGATCTCGCTCGTTGAACATTGTGTCACTTTCAGACATGAGAGAAGGCTCCTATCGCTCTTGGGATTTGTACACAACTGGCCAACTAGTAGATGGTCCGCAGCAAAAAAAAAAAAAAAAAGAAAAAAGAAAACCGGTTTTCATTAAACGGAAATGGAATCATGTCGTCTTTTCTTGGGCGTCAATTTTATCGTTCCACACTATATAAATATATATATATATATATATATATATATAAGTTATTTGTGTGAACTGGTTAGTAGTAACTTGGATCCAGGAATGAAATAGACAAAATAAATTCGACAAACAAGAAATAGTAGGAACAAAGAAATACTGGAAAAAAATAATAACAATGACTTTTTTTTTTGTTACGTAAGTTATGGTGAAGTGAGAGGTGAGAGAGCGAGAAAGAAAGAAAGAGAGAGAGAAAGAAAGAGAGAGAGAAAGAAAGAGAGAGAGAGAGAAAGAGAGAGAGAGAGAGAGAAAGAAAGAGAGAGAGAGAGAGAAATAAAGAGAGAGAGAGTCCTTAGTTTGCAATTATTTTGGTGCCGGAAGCAATTTTACGTAACACTTCTTTGTTGATACAAATGCTTTTTCGCGCAGAAGAGGAAATTTCTCGCTCGAATATTTTGTCTTTCTTTCTTTCTTTTGGTGGAGCTGGTTTCTCTTGCTTTTTGGGAGTCTAGTACTCGGATAACTTATTTTCTTCGTCCTGTGCTTTCTCTTCTCTCTCTTTCTTCTAACCCTTTTCAAACTATCGGTTCATATCCTTAGAAATCTAATTTGTTGAAGTAGATAGATTTTGTTTTTTCTAATTCATTTCGTTAATTTCAGTCATGAAGGAGTCAGGTAGTGTGTCCGTTGACGTCACAATTTTAGAATTAGCATCTGTCGTCATTTAGTTTGACTTCACAATTTTATAATTAGCATTTGTCGTCATTTAGTTTGACTTCACAATTTTATAATTAGCATCTGGCGTCATTTAGTTTGACTTCACAATTTTATAATTAGCATCTGGCGTCACTTAGTTTGACTTCACAATTTTATAATTAGCATCTAGCCTCATTTAGTTTGACTTCACAATTTTATAATTAGCATCTGGCGTCATTTAGTTTGACTTCACAATTTTATAATTAGCATCTGGCGTCATTTAGTTTGACTTCACAATTTTATAATTAGCATCTAGCGTCATTTAGTTTGACGTCACAATTTTATAATTAGCATCTGGCGTCATTTAGTTTGACTTCACAATTTTATAATTAGCATCTGGCGTCATTTAGTTTGACTTCACAATTTTATAATTAGCATCTGGCGTCATTTAGTTTGACTTCACAATTTTATAATTAGCATCTAGCGTCATTTAGTTTGACGTCACAATTTTATAATTAGCATCTGGCGTCATTTAGTTTGACTTCACAATTTTATAATTAGCATCTGGCGTCATTTAGCTTGACTTCACAATTTTATAATTAGCATCTGGCGTCATTTCGTTTGACGTCACAATTTTATAATTAGCATCTGGCGTCATTTAGTTTGACTTCACAATTTTATAATTTGCATCTGGCGTCATTTAGTGTGACTTCACAATTTTATAATTAGCATCTGGCGTCATTTAGTTTGACTTCACAATTTTATAATTAGCATCTGGCGTCATTTAGTTTGACTTCACAATTTTATAATTAGCATCTGGCGTCATTTAGTTT
The DNA here is from genome assembly GCA_963585895.1 of Sepioteuthis lessoniana. Classification (NCBI taxonomy): domain Eukaryota; kingdom Metazoa; phylum Mollusca; class Cephalopoda; order Myopsida; family Loliginidae; genus Sepioteuthis; species Sepioteuthis lessoniana. Next base: position 52,520,870 of record OY757938.1, on the reverse strand, counting down.
GACTTCACAATTTTATAATTAGCATCTGGCGTCATTTAGTTTGACTTCACAATTTTATAATTAGCATCTGGCGTCATTTAGTTTGATTTAGGTCTACTTTTTATAGAATTTTTGGATTGTTTTTTTACAGATAGAACATTTTTAGAAAAAGTTATTTTTTACTTAAAACCATCACACATACACATATATTTATATATATATATATATTAAAGAAAAATACCTTCTTACATTTTTAGATAATTTTTACCACTCCTCCTATGAGAATTTCTCTATTTTAAATCATTCAAGAACATGGATGTGAGGCATTCTGGTATGTGACAGACAATTATAGATAATCATATTATTAATACAACGCATACTAAAGAAAAACGGAAGAATGATAACTTTCGCAATACGCGACAATTGTCCGCGTTTAGAATCCTGACAACCAATGCCAACAATCATTCTAACGGTGTTAGGCGAATTGATAACAATGCTTGTAAAATCCCCAGAGGCCTTTCGTCTTTCCCTTCTCAAATAGGAGAAAAGCATCGACCAATAACACTGGTAGATGAGAGATCCATGCACCAATTAAAATTATTCAGAAACATCTGAAAGGACACTTTTCCCGGATCAGAGACCCTGGTGTTTCGTGAGGATATTGTTCTCTCGTAGATAGCTGGGAGTGTGTAGTCAATAACAGGCACTGAGCACTCTTGATAAGAAAAGGTGAGGAATTATGCTGTTAGGAGTGAGGTGGAGGGTTCTTACTTGACCTTTGCAAATCGAAAAGTTCAGAACAGATAATGACTTCTTTTTTTTTCTCCTAGCTATCCATAAAGATATTGCTTCCGGAAAAATACTTGGATAAGAAGTCAACTCTCTCTCTCTCTCTCTCTCTCTCTATATATATATATATATATATATATATATGTGTGTGGGTGTATATATGTACATAAGGAAGTAAATTGACATTGACAGAGATAGACGTGTCATAGAATCTATAATACAGGGGCCCGACAATATTTTTCGGTCACTTTAGTATTCGACTTTCCGAGTACCATAAAGTGGCGAAATTCCTTCAATAGAATAGCATAAACATATTAAGACAATACCTGTAATAAAAATGGAAGAAAATCGATTAGGTAAGGAAAAATATTTAATCTTCATTTTTTTACAAAAACACACGCGACATTATTTTTCGGACATCGTTGAAAAACTGTTCATCATCATCATGTCGCGTCGCCAGCGCGGATATCCCTGACCCTCTCTCGCCATTTCTCCCTATCATTCATCGCCTCCGGCAGGTCTTCAGGGTTACATCCTGTGTCCTCACATAGTTGCTGTATGTAAGTTCGTGCTGGTCGTCCTACTTTTGCACATCCATATGTGGGGGTCCACAGGAGTACATCGCTTATGAGCTCGTCCTTGCTTCTCCAGCAGTGTCCCGCGTGTCTGGTTCGTCTGACTTGTATAGTTTTCGTGATGGGGGGCAAGTGTCCGTATAGTTGGAGTCTCGTGGGGTGTTGTCGCCAGGACTTGTTTAATACGGCTCTCAACATTCTTGTGTAATTTCCGTCTAGTTTCCTCTCCAGCCGCTTCGTTAGCGTCCATGTGGTGCATCCATATAGCAGTATCGACACAACCGCTGCCTGGAAGAAACTGCGTTTCATTTTATCAGTTAGGTCCGACTCCCATATGATCGAGAGCTATCGATAGCTGTCCATGCCTTCGTCAGTCGTGTGTCGATGTCTTTTTCGGTTGATGAGACGCTACTTCCGAGGTAGGTGAATTTGTCGACTAGTTTCAGAGAGGCTCCGTCTAGTGTGGCAATGTTGCCCGTTTGGTTGTAACACATATATTCAGTTTTGTTTGCATTGACATGGAGGCCAATGCCAGCTGCGGCTCGTTCCAGACTATGCAGTAGTGTCTCTGCTTGATTAGGCGTATTCGCTAGTAACGCCAAGTCATCAGCGTAGTCGGCGTCCGTGATTGTTTTTGCGGGGTACCTTTTGCTTCTTCTCTTAGTCAGCTCGAAGCCATTTTCTCTGATTTTGTCGATCGAAGTCCTAAGCACATAGTCTAGACAGATGATAAAGAGGTACGGGGCTAATGTGTCACCTTGTAGTACTCCTGCAACAATGTCGAAGTATTCCGTGTCTCCATCTGGTGAACGTACTTTCACTTTGGTGTTTCTGTAGAGAATCATTATCGTTGCTACTGTTTCTTTTGGTAGGCCGTATGCTAGTAGGATTTGCTCCATCTTCCCTCTGTGTATGGAATCGAATGCCTTGGTAAAGTCGACAAATAGTAATGTCGCCTGTAAGTTTTTTGCCCGAACGCCTTCCAGGATTCTACGGATGGTCAGTATTTGTGAGGTTGTGGATCTATTTCTCCGGAAGCCATTTTGGTTTTTCCTAAGGATGTTGTCTATTTTGGGTTCTATGCGGTTTCGTAGTAGGGCATTGTAGATTTTGGCTGCTATGGATGTAAGTGTTATCCCTCGGTAGTTCTTGGCTAGTCCGAGGTCGCCTTTTTTAGGGAATGGAAGGATGCATCCCTTCGTCCATCTTTCTATCCTATTTTGACTATAGACTGCGTTGCATTGCCGGAGCAGTATATCGTCGAATTGTCTAGTCTTCCACACTGCTGGGGGGATCTCGTCTAGCCCTGCTGCTTTCCTCTTCTCAATAACATTTATCAATCTCTCTTCATGATGATCAGACATATGCACAATAACATCTCTACGTGATTCTATTAGTTGTTTTTGGCTCCTAGTATTCGTTCCCATGGTTGAGCCTCTTTCGTTATTTCAGGTCCATCATAGACAAGTTGCGCGAACATTTCCCAAACATTTTCTATTAAATTTAGATCTGGGCTTCTTGCAGGCCATTCCAAAGTAGTCATATTCACTTTAGCCATCCATTCTTTCATGAGTTTTGACACATGGATGCTGCAATTGTCTTGCTGTAGAACGAAATCATTCCCCATCTCTCTTCTTATCCTTGGTACTATTTACCAACCCCTCCGCTCGGGCAGGATATGACACAAGGCCAATTTTTAAGCGGAGTTTAACAGGTTTGAATTCAGAGTTTTCCTTCTCCTAGACTAGTTGCCTCACCAAGGCTGAAGAACCTAGTTTGTCCTACTATTTACCCATAGCTGGAGGGAGAATAAGGGGGTTCATACCTTTCCCAAGGGTATTTGCCCGAAAGTGAACGTAATAGCGCGACTGGAGTACGAACTCGCGTACTACGATTCCGCAGTTCATCGCTTTAACCATTACACCACGAGGACACGCCCCCTTCTTATCCTTGGTAGGGCTTTCTCGTTCAGCAACTGTTTGTAGCTTTTGCTGTTCTGTCGTCCTTTCAGCCACTCCAACCATATATTTCCATTTGCAAAGATCATACCCCAAACCATAACTCCTCCTCCTCCTCCCATCTGTCGTTTGTTCAGTACAACAGGCTCACTCCTTCTCGACCAAGTACACCATCCATCTGGCCCATCAAACTTGAAACGCTTCTCATCAGTAAATATAACCTACTTAAAGTCAACATGCTTTGTTAATCACCTTTTAGCACACTCCAGTCTTGCTCCTTTGTGTTTCTTTGTTAGTGTAATTTTTTTCTTAGCCTTTGCATACTTCAAACCAATCCTATGCAGCGTTCTTTGTACTGTTCGGACGTTTACATCCAATTCACATTTCTCCTTCACTTTTCTTGCTGTAATTTTTTCTCCAGATGTCAAAAGCCGTGTCACAGTCCTCTTCATTCTCCTTTCAGTCTTCTAGCCAATTGATCTTTTCCGCCCTCTCTTCTTTTTCCGCTCGGAGTTTGTCTTCAGCATGTATTCGACCGTTGATTTCGACAGCTTCAAATCCATGGCGATCCTTCTGATACTGAGGCCATCTTACTGCTTCTTCCGTGCCAAACAAACGACTTCTTTTGAATGCATTTTACCTCATTAAACTTAATTGTTTTGCCAAGAAATGTCCGGACTATTTATGCTGTTAGATTGTCCTATGTTAACCTAATAGTAGGGGTGCCAGTGCCCCAGAACAGTGTACAAGCAGAAAATTTGCATACAGCAACATATACAGGAACATAGCTCTTAATAAAATAGGATTTTTTGTCATGTCCGAAAAAAAGTGTCGCGCAAGTTTTCGCAAAAATCACAAAAAAATAAAATTATCAAAGCCAAACTAAAAAAAAATGATTACACTAGTAGTGGATTTTCACTCTTCAACTACGTACTTACAATCTCAAAAGTTTTTGGCACTAGTGACCACCTTGAAGTACTTTTTTCAAAATGTCCGAAAAATATTGTCGGGCCCCTGTACATATATATTTATACATTGCCGATAAAAAGCTTGGGACTTCTCTGAATTGCTTCTCAGGGGGTCATCAAAAAGACGTATCTTACAGCTGATCAAAGATAAACTGCTCAAGAATAAGCAAGAGTCGTTTCCAAATTTACTCACTGCCTGGGAATCACTTCAACCAAAATACATTTTTTTTTGTTTTTCCCTGCATAAGAACAAATATTTTATTTCAATATTTTTAGCTTGAATTAAATCTTTTACTTTCAATAGAAATATGCAGGTTATCATATCATATTTTCCCAACCCCTCCGCTCGGGCAGGATATGACACAAGGTCAATTTTTAAGCGGAGTTCAACAGATTTGAATTCAGAGTATTCCTTCTCCTAGACTAGTTCCCTCACCAAGGCTGAAGAACCCAGCCTGCTCTACTATTTACCCATAGCTGGAGGGATAATAATTGGATTCATACCTTTCCCAAGGGTATTAGTGCTATATGAAATGCAATCGGTCTCGTCCAGGATTTGAACTCGTGTCGCCGTGTCCATTTCAGGGGTGAAAATAGAATCTGCAAACTAAATTCAAATCCCCACTGAGGCATTCTCTTCGTTTCCTTTCACAGAAATTCCTGAATCTATCTTTCCTCTTTAGCAATAGGTAAAAGTTGGCCAGACTGGGCTCACTATTTGTGGAAACATCTACTTGAGAAGGACAACTCTGAATTAACACCCTTTACACCCAATGCATTATGGGACAGTATGAGAGGGTAACGCTTATCACTCTCTATGTCCTTTAGATCAGTGCTTCTCAAACTACCTAATGTAGCATACCAGTAACATATTTTCCCAATGTGCCATGGACTGGTACCATATTTGGATCATATCATTGTGCATAGCAATCATATTATATAAACTTTCCAGTATTTTTATTAAAAGAATAATATCAAACAATCCAAGAAAGGAATCCAAGAATTTGGTTCGTACTAATAAATTCTTGGGTTCTATTCTTTGATGAAAAGAAAATATTATTTTTTAAGTTTAAAGAAAAAAGTCAGTGCGATCCTAAACCTTTGCTTGGTTGTACATATCATCGTCAACATATATAAGTAAGTAAAGTTGGCGACCATAGTCCAGGGTAACCCGAAGGCTCCCTTTTCGATAGCTACTACACCAAGATGTAGGGGAGGGCGCTACTCCTTCCCTGGATGGCTCTACTTTACCCTTGATCCGCACCTTATAATGCTGAGTGTTAAGCAAGGAGGCATCAAGTACCATTTTTTGAGTCTTTTGGTATGACTCGACCGGGGATTGAACCCAGGTCTCCCAGGCCATTGGCGAACACTCTAACCGCTAGGCCAATGTCCGGTATATATATATATATATATATATCGTCAACATAATCATGATCGGATCATGCTAACAGCACGGATTTCCCAGGCACTATCTCCCCATCCGTCCCTATCATCCATCACTACCTCAGGTATTTCAAATCATGTCTAGTATCTGCACAGAACTGATGAAAGTAAGTTCTTGCTGGTCCATATGTAAGAATCCATAGAAGAAAGGCGCTTATGAATACGTGGTTGCTTCTCCAGCAATTAAGATTACAATGACTCTAATATATATATATATATATATATATAGTATTATTCGGTCCAGTTAAACCGGAGTTGGGAGTAATTCCATCAGGACAAAAAAAAAAATCATTCAACAGTGAAGATTTAAATTTTCCTGGTAAAGAGCTCAATGTAACTGACATTACAGAGCAATCACATCTTTAAGAAAAAACAAAAACAGGCCACATTAGGATTATAAATTATTTTTGGTGTTTTTGATTTATCTCAAAACCCATAACACTATGGAAATAAATTTATAATCCTAATGTGACCGGTTTTTGTTTTTTGTTAAAGATATATATATATATATATATACAGAGAGAGAGAGAGAGAGAGAGAGAGAGAGAGAGAGAGAGCAGTTACGCTATTTAGCCTTAAAGAAGACAATGTTAGACACTATGTCTATTTCAGAAGTCTGGTGATAATTTAGAGAGATGAGGGATTTAAAAAATCCTTTTTAACCTCCTCTAAGCTTTATTTATTACTATTATAACACTTGGTCTTGAGTTTTACTATTTTAAAAGATTCTGATCGTTGCTATTGAAGAAGTGCCAGATAAAAGGGTCCCTTTAATGTTTTATCGTTTTAAATGATCTAATAAACTGATTCCCCTTATTGGATATATATATATATATATATAATTCTGGTGAAGTCTTTAATGAAATGAAGACGAAATATTAATTGAATCCGTTATTTGTGTTTCAGATAATCAACTTTTACAGATATTTTTTTCCAATTTTTCGGATTTTTCCAATCTACTATCTCTTTCTCTCTGTCTGTCAGACTGTCTCTCTCTCTCTCTCTCTATATATATATATATATAGTCATCCACACACAGATCTGTTTCGTTCTATCAGAACTCATCAGTGTGGCTAGACATACTAGATTCCCGTAGCTGAGATCGAAACCCGGTTGACTCAAACGCCAATCCAAGACTCTACCCTTCAGCCACGAGGAAACCAGCAGCAGTGAAGTAGATTTTAAACGGTTATAAATCACAATTACAATTGTTTACATATATCCGCTTAACAGCTACCGAGAGTTCAATTCGTATATGAAGAGCCTTGCATATACGCTAATGGCAACGCGATTACTTCATTCGCTAGAGAGCCCAACCCTATGGGGGTAGGGGAGCATATACATATAGTCGGAAGAGTCCACTAATGTTTTTACTGAGAATGGTTAACATGTGAAAAAGGTACACCTATCGAAGTGTAGAGATTTTTTTGATCACCCTATACATATACATAGGGATATATATATATATAGAGAGAGAGAGAGGGTGATCTAAAAAAATCTCTACACTTCTCTGGGTGTACTTTTTGCACGTGTTAACCTGTCTCAGTAAAAACATTAGTGGACTCTTCCACAAACGATTGAAAATAAATTCCACTTCCTCGGAAGTACCTTCATAAGAAAAGCAGAATTGATTCTTTCCAGACCACCCATGGAAGATTCCAAAATTTTTCAACAGTGATGGAGACTTTTTAACGTCGTAATGTTGTAAAGTTATTCCAATAGAAATGTTCATATCTTATTTGCCGTGTGCATTTATATATATATATATATATGTATGTATGTGTGTGTGTGTGTGTGTACATGTATTTACCAACTCCTCCGCACGGGCAGGATGTGACAAAATATAATTTTTAAGTTTAGCAGCTTTGAATGCAGAGTTTTTCTTCTAGACTGGTTGACTAATCCATAGATAGGTCCCTATCAGGTGCTACCACACCGGGACTGAGCGGACCTGGAAGCAATAGCAACGAAGGGGTACTCTGCATTCCCCAAAGCTCCAGGATTACTGCAGCCTCACTATCATATTGTTCAGTGGTAATTTACTAAGCTTTTTGCTTAGATGTGGCACAAGGCCATATGAAAGGGGCACCCAATGAGACTCGAACTCACTCGTGTAGGTTTGCTAGTCGAGCTTGCTAACCATTACACCACCACAGGCGCCTATCATATTGTTCAGTGTCATACACAGGACACTCGTTATGGGGGCAGGTCTTTCCCATCTGCAGAGAAGTAGTCGGTGTATATTCTACAGCCCAGCCGACTGTGCAAAAATATAATTGAAATATTTCTTTAATAAAATAAGCGTCTATGAATTTACATTACATAATTAATATCCTTGTCATTTCAGGATTTACATCGTCACTGTGAAAGGATGAACTCTTTCTATGTAACCTAAGTTAAGCATTGATGACCCAGCTCAATACTTGAATGCCTGAGTAACGGTTTCTACCTCAAGGGTTTTATTTAGCAAAAAAAAAAAAGATACATATATGTCATAATTACCGAAGATGACTTTTCCCTACTTTGCCACTGAAATCTAGTGGGTCTAAATACCAGCTATCACCCAGGCAAAAGAGCCCAGTCTGCCCAACTTTTTAACCATAACTGGAAGGAAAATTATTGGATTTTTACCTTTCCCAAATGTATAACTGCTATGTGAAATGCAATCAGCATCGTTCAGGATTTGAACTCGGGTAGCTGAATTCATTTTCTACGACGATATCCATTACACCGCGGCCACCCCCAATACACGATTCTGTATATGTATGTATATTTTTGTGTGTGTGTATATACAATACTGGAACCGCACCAGATGCAATTTATTGTCATTCTCAGAACACTCCTTCTTCCAGTAGGAGGGTCTTACCCCTGCTGTCGAGAGGAGGATCTTACCCCCTTTACAGGGTATACTGTCAGCTTATTTTAAGCCCTGCCGACAGAGCGGAAATAGCTTGTAAGTGCAGCTCTCTCTCCATCAATCTATGTGCGTTCTATTAAAACCGGAAACTGTCGATAACCACGCTAGCAAGAAAAGATGTCAGATCCAATCCGTTGTTTTTATAGAAACAACCGTTGGTCGCTTTCAGCATGTATTGATTCCGTCTAGTTCAACTGACAGGAATGTGAATCAGATTTCTGTGGAGATTGACTTTCAGATATCTGATATCGGCTGATCATTTCGTTTTGGCAGGGGACAGGATTGGATTTCAGAAGAACGGTGAAAGAACAGTTTCGTCTTTAATATCAAAGCAAGTCCTTACTGACTGTAAAAATACCGACAATAATTCTGACGAGTGTCACGACAATTGAAAACCTTGTCTATATTCCTAAAGCCGTTGTTTATCCATTCGTTCATTTATTTATTTCGTTAAAGTTCACAAAGAAAGGATTCGTCAGTGTTCAAGAAAGAAGGTTCAGCACAACTGAAAGAATATGAAAGCTGTTGTTACTCATTTGCAGTCACAAAATGGTCACCTATCTGAATATGAAATGAACTAATCACTTCGTAATTTTATGGATCTAGTGAGAACCACTGTTAATAAATGGTCACCTGTTTCGACGGTGGCTGGAATTTAGCAAATTATCGTGACGAGTTTGAAACAAAACGTAGCTTAATATCGTAGAAGGAGAGCCATCCGGTTAACTGCGATAAAAGTTTCTTGTAAAAGTGAATTATAGATAAAACAAGCGAACAAATAACAGGAGGTTGTGTTGAAACATACGTTGTCTTTTTGTTTACAATTTTTTATATTGAGCAAAAATTAAAAAAAAAAATATGTAGCGTGAGTGTAGAATAATAACGGGTTTCAATTAATGATTTTAGTCGTCAATTCTTTTTAGATAAAATAAGAATTTAAAGCCGAGTCGAAAGATTTCATTTAGGTCAAAGCTGGAATGGGTATTTGTTTATGGGTAAATACTTGAGGATGTCAATAATAAACGTTTGTTTACGAATTCGAAGACAGACAGTTGTTTAGAATTAGCTGATTTTCAATATTCAAATATAAACAATTGTGTAGAATCAGCTGATATTTGGAACTCAGCAGTGACGTGTCACTTTAGGATTACGTGGTACAGGGGGGGGTGCTGTTACGGGCACAGTCCAACAAAGGCGGACTTAAGGCCGTAAGACGTTCAGCTTCAGCTGGGTTATCTTCGGGTGGGTGAGCTGCATCATAGTCCAGCCTCGGCTCGTGCCTGACCTTCTCCTCCCCTAAACCTCCTCTCTAATCGACTTTAAATGTATTTAATATTCATTTCTTTTAGCTGACTTGTGTGTCAGTACTGAATTACTTTGAAGATAAAACTTGGTTATCGTCGAACAATTTGTGACTGATATTTTTGTTCGAGCAGCTAGAGTATCAGAGGTCTTGGTGTGTCCTCCTTGACTACTGAATTGATACTGTCTAGGAAGGTGATAGCAGGTATTTAAACCCACTTCATTTTGGCGGCGAAATAGGGAAAAGTTCTTTTCGGAAATTATGACACGTGTGTATATTTTTTTACTATATATATATATATATATATATAAAGTTCAAGTCTAAAAGACGATATGTTTGGAATTATTCAGGTATAACGTATATAAGAAGTTTCATATAATTTTACAGCAGTGTTCGATATATGGATATTGATATATAAATATATCAGAATTTATTTAAAAAAACTCTCATACAGAGCGAATATATCTAAAATATTACACCGAGAATAAAGCTATAATTAATATTTCTAAACTACTAAAATAGTGATATCAATATGATTTGTATAATATATATTCATATTATGATATATAAATATATATATATATATATATATATATATACTTTTTTTTTCTTATTGTCATATTTTTAGATTTTTATGTTTTTGAAATATTATTATTTAAACATATTTTCATATTATCTTTAAATATATTTATATTCTTATATATCATATTTATGTTTTATATATATATATATGTATATATATATAAAACATAAATATGATATATAAGAATATAAATATATTAAAAGATAATATGAAAATATATTTAAATAATTTTATTTCAAAAACATAAAAATGTAAAAATATGACAATAAGATGAAATATAAGGTATAGGAAAGACATCTAAATTTTTCCAAGTTTACTTTGAAGTTTTTGCTGATTCGTTAGGTGGTGTTTTGTGGGTTTTATTTTTTAATTTGATGATATTTTTCCCTACAAAACAATTTTTTTGCATCTTTTTACATTCTGAAAGAAGCTGTCTGATGAGGTGGGTCTAATCTGCGACTTGACGAAATAAATTTATAATGGCAGTGTAACTGTCCGTTAAGTTTCCTTTTATTGATATTACATATATATATATATATATATATATATATTACGCCCAGCCAAGCCGAAAAACGACTGCATAGTTTGGAACAAGCCACCGCAGGCATTGGCCTCCATATCAATGCACACTAAACTGAATATATGTGCTTTAATCAAGCTGGCGACATTCCACACTAGACGGAACCTCTCTGAAACTGGTATACAAATTCACCTACCTTGGAAGCAGTGTCTCATCAACCGAAAAAAAATATCGACACGCGGCTAACGAAGGCATGGACAGCTATCGATAAGCTATCGATCATATGGAAATCAGACCTGACCGATAAAATGAAACGCAGTTTCTTCCAGGCAGCGGTCGTGTCGATACTGCTGTATGGATGCACCACTTTGACGCAAACTAAACGGCTGGAGAAGAAGCTAGACGGAAATTACACAAGAATCTTGCGAGCAATATTGAACAAGTCCTGGCGGCAACACCCCACAAAGCACCAACTATTCGGCCACTTGCCTCCTATCATGAAAACTATCCAAGTTAGACGAACCAGGACACTACTGGAGAAGCAGAGACGAGCTCATATGGCCGAGTAAAAGCAGGACGACCAGCACGAACATACATACAGCAGCCATGTGAGGTTACGGGATGTAGCTCTGAAGACCTGCCCGAGGCGATGAATGATTGGGAGAAGTGGCGAGAGAGTGTCCGGAATATCCGTGCTAGCGGCATGACATGAAGACGACGATATATATATATATATATATATATATATATATATATATATATATATATATCGTCGTCATGTCGTGCCGCTGAAGAATTCTGATAGAACGAAACAGTCTGTCTGTGGATGACTATATATATATATATATATATAAGTTATTGGTACATATAAATCTATACAGAAAAATTCCAAGCAACATATGCAATAAGCACTTTTTAAATTTAATAGGAGATAATTGCTGCCTGACTAGGGGTGGTTTTGATTAATTTTTTCCCGCCATGTTGGTCTTGCAGTACCATTCCAATGTTCACCCCACTTTTCATCAATTAATCTGCTTACATCTTTTAAACGACTTCCGATAGGTTTGCTTGAAGAATATCGGATGAAAGGATTCTTGCGATTTCAATAATTTTTTAAAAATTTATTGTAATCTCCTTATAGCCTGTGTTGCTTGGTACTTGATTATGTAAAGTTGGGTGGGTTTCGATCCCAGCTTCAAGTGTCCAACGATGACGATATATATATATATATATATATATATATATTGATTAAATCCTGAAGATTCTGTTTGCATGTCCCATTGCGCTATTACCTCGGTGAAAAGTATAGATTCAACTATGATCTATTCTTTTAGAGGTAAACAATAAGACAGAGTGGGCTCTTTAACCTACCTATGGCAACTGGTTAAGGAAAATAAAAACTCTGAATTCACCTCTACCCATCGGGAGATATCTGAAACACTTACTCCTAATGACGAATACGAAAACCTCATCAACGCCCACATGGAAGTAGCAGCAGAATGCATACCAACCAAATTAAGAACCAAGTGTAGATTTTACATGGGAGACACTAGCAATTATGAAAAAAGAGATAACGTGAAAACTGTATCGTTATGTAATAGAAGAAAGCCAACAAATGCCAACGCGCAAAATCTTAAGAGGGCACAAACACAACTAACACATAACAAAAACAAATAAAATAAAATAGAAATAAATAAATAAATAAAAATAATGTAGCATAAGACCAAAAAAACAAAACAAAAAACGTTGTGTCTAAAAGAAAGGAATTCGCAGAAAAGAAACACTTAAAACTTGAATTTCAAGGAAGAAGATAGTAGTCGCTTTTATTCTTGGGGATTACAGCGGACTGTAGTAAAAAAAAATTTTGTCCAACAGCGTTCTTCCTCGCCTTCTTTTTTTTGTCGCAATCAAACTTCTCCTTTCCCTCAGCGCACTTCAGCTAGCGTACGTTGAAAAGGTTCACTGTCCTCTTCTTGGCGATGACGGCGGCGTTGTCATCGTTGGCCTGTTGATACTTTCATATCAGTCGAATTACTGACAGGCTGGGTATGACATGGGTCGGGGCGGCGTGCACCTCTGTTGAACCTGTTTGGAAACCTGTCTTGAACTGCTAAAATCTCGCTACTTGGTTTCCTTATATAGCCCTTTTGATGGATCAATTCGAAGGTTCCCGAAGGTTCGATGATCACCAGTGGAACAGAAGTGCAGCACGTGAAACTTCACGCGTGATTATATTAAAATCACGTTTTAACTCTACAGGTCATTCTGCCTGCACGAGCGAGGTTCGTGACATTTTTGGTCGTCAGACCTATGTACCCAGTGACTGATGACAGCTGATGTGCTCGAACGTTCTCCAACCTTGAGACCGCCGCAATTCAATGACGGCGCCCCTCCGTAATATTACAATAATGCATACAATGTTAGATCATTAATATAAGAAACTCGGTAGAAGATAGACGATAACGAATAGCATTGCTGACAGTAAAGGAAGTAAGTAAAAGTAAGAACCCCTACAGAGCAAACCTAAAAGCTGCCAGCCATGAAGAACGAATACAGATATGGAAAGAACATTTCAAGAATCTGCTTTGAAACGTCCTTAAAGTCACATAAAAATGTCTCAAAGAATTATTAACCGCCAACTAGACACAAAACTCGGACAGTATACTCAAGAAGAACTCAACATAGTATTGACAAAAATTAAAAGCAAAAAAGCTGCCAGCATCGACGAAATATATCCAGAAGTATGGAAGTAAATGACTTACTTCTTCGATTTTGCAGCGACATATATAAACAGAACACAATAAAAAAAGATGGACAAAAGATTACATCTTACCCTTCTCTAAGAAAGGTACTATTTACCAACCCCTCCGCTCGGGCAGGATATGACACAAGGTCAATTTTTAAGCGGAGTTTAACAGGTTTGAATTCAGAGTTTTCCTTCTCCTAGACTAGTTGCCTCACCAAGGCTGAAGAACCTAGTCCGTCCTACTATTTACCCATAGCTGGAGGGAGAATAAGGGGGTTCATACCTTTCCCAAGGGTATTTGCCCGAAAGTGAACGTAATAGCGCGACTGGAGTACGAACTCGCGTACTACGATTCCGCAGTGCATCGCTTTAACCATTACACCACGAGGACACCCCTTCTCTAAGAAAGGTGACCTCGGAATCATCAAGAACTGCAAAGGTATAACTCTTACTTCGATAGCAGCTGAGGTTTATCGTCTTCTGCTTTACAGGTGGAGGTGCCCGTGGTGTAATGGTTATCGTCGCAGAATATGGACACGGCGACACGAGTTCAAATCCTGGACCTGACTGATTGCATTTCACATAGCACTAATACCCTTGGGAAAGGTATGAATCCAATTATTCTCCCTCCAGCTGTGGGTAAATAGCAGGGCACACTAGGTTCTTCAGCCTTGATGAGGCAACTAGTCTAGGAGAAGGAAAACTCTGAATTGAAACCTGTTAAACTCCGCTTAAAAATTGACCTCGGGTCATATCCTGCCCGAGCGGAGGGGTTGGTTAATATGATCGTCTTCTGCTTTACAATCGCATCAGCCTGAAATTGATAAAATTCTTAGAAAAAATTCTGAGAGAAAATTCTTAGAGAAAATTCTGATTCAATTCAAAATGGTTTTCGGAGAAATCGATCCACATCATCACAGATTCTAACAATCCGTCGAATCAAGCACTTGAATGAACATTTCTCCTAGACATTTGATTCCATTCACAGAGCGAAGATGGAGCAATTACTTCTAGCTTATGGTCTCCCTAAAGAAACTGTTAAAGCCATAATAATGATCTACAGTAACACAAAGTTGGTAATCATTCTCATCAACCGAGATAGACATCAACATGTGACTACCAAAGGCATGGGCAACTATTTATCCTATTTACCAACCCCACCGCTCGGGCAGGATATGACACAAGGTCAATTTTTAAGCGGAGTTTAGTTTTAAATAAAAGAGGTGCTTCCTTTAAACCAGATATAATCTTATTCTTTATCTTAATATTTTGGTTTATAAATTGCAGTTGCCATAACATAGACTGCGGCTTTTGCATGTAATATGAAAGTAAATAAAATCTTGAGTAAAATTATAAAGACATACAAATTGCAGTGTTTATTCAAGATTTAAAACAAACACCAACAATTAAAGATACATTATAAGAGTAATGTAACATCTTCATTATAACTATTTAGGATATTAACAAATCAAGTACGATGCCGGTAAACTTTATTTTAAAGATACGGCTGTATAAAGATATGAATATGTTTTTAAAAATATAGAAAGTAAAGCAATTAGAAAAGATAAATGAGAAATAATTAAAAATCTGAAACATAATGATTAATCAAATCAGTTATTATTTGAAATACGTGATTCAGCAGTTTTCTCAGTTGTCAATAACCAAATTGATATACACTCCTAAATAAAGATCCTGACTTCCAGTGAACATCAGCAATATGATCTTAATTTCATTAATCTTAGAGGTATTTGAATATTCACCAAGGAGTTGTTACCCACTTTAAGCCGCCTAATCGTACTAGAAAAATAATTTCATGTAGTTTATTTTATTTCTTATAAAATTTTATATTAGAATACATACTTTATTGGCGTTTGAGTCAACCGGGTTTCGATCCCAGCTACGGGAAGATACTCTCTAGCCACACTGATGAGTTCTGATAGAACGAAACATGTGGATGACTATAGAGATATTTATTTTTATGTATGTTCCATGAAAACGGGATGTATTTGCGCTTTCAAAGGAGCCACACGCCGTGTTATAAACCTCATGGCGGGGATTAATATTATGTTAAGATGGTTAAATTTTGGTAATTGACTTTACTTAGTGTCTAGTAGTTATGTTTTTATTTTCATCGAAATCGGAGATATTTGAATTTTCAACCTGGAGTATTTGCCTCCTTTAAACTCTCCTCATCCAACTGGAAAGTAATTTTCATATTGCGCATTGTCTTTCTCGTAAATTTTTACATACTTTATTTTTATGTATCTTCTATTCTCTTTCGTCCAATACATTCCCTTTTGCCATTTGTACACGCACAGACACACGGGTCCACACGGGGGTGTCCTCGTGGTGTAATGGTTAAAGCGATGGACTGCGGAATCGTAGTACGCGAGTTCGTACTCCAGTCGCGCTATTACGTTCACTTTCGGGTAAATACTCTTGGGAAAGGTATGAACCCCCTTATCCTCCCAGCTATAGGGTTAAATAGTACCACTACTGTTCTTCTAGGAGAATGGCTTTGGCATTAAATAACCTACAAAGGTTGATATGCCATTAAACAAAGAAACCAAACCAAACCAAACCAAACGGATCCACACACAGACTTTGAGCTTTATATATGCATGCATTACCAAAAAGAAATAAAGCTGACAGGTCTGACCGGTATTGAACACGTTTACAATTTCTTAAAAAATACTTTTACAATGATTTATCTTTTGGCGTAATGGTTAGTGTATTCGCCAATTGTCTGGGAACCCGGAATTCAATCCCAAGTTGAGTCATTTCAAAGACTAAAAATATTGTACTTGATGCATCCTGTCTTAACACACAGCATTATAGATAACGAATCAAGGGTAAGTTGAGCAATCCAGAGAAAGGAGTAGCACCCTCCCCTACGCCTCGATGTAGTAGCTATGGAAAATGGAGCTTTCAGGTTGCCCACGATAATGATCGGCTAACTTACTTACAAATATATATATATATATATATATTGTCATCTACAGATAGATAGTTTCGTTGTATCACAGCTAATCAGATCGGCTAGACACACGAGATGGTTCAAGATAGAATTACCTTTACGTTGGCTTGATAACATAACCTCACAGCTTGTAGCGCACCTCTGGTGGTGTTGGGCACCTCTGGTAGTGTAACGGTTTGCAAGCTGAACTAGCAAACCTACAAGAGTGAGTTCGAGTCGCATTGGGCGCCCCGTTCATTCGGCTTTGTGCCACATTGAAGCAAAGAGCTTTGTAAATCACCATAACCTCACAGCTTGTAGCAGACCCAACGTAAGCTAGGGAACTTGACGTATATGAATTAATTTCCTATTGTTTACATTTTACCCTCTAGGAGACTGAAGTGCTCACTTCGTTAAAAGAGCTTTGCATTTCGCGAATGACAACCGTTAATCCATTCACCAAAGATCTCACC
>OY757938.1:52488069-52503457 GCA_963585895.1 Sepioteuthis lessoniana | reverse complement strand
CAAGGCCTCCGCGAGCAAGCGAAAGTCAACCGCCTTCTTCCGAGGCAGGTGGCAACTCTACTGACTTTTTGAAAATCCCCAAATTCTCCTTGCGCTTCCGGTGCGTGACGTCATTCGCACTTGCTAACCCCGTTTCCTATCTGGGCTATTGTGACATCTCTGAGTGACACGTCCACTCCGTGCACGCGCGTAAACACCTGTGTTAATGTTGCCCCTAAGTAACCCATGCACTGAGCCGAAATGTTCTCAGCCTAACTAAACCCAAAGGCATAAAACAAAATCCCTCAGCCATTATATTACATAAGGTCTGATCTACAGGTTTATAACTTCGGTTCTATTTGTGTTCTCCTAGAGCTTTAAAAAATGGAAATGGGGTATTTTGTGTTGAGGTAGATTTTTTTTGGTGCTTTACTCATATTTCTATTGTACTATATATATATATAAATAAATAAATATATATGTGTGTGTATGAGTGTATGTTGGTTAGTTGGTTTGATTTTTGTTTTTACGACGTATCAACCTTTTTCGGTTTATTTAACATCGAATTAAATTCTAAACAATTCCGTTTAGTATAAGTATAGGTTTTGTTTACAAACAGTTAAATGTCAAAACAATTCGATTTCAATCAATTCAGTTTAGCATAAGTACACTGTTTAGTTCTATTTGACCTATAGATAGGACCCTATCAGGTGCTACCACTTCGGACCAGAGTAGACCTGGAAATGATGGCAATGAAGGAGTCCTCTTCATTCCCCAAAGTTCAAGCATTACTGGAACCTTACCATCAGACTGTTTAGTGTCATATCTAGGAAACTCTTTGGGGGGGGAGGGGTCTTACCCTTCTGCAGAGAAGTAGTCGGTGTATTCTACTGTCGCAGTCGACTGTCCAAATATGCGTATGTATGTATATGCGTGTACATATATGTATATATATTTATATACATATGTATATGTGTGTATAAATGTATATGTTTGTGTGTATATATATATATATATATATATATTCATACGTACATATATATGTGTGTGTGTAGAGAGAAAAATGGATAACAAAATTGATAATCCAAGTAGAAGGAGAGATTTATCAAGAAGTAAAGTCGACACTATAGAGTTTCGGTTCTACTGAACCATCATCAGGGCCATGAGGGGTGATATTCGCGATTTTAAGTCAACGATGGATGTTCAAAATGCAAAATATAAAAATTTAGGGGAAAATTTGTATAACAAGAAAAAGTTGGCCGTTTAATTAGTGAATCAGCGTTTGTTGTCTTAAATTACGTCATTTGAATTATTAGGAATATTGAATAGAATTTATGTAACGTTTATTTATCGAGAAAGATTTCCAGTGAAAAGGAAGAAAAAGAAAGAAAGACAAAAAGAAAAATAGAAAGCATAAAGATTATGATATATGTGGAAAATATTAACTAAAGATGGAATATATTGTAGCTATCTAAATTGGATTTGCTCAAGTAAGGAGAAATATAAAAGCCAAGACGAGTATTTAGGGAATTAAAGATTGAGATAGCAGCGGCTTTGAAAATTCGTCTAAGAAAAATTATGGATGTAAATGAACATCTTTGCAGAATTGAAATCGAATTGAAATATGTGTGTGTGTGTGTGTGTGTGTGTGTTCTAGAAGATGTTTAGAATATCATCTATCAAACCGATGTGACGTAGAATTGACGTTTTTAGGATAATCAGCTTTTAACCCACGTGGCTCTATGGAAGACACCAAAACACCCATCGTTATAATTAACCGCACAACTATTTAAAATATTCAAATGCTCACAAATGGTAAAATCCAATTATTCATTTATGTATAACGGGGCCATTGGCCTAATGGGTAGAGTGTTCGCCAAAGGCCCGGGGGACCAGAGTTCAATTTCAGGTCGAGTCAAAAAATGGCACTTGATTCCGCCTTGGTTAACGCCCAGCATTATAAGGTAAGGATCAAGGCTAAAGCGGAGCACTCCGGGGAATGGAGTAGCGCCCTCCCCGACACCTCAGTGTGGTAAGTAAGTAAAGTTAGCGACCATAGTCGAGGGTGACCCGAAGGCTCCCTTTTCGATAGCTACTACACCAAGGTGTAGGGGAGGGCGCTACTCCATTCCCTGGATTGCTCCACTTTACCCTTGAACCGTACCTTATAATGCTGAGTGTTAAGCAAGGTGGTATCAAGTTCCATTTTTAAAGTCTTTGGTATGACTCGACCTGGGATTGAACCCAGGTCTCCCGGGCCATTGGCGAACACTCTAACCGCTGGGCCAATATCCCGGTTTCGGGTCACCCTCGACTAAGGCTGCCAACTTATATGTGTGTATATATATTTATATATATATATATGTATATATGTGTTTAAATATATATGTTCATGTGTACATTTATACAGGTATACGTATGTATGTATTATAGATAATTACAAGAAGAATTTATAACAGATGTATTATGGAATTTACATTTTTTGGGTAATCAGCTTTAAAAACCAAGATATGCATAAAAGTGATTCGGGATAAAGCCATCTTTTTCAGTGTAGCTAGTTTCGTCCGAAGCCCGCTTTTCAAGAGATGAGAAATGATGAATATCAGTTATAAATTTGAAGAAATCAAAATGATCTGATGTTAAACAAGACACTTGATGATACAATTATATTAGATAAAGAGAAAAGTCATAAAGATGTTTATCATGCGAAGTAGGAATGTGGAAAAAGCTCAGTGCATGTAAACTTGAAAAATGCAGGATCAAAATTGTTTCAAGTTGTTTGTGCTGATGATATTACTTCTTCTTAATTACTTTTGATGGTTTGGTTTGGTTTGTTTGGTTTTATGGCATATCAACCTTTGTAGGTTATTTAACGCCAAATCCATTTTTATGTAAATAATCTGTTCTATTGAAAACAGTTCAGTTTAGCATAAGTACACAGTTTAATTGTCAAAAACATTTCCATTTCAAACTATTCAAGCAGTTATATGTAAAAATTCAGTTAAGTGTAAATATAGTTTTAATGTCGAAAAACAGTTCTATTTGAAATAATTCAGTTAAGCATAAGCACGCAGTTTAAGTGTAAGTACGGTTTAATTGTCAAAAACGTTTCTATTTCAAGCTATTCAGTTTACTCAATTCATTTTAGCATAAGTATGCTGTTAGTTCTATTTAACCAATAGATAGGGCCCTATTAGGTGCTACCACTCCTGAGTCTTCAGGTGCCTCATGGTGTAATGGTCAGTTAGCTAACTGATAGTTTCCCACAACTGACGTCTTCAGATGTAATAATATCTCACGTTTATTATTTGTAAGGTACTTTTCAACGAAATCGCATCATCACTTTAAAACTATTTCCAAAATTATAATTTATATAGCGAAATTTGTCAAAATATTTACGATGGTAATATAACCAGTTTAAACCAGTACATATCGTTGGTGTTCGAGTCCTAGAAAAATCAAGACACTGAATGATGACTAAGTAGATAGGCCTTTTCGGCAGGAAGTGTAGAACACTCCTGTCCAGTCCCTTGGCAGGGAACAATTCGCCCTGGTCGCATCTACCCCATTGCACTCAAAGGGGCAGGATTAGATATAAATGGACATTATAAGTTTTAGCAAAAGGTATTAGGGTGAAAAAGAAAGACGTTCGTCTTTCGAAGTAATGCAGCTCCCACCTTTTTTTGTAGGATTAACTAAAAAAAAAGTAGAAAGTAAACCTGGCCTTAAATCACCATGTTTACTAATCAAGAAAAAATGGCGACCAGAAATCTGCTGTCAGACTCGTTTTCAAATAGAAGATTATAGCTTAAAGCTACGGCTGATGAGAATGTAAAAAAAAATGTTCACTACTGCTTTACTAAGTCAGCATCGATTATATTTCTTCAATAAGCGATTCGAATTAATCGATGCAAGTTCTTAAAGTAAAAAAATTTGTCTTTGTCTTGTGTTTTTCATTCTAATTTTAATCAACACAGAAGTTTTGATTTTTAACAAACAACGCATCAGGTAAGAATTGTTGTTGAGACAGTGTTTTTATGTATTGTATATATTCGGGTATCATTCGATCTTACATACCGCTTAACCCCTCAAAATTTATCTCCAAGAATTCTTCATATGTTCTTGTATTATGCGAATTTCACTTTTACTAGCTCGATTAAGGCTCATAGGGTAACAGAATATTTTTATCGTTGTTGAGTACTGATGTTGTATAATAATAATAAATATGAATATATATATATATATATATATATAGCGTCTTGTAAAAGTAGGGATATGTTAAACCAAAGGTCGGAGGTTTTAAATAGTTGTAAATACAAAAAGGGGTGGTTGATCTATAATTAGAGATAGGTTTCTGAGTATTTATACTTGAGGGGTTTTTGCTTTTTTTAAAATAAAAGTAAGGTTTTTTTGTTCATTTTATTTGTTTCTTTTGTTATTTAAATTTAAAGCTAGGTAGGTTTTTGGTGAATATAAAAAACGGCGTTTTCTCCTTTATCATTGGTCGGTGTTAGACTCCCTGATGATCCGTTGAGGTGAAACTTTAGTAGGAGAATTCCGACTCGCGATTTAAGTTAATTTTGTAAGTGGCGCCACTCGTGTTGAGCACTCTTGTAATTGTAGCATTGCAGCGTTTACGGTGGGTTTTATTTTTCTTTTGACTAACTGACTGCATATCTCTTGATTTTTTTTTAACTGGTGTAACGGGGTTGGCCTTTTCTTTCTTTTTGTCCTATAATATTTTTTCCCCGGAGGTGATTCGAGATATTTTTATCTCTTGTTCCTGGCGTTTTTTTTTTCGTTTTTTCTGGTAACCGTGAATGCTGGTAGATAGTAGATTAGTAAATATATATAGATATGCATATTATAAATATGCATATATACACATATACATGCAGAATACATTTTGACGCAATAATAAAGACGAGCGAAGACTTCTTTTAAAAAATATACCTCTCACTTTATTTGAAAGGGTCGTATGTGTGAGAGGGAGTTGGTGACCAAACAGAACTGCAATATATTGACCCCCACTCTTATGACCATCAGCGTCTCTTTCCCGCTCTCCAGAAGCTTTTCAACCGGAGGCCTGGGGCCCACTCTGCTGGGCGCAGGCTTCCTCTACCGCATCTTGTCACCAACGGGTCTGGTCTCAAAAACTAACTGACTCCCTGTCTTCACCGAGTTATATAATAGTTCAATCGCCTACTCAATATCTCCCCATGACTGGCCATCGGTGTGTGTCACTTCCGCCGTCCTTGGAATGGCATGTTTGATTGTCATCCAGCGGAAATAACTGTCATGCAGTTCACAGGTCACTCTCTTCCAGTGCATCAGTCTGTGAGTGTACCGTGGGATTTTAACCCTGTCCCACACTGTCAGCCAAGCTCGCCCACGACAATGGTATATGCACTTCCACCGTCTTTGGAATGACATGTTTGGCCGGGTCGGAGGTCAATATACAACACTGATATCTGACTTCATAGTTTCTTCGGACCCCATCTTAATTCGCTGGCGTCTTCTGGTCTGTAAAGGATGCAAAGAAATTACTGAAGAAAATTGCCAAGTCGGCTGGAGCTATAAAATACACCGACTACGAGTGTCCTGTACATGACACTAATCAATATGAAGGTGAGGTTCCAGTGATGCTCGGGCTTTGGGGAATGCGAAGCACCTCTTCATTGCCACTGTACCCAGGCCCACTCTGGCCCGGAAAGGTAACACCTGATAGGGCCCTATCTATGGGTTAAATAGAATTAAACTGCGTACTTATGCTAAACTGAATTTTTTTAAAAATGGAACTGTACTTACGCTAAACTGAATTGTGTGATATAGAATATTTTTGACATTTAACCGTATGTAAACGAAATCTATACTTATACTAAACTGAATTGTTTGAATTAGAATTGTTTGACTAAACTGAATAGCCTGGAATAGAAATGTTTTTGACAAAGTGTGTACTCATGCAAAACTGAATTGTTTGAAAGTGGACTGGCAATTTTTATGAAAATGGATTTGGCGTTAAATAACCGGCAAAGGTTAATATGGCATAAATCCCAACCAACCAACCCGAAGAAAAGAAGAAAGGAGGAGAGAGAAAATAACTTTTCAATTTCAATTTTATGTCCTTGTGGTGTAATGATTAAAGCGATGGACTGCGGAATCGTAGTAAGCGAGTTCGTATTCCAGTCGCGCTATTATGTTCACTTTCGGGCAAATACCATTGCGAAAGGTATGAACACCCTTTTTCCCCAGCTATGGGTTAAATATTACCACTACTGTCCTTCTAAGAGAATGGCTTTGGCACTAAATAACCTACAAAGGTTGATATGCCATTAAAAAAGAAAGAAACCAATTAATTTTATTTCATTTGAGATTTTCTCACGGCTACTCTGTAGCGGGTAATGTCTTTGAGTTACCGTCGTTTGAGTTACCGTTTGAGTTACCGTCGTTTGAGTTACCGTCGTTTGAGTTACCGTCATTTGAGATTTTCTCACGGCTACTCTGTAGCGGGAAATGTCGTTTGAGTTACCGTCGTTTGAGTTACCGTTTGAATTACCGTTTGAGTTACCATCATTTGAGTTACCGTTTGAGTTACCGTCGTTTGAGTTACCGTCATTTGAGATTTTCTCACGGCTACTCTGTAGCGGGAAATGTCGTTTGAGTTACCGTCGTTTGAGTTACCGTCGAGTTACCGTTTGAATTACCGTTTGAGTTACCGTCATTTGAGTTACCGTTTGAGTTACCGTCGTTTGAGTTACCGTCATTTGAGATTTTCTTACGGCTACTCTGTAGCGGGAAATGTCTTTGAGTTACCGTCGTTTCTCCCAAATCAGGCCTTGAAATATATTAGTCGTCTGGTTAATAACTTCAAATTCATAGTGATCATATCCAATGATATTTTCATGTTGCTTTTTTTTTGGCGGATCGAATCGCTAGCAGCACACACAACCCGCATGCAAAGACTAGCGGAATTGGCAAAACAATCGTGCTACCTTACTAGCAGTCGTGTGGAAGAAAGTTCTTCCGACCTAATGGGTCTCGCTGAAGTGAAAGCGAATCTCTCTCTTTTGCAGGGACGATTCCTTTTTTCACACATGCGTCGCCTAACTTCATGTCTTTGACTTCTGGGAGTTTCTGCATTTTTAAAATCTATTTTAATTTTATTCATCTTATTTACTCCCACAGGCTCATATACGTTTGTGGAATTATATTTTTTCTTCAGCTTTCTTAGTTTTCTATATTTTTGAGTGATTTTTAAAGAAAATATGGTATTAGAGAATTCTTAATACAAAAGACTACTACCTGAGCCACCAATTGTTTAAAAAGTAAATTCCTGACAGGCTAAGCTGTGATAGTAAACAAACCATCGTAATGAACGGTAATTTGTTTATACTCTCCAAATAATAATACTTCGTTGTTATCCTTATTGAAAACGATTTTGAACTATGATATTTGCATATTAGTGTTTTTGGTCATCGACTATCCGATGGTTCGTTTATACTGATAGCATTTTGAGACCATTTCTAATCTTGGAAGACATTGAACTGTATGGAAAAAATAAAAAAACAGAAGTGGAGACTCTGATACAAACAATAAAAATATACAGCCAGGGTTGGTTTGGTTTTATGGTACATCAACCATTGTAGGTTATTTAATGCCAAATCCACTTTATATATATATATATATACATTAAATATATATGATTTCGTTTGTATTGGTTTTATGGCATATCAACCATCGTAGGTTACTTAATGCCAAATCCTCTTTATATATATATATATATATATATATATATATATCTGATTTGGTTTGGGTTAGTTTTATGGTATGTCAACCATTCTAAGTTATTTAATGCCAAGTCCTCTTTATACATATATATTAAATATATGATTTGGCATGGCTGGGTTTTATGGCATATTAACCATTGAAGGTTATTTAATGCCAAATCCTCTTTATACATATTTATTAAATATATATGATTTAGTTTAGTTGGGTTTTATGGCATATTAACTATTGTTGGTTATGTAATGACAAATCCTCTTTATACATATATACTAAATATCTATGATTTGGTTTGATTTGGTTTTATCGTATATCGACCAGTGTAGGTTAATGCCACACCTTTTTACACACACACACACACATATATATATATATATATATATATATATATATATATATATGCCATTGGTCTAATGAATAGAGTGTTCGCCAATGGTCGAGGAAACCAGGGTTCAATCCCAGGTCGAGTCATACTAAAGACTCAAAAA
The DNA here is from genome assembly GCA_963585895.1 of Sepioteuthis lessoniana. Classification (NCBI taxonomy): domain Eukaryota; kingdom Metazoa; phylum Mollusca; class Cephalopoda; order Myopsida; family Loliginidae; genus Sepioteuthis; species Sepioteuthis lessoniana. Next base: position 52,495,208 of record OY757938.1, on the reverse strand, counting down.
ATGGTACTTGATGCTGCCTTGCTTAACATTCAGAATTATAAGGTAAGGATCAAGGATAAAGTGGAGCAATCCAGGGGATGGAGTGGAGCCCTCACCTACACCTTGTTGTAGTAGCTATCGAAAAGGGAGCCTTCTAGTCACCCTAGACTACGGTCGCCAACTTTACTATATATATATATATATATATGATTTGTAACCTCAATTTGTTGATAACATTTTTAAACGAGCAATAACTTTTTTTCGCGCGCTGTTAATTGCTCTCAAGTATTGCTATATTGTAGTCACAATTTTATATCAGTCATTTGTTTGCACACAAAGTTTGTTGTATTTGACCCGTAGATAGGACCCTATCAAGTGCTACCACTCTGTTAAAAGTGGACCTGAGAGCAATGACAATGTAGGGGTACTCTGCATTCCCCAATTCTCAAAGTTTTGACTTCCTAGAGATGATATAAACAGACTATATATATCAGAAAAAGAGGGAGAAGATTCGCCAGCATTGAAAATTTCGTGGATGCATGAATTTTAGGACTCAAACACTAACTTAAGAAGAGCAATGTAAAACTAAGTACAGCGGTCAGTAAAAGCAAAGACAACAATAACTATGAATTAGAAAAGTGAAGTCTAACAGAAATGAATGGCACATGGCTACGGAAAGAAAACCTTCAGAGAGAAAGAAACAAGATCTCATCTAATAGTATCACAAGACAACGCCCTAAGGACCGATTTTGTCAAAGCAAAAAAAAAAAAAAAAAAAATAGCTAGTGAAGATTATGTCATGAAAGAGACCAAACGATTTGTCACATAACAAGCGAATATTGTAAACATGTGTCAAGGGAATATAAAACTATACACGACTTTTTCTGTGGGTGAGAAAGTTTATCCACTAGAATCTGCACAAGGGACTGAGATTTGACCATACTGCCAAATGGTATATGCACAAACCAAAATCCGTCCTCGATAGTTAGACGCTTAAGATTCTCAGAGATTTTGACATACAAACAGATAACTTAATACCTGCAAGATGACCTGACCAAGTGATAATTAACAAAAAAAAAAAAAAAAGAAAAAGAAAAGAAAATGAAAAAAGAAAAAAGAGAACATGCTGTATTTTAAGATTGGCCGTACCAGCGGACCACGGTGTAAAAAAAAAAAAAAAAAAAAAAAAAAAAAGAGTCTGTTGAATAACAGCAATAATAAAAATAGTACTTACTTGCTGGGCTTCCAACTGGCGTCCAGTTGGCAGACAAAAATAAAACAGGCTCTAACTTAATACAGAACCAGTTCCCCTTCTAAACTGAAGGTGGTATCTATATACTAAAATGTCCTCTGATAGACCAGCAACCAATCATAATCGAAGTAATGGACTTGCCAATGAGAGTACTATGGAACGCCCCAGTGTGCTACAAATAACTCTCCTTCTTTAGAGTTCAGGCAGAAGCTAATTCAACTTGCTACGCAACTAAGTGTTTATTCTGACAACCTACCAAACTCAATAGAAATAAGTACTTAGACCTTGCAAGAGAACGAATAAAAGCTATGAAACGTGAAGGTGACGGTGATATCAGTTGTAATTAATGCACTTGGAAGAGTTGGAAATTAACGCTCGAATCAAGAATATCCAAACTACAGGATTGTTGACATCGGTCAGTGTTATGACCGATTATTAAGGGTCAATAAATAAATAACTCAACACGGAGTTATGAGGTGCAACACGAATGTATCCAAGTCTCTGATGAGGGTTTCCTTGGTTCAACGTACACGAAGATAGGCAAGGTGCTTACTACAGCTGCTGCTCTCCGCTCTACTAGCTTAGTTCTTGATTAATATACTCTTTGGGTAAGTCTGTTATTCTGGTCATAGTGTTGCATATTGACTCCGGCCGAGCTGTCAAAATAGGAAATGCACCTGTGTAAATAACAGGTGCACCCGGTCGAAGGTATCAAGGGGATAACCTTGACTGTCGACAGGTTGAATTGAGTGGGCGTAAAACAATAATATAAATCGGTGCACAGGAAGTTCGAGTCAGTTGGAAATAAGATGCTGGAATGAGGACCATGTCCTAGAGAGGCTGGGCCCCCAGGCCCCCGGTTGAGCAGTCCAGGAGAACGGGAAAGAAACGCTTTTATGGCCATAAGAGTGGGGGTCAATATGTTGCAGTTCTGTTCAGTCTCCAAATCACCTCTTACACAGTAAAACCTTTAGTAACCCTTTCGCAACCCTTTCGAGAATAAAGTGTGAGAGGTATAATTTTCTAAAGAACTGTGTCCGCTCGTCTTTATGGCGTCGTTATGTTTCTGCACGCATATGTGTATGTATAGAGGACATGGCTATACAACAATAGGTGAGTCACCTACAACAGTCAGGATACTTGTTACATAGCCATATACACTAATATGGCCATGTGCTAAATAGACGTATAATGTTCATAACGATAGAACATATAAAGAACGTAGGAATCTCGAAATTCGAAAACACGTAACGACTTGTTGTTCGGGTACGAAACCGTTTTCTTAACTTTGAATTAAAGGTTTAGACATAAGGAGGAGAGACGCAATCTTCTATGCTGTCTTATTCATTTGGCCCCCATCTCGAGTTGCCCCCATAGGGCGCAAGTTCACCTCGCGTCTGCGAGCTCCAAAAGTCGAACCACCTCGTTTGGCGTCTAGTACTCAACTCTAACTTTCTTCAAATTCTCACACAAACCTCTGCGCACTTTCGGTGCGTGACGTCACCCGCACCCTGTCACTCCGTTTCGTCTCGGACTATTGTGACATCTGAGTGACACCTCCATCCACCTGCGCGCTCCCGCGTTAACAACTCCCTCAATGTTGCACCTAACTAACCCATGTGCAGAGCCGACAGTTTCTCAGCCGAACTAAACTCAAAGGCATGAACCGAAATCCCTTGGCCATTACGTTACATACTGAGGGGAATCCTGGTGACCTGAGGATGCTTGATCTTATTCCAATTTTAGAGAAAGATCATTAGCTAAGGTTGGTATGAAAAAGTCGCAAGGAGTAAAATAATAAAACTGTCATATAATGAAATCTGGAAAGTAAAGCAATATTTATGATTACATCATCTTTATTTTATATCAAATGGGATTTTTGCTGTCTTTTCCGGCATGAGATTGTGGGCCTACCAGTTGGGTTAGGTTAAAGTTGGGTAAGATGATAAGAAAAAAATTAGAATGGGTGTATGAATGACTGAGAGAAAGAAATACTGAGCGAGTGAGTAAAGTGAAGTTATTTAATGAGAGAGAGAGAGAGAGAGAGAGAGAAAGCGAGAGAGAGAGAGAGAGAGAGAGAGAGAGAGAGAGAGAGAGAAAGGAGGGAGTTTAAAGTTATATAAAATAAAACAAGTAGAAACTTTGAATAGACACACAATAACAGAAAAGTCATTTATGAGAGAAGTTTTAAAAAGAAAAGAAACGTTGGTTAAATTTAACTGTTCAGAGAGTTAAGTCAAACTGATAGATAGAAAGAGAGAGAGAGTGTGTGTGTGAGAGAGAGAGAGAGAGAGATGATTAGAGAGAGAGAGAGAGAGAGAGAGATGATTAGAGAGAGAGAGAGATGATTAGAGAGAGAGAGAGAGAGATGATTAGAGAGAGAGAGAGAGAGAGATGATTAGAGAGGGAGAGAGATGATTAGAGAGAGAGAGAGAGAGAGATGATTAGAGAGAGAGAGAGAGAGAGAGATGATTAGAGAGGGAGAGAGATGATTAGAGAGAGAGAGAGAGATGATTAGAGAGAGAGAGAGAGAGAGAGAGATGATTAGAGAGAAAGAGAGAGAGATGATTAGAGAGAGAGAGAGAGAGATGATTAGAGAGAGAGAGAGAGAGATGATTAGAGAGAAAGAGAGAGAGATGATTAGAGAGAGAGAGAGAGAGATGATTAGAGAGAGAGAGAGAGAGAGAGAGAGATGATTAGAGAGGGAGAGAGATGATTAGAGAGAGAGAGAGAGATGATTAGAGAGAGAGAGAGAGAGAGATGATTAGAGAGAGAGAGAGAGAGATGATTAGAGAGAGAGAGAGAGAGAGATGATTAGAGAGGGAGAGAGATGATTAGAGAGAGAGAGAGAGAGAGATGATTAGAGAGAGAGGGGGGAGAAATGTTAGTGGGTTGGTAGTTTTGTTGTATAGCGTATCAACCTTTTTCGGGTCATTTAACGCCGAATTAGATTTCAAACAATTCAGTTTAGCATAAAATGTCAATACAAACATTAGTTCAATTGGATCTATAGATAGGACCTTGTCTGGTGCTACCACCCCAGGCCAGAGTGGACCTGGGAACAATGACATTGAAGAGGTACTCCACATTTCCCAAAGCTCCAGCATTACTGGAACCTCACAATCAGATTGTTTAGTGTCATATCCAGGACAATCGTTGAGAGGTCTTACCCTTCTGCAAAGATGCAGTCGGTGTATTCTACAGCACCAGCCGTCTGGGCAAGAGAGAGAGAGAGAGAGAGAGAGAGAGAGAGAGAGAGTGCAACATAAAGGAACTTTATACTGAATCAGAAAGACTAAAATATAGCTGGAATTATGATCAACCCACAGAACCTGTGTAAGTCGTAGTTGTACTGCAACTGACAAATGCACATACCATGTTAGTCTGAATTTCTATCCGGTAATTACTATTTCTACATCGCAATACCTCATAACAATATTATTTTCTTCCTACTAAAGTTTTGCTTCAATTTTAACTATTTTTTTGACAGGAGTCTGTCGTGATAATCTTTTTAACAAAACCTGGAAGAAATACCCCACGAAACAACAGCTGTACGACCGCTTCTCTCCCATCTCAAGATCCAAGCACGAACTCATAAGGGACGTTCTTCTATGAACGTGCCAGTGGTAGCTGATCGGCAAGAACTTACCTACAGCAGCTCTCTACGGACACAGGGTGTAGTTTGGAAGACCTGCTAAGAGCGGTGGATGATAGGGACGGATGGAGAGATGGAGTCAGAGAAATCTGTACTGTCTGCGCGACTTGATGATGATGATGATGATTATGATTTGAGTCTGAGGGAAGAGTAAGTCTCATCTTAAGAATTAATGTATTATTTCATGGTTATTTAACTAACAATGAATGTAATTGTAGTCGATACACTGTGAATGAATCTAAGTCGCACGAACATTTGAATTTAAAATCAGTCATGTTTGACACATAAGCTGATAAAGATTTTAGTAAAACTGTAACAAGGAATATGCTTTAAAAGCCGTAAATAGAAACAGATTGTCTTAAGCAGCTATTTTCAATAGCAATTCGCGTACCTCGGTAACAATATCTCATCTACCGAAAGCGATATCAACATACGCATTGGGAAGACATGGATTGCTATTGATTGGTTGTTGATCGTATGGAAATCTTAAGTTGGCGACCATAGTCAAGGGTAACCCGAAGGCTCCCTTTTCGATAGCTACTACACCAAGGTGTAGGTTAGGGCGCTACTCCTTCCCTGGATTGCTCTACTTTACCCTTGATCCGTACCTTATAATGCTGAGTGTTAAGCAAGGAGGCATCAAGTACCATTTTTTGAGTCTTTGGTATGACTCGACCTGGGATTGAACCCAGGTTTCCCGGGCCATTGGCGAACACTCTAACCGCTAGGCCAATGTCCGGTTAAATCTTAACTATACGATAAAATAGAACGAAAATTCTTCCAAGCCGTGATCGTATCGGTACAACGGTATTGATGCACCACCTAGACTAAAAGGAAACGCATGGAGAGAAAAACTTGCGGGAACTGTACAAGAATGCTTGGTGCTATTTAAAATAAATCCTCAAAGCTGCACCCAACAAAACAGCAGCAGTACGGTCACTTACCTCCCATCCCACAAACGATCCAATAGTCCAGTCGGATGGAGCAGTATAATACACCGACTGCATTTCTGCAGAGAGGTAAGACTCCCCCAACGAGTGTCCGGGATATGATATTAAACAATCTGACGATGAGGCTCTAGTAATGCCGGAGCTTTAGGGAATGTAGAGTACTCCTTCTTTGCTATCACTCCCAGGTCCACTCTGGCCCCTAGAAGTAGCACCTGATTGGGTCCTATCTGTGGGTTAAATAGAACTAAACTACGTGTTTATTCTAAACCGAATTGTTTGAAATAGAACTGTTTTGACATTTAAACTGCGTACTTATACTAAACTGAATTGTTTGAAATAGAACTGTTTTAACGTTTAACTCTACGTGAATAAATGACCAAAGTTTAATTAAATTGTTAGTGATACAAAGCAATACATTGGAACCGTTTAATTTTGTTGACTAAACTGAATAGTTTGAAATAGGTCAGTTTTTGAGATTTAAACTGCGTACTTATGCTAAATTAGATTGTTTAAAATAGAAGTATATATATATATATATATATATATATATATATATATATATATATATAATGGATTTGGTAATAAATAACATACAATGGTTGATATGCCATAAAACCCAACCAACCAATTAAGCTATTTCAAAAACCATCCAAGTAAGACGAACTAAACACGCTGTGCAATGCTGGTAAGGTAAGGACGAACTCACTGGCAACATTCCCCAGTGAACTCCTACACATGGACACACCAGTGTTGACTAACCAGTAAAGACTTATATACATCAGATCTGTGTGGACGCCTGGTGCTTTCAAGAAAACATTCCAGAAACGATGAACGATGGGACAGATTAAGAAAGAGTCAAGGCCATCATACTATCAGCACCCAGCTTTTGGATGGACCATCAGGCCAGAAAGGGTACCGACAAACAAAGCATAAGATTAGCCGATCCTTGTCTAGTTTAAGATATGAGCTGGTACACGTGCCGGACCCATGTTGCATCTAATGAATCCAAATCCAGCGGACTCACATTGGCTCACATTGTATTAAGTGAGCCTATGACCAACATCAGTCCAGCAGGGCAGGGTCTCAGCCTCCCTAAAACTAATATAATAAAAAAAGACCTTGTGTCGAATCCTGTCTGGTAGGAGCGACGGATAAACACTAATAGCAGTATAGAAAGTCATTTCATCTTGTATTCACTTTTTAGGGGTGTCCTCGTGGTGTAATGGTTAAAGCTCTGGACCACCGAATCTGTAATATAATGGCCGAGGGATTTCGTTTTGTATATCTTGCCTTTCGGTTTAGT
>OY757938.1:52428069-52483069 GCA_963585895.1 Sepioteuthis lessoniana | reverse complement strand
GGATTTATTTATCTGTAAATACTAAAACTGCTAAAAATATTTCCAACAAAAGTAAAAAAAAAAGATGAAGGAATTTGAAGGAAAATGGATTATACATGAACAAATCAATCAATCTTTCAATCTGGATAAACGGGTTCGTGCCTTCATCTATCTCAGTTATCTATCTATCTATCTGGGTTCATATGTTTATCTATCAGTAATTTTTTTCTATCTATCTATCTATGATCGTATGTTTATCTATAAGAGACAGACCTATCTATCTATCTATCTATCTATCTGTTATGGGGACATATCCTACCATACTCCAAAGATGGACTCGTTCAACCTAAACACATTCTCCGAACTTAGCTCGCTCGGGAAAGACAACTTCTCGTTCCTTACGAGACATTTGACAGACGGACTGCAAGCCGAATACAGCTAGTACTTCCTTTGTATGATTTCCTTTTTCTGCTAATACAATAACGTTTACCTATCACCCGTTGTTTGAGTTGTTCTTCCACCGGTCTTATCTGAAGACCACAACACTATCTATCTATCTATCTATCTATCTATCTATCTATCTATCTGTCTGTGTCCAAATGTTTATCTATCAGAGTCATATCAGAGTCTGCCCTACTATTTACCTATTACCGTTGTTGGACTTGTTCTTCCACCGGTCTTATCTGAAGACAACATCACTATCTATCTATCTATCTATCTATCTATGTTCATACGTTTATCTATCAGTCATATCTATCTATCTATCTATCTATCTATCTATCTATCTATCTATGTTCATACGTTTATCTATCAGAGTCATATCAGAGTCTGCCCTACTATTTACCTATTACCCGTTGTTTGACTTGTTCTTCCACCGGTCTTATCTGAAGACAACATCACTATCTATCTATCTATCTATCTATCTATGTTCATACGTTTATCTATCAGTCATATCTATCTATCTATCTATCTATCTATCTGTGTTCAAATGTTTATCTATCAGAGTCATATCAGAGTCTGCCCTACTATTTACCTATTACTCGTTGTTTGACTTGTTCTTCCACCGGTCTTATCTGAAGACAACATCACTATCTATCTATCTATCTATCTATCTATGTTCATACGTTTATCTATCAGTCATATCTATCTATCTATCTATCAGTGTTCAAATGTTTATCTATCAGAGTCATATCAGAGTCTGCCCTACTATTTACCTATTACCCGTTGTTTGACTTGTTCTTCCACCGGTCTTATCTGAAGACAACATCACTATCTATCTATCTATCTATCTATCTATCTATCTATCTATCTATCTATCTTCTTTTTTGTTCAATGTACTACTGAATGAGCTCTAAAAGACTTCCTGGTCGACTTGAATGCCCCATTCTCTGATCACAAATGCATCCTTTCTCACTGAAATTGTTGCACCGCTTCAGAAAAGACTTGTTAATAGACTGATCCATATGAACCTCTGCATGGTGAAAACATTATATTTTATCAAATTCTAAAACACACCATCTTGGATTTCACTAGCAGGGCGAAGTGTGCACAAAATTTCCGAAGTGGAGAAAAAATATTCTGATTTGGTTTGGTTCTATGGCACATCAACGATTGTTGGATATTTAATGCCGAATAAATTTTTATACAAAAAACAGTTCTATTTCAAGCAATTCAGTTTAACATAAGTGCACAGTTTAAATGTAAAAGACAGTTCTATTTCAAACTATTAGGTTTAGCATAAGCACACAGGTTTGTTCTATTTGACCCATAGATAAGACTTTATCAGGTGGTACCACTCTGGGCCAGAGTGGAGCTGGAACCGAAGGCAATAAAGAGGAACTCTGCATTTCCCAAAACTCCTGCATTACTGGAAGCTCCCCATCAGATTATTTAGGGTCATATCTTGGACACTCTTTGGAGGAGTCTTACCCCCTCTGCAGCGATGCAGTCAGTGTATTCTACAATCCACAGCCGATTGGGCCATCAAGTCTGTGTGGACACAGGATGTAGTTTGAAGGACCTGCTGAATACGATAGATGATAGGGACGAACAGAGAGAGAGAGAGAGAGAGAGAGAGAGAGAGAGAGAGAGAGAGAGAGAAGAGTGAGAAATCTGTGCATTTAGCGTGACATGATGATGATGATGATGATGATGATGATATATCAAAGTTTCTATATTTGCGAAACTGTTCGGGAGGTCGAATCTAATTAGAAACCCTTTGGAGGGTGATTTTTTGTTTTTGTTTTTGTTTTTATGATTTTTAGTTTATGTTTTTGTTTTACTTCTTTTGTAGAAATCTTTCGTCGAAGCCAACCGAATTTTGCCCGACCAACGCCCTGATCTGACATTTTGTTAATTCTTTTTAGACAACATTAGTCGGTTGCCGATTTTAAAAGCCACAAGAGGGCTCCACATTATAAGGTACGTATCAAGGGTAAAGTGGAGCAATACAGGGAAAGGAGTAGCGCCCTCCCCTACACCTCGTTGTAGTAGCTATCGAAAAGGGAGGCTTCGGGTTACCCTCGACTACGGTCGCCAACTTTACTTATAATTGTTTACTAAGGATTATTATGAGTTACTTGAAACTATATAACTGCAAAGAAATGATTATTATCAAATAGAAATAGTTACCTGAAACTATATAATTGCTGACAAATTATTTATACTAGATAAGAATACTTGATTATAAAATTATTTTAGACAAATAAAAAGTTCAATTTAAAAAAAAAATAGAATGAACATTGTAAATGATTGTAATTAAAAATTCAGAAATTAATCAAATTTTGGCATTAAATAACCCATAAAGAGTTGATGTGTCATAAAGCAATTATTCTTTGAAAACTTTTCTTTTCTTTAAAGCCTTCCTCATTTCCTTTTTCAGTCAAAGTTCGGCAAGTGGTGAGAACAAGAACAAAATTTCCCTTCTTGAAGAATCTCTTCATACTCTTGTTGGAGAATTCAGTCATTTAAAGAACTTCCAGCATGAATATTATGACCTGTTTAAAAGTTTCGAATTTAATATCCCACAATGACATAGAATTCAAACCAACCCACATAATATATATTTAATATATATGTATAAAGAAGAGTTAGCATTTAATATTCTCTAATGGTTCAAATGCCATAAAACCCAACCAAACTAAACTTCGACGAGTTAGAAGTAAATTGTTTGCACACTAGTATTGTTATTGCTTCCATACAATTAAGCGGTTTCAATCATTGCTAAATATTTATATTTCTGTTTATTATTGTTCATTTGTTTGAACACAAGGAAGTGGTTACAAGTACTGTCATTGCTAAATATTTATATTTCTGTTTCTTATTGTTCATTTGTTTGAACACAAGGAAGTGGTTACAAGTACTGTCATTGCTAAATATTTATATTTCTGTTTCTTATTGTTCATTTGTTTGAACAAAAGGAAGTGGTTACAAGTACTGTCATTGCTAAATATTTATATTTCTGTTTATCATTGTTCATTTGTTTGAACACAATGTAGTGGTTACAAGTACTGTCATTGCTAAATATTTATATTTCTGTTTATTATTGTTCATTTGTTTGAACACAAGGAAGTGGTTACAAGTACTGTCATTGCTAAATATCTATATTTCTGTTTAATATAGTTCATTTGTTTGAAAACAAGGAAGTGGTTACAAGTACTGTCATTGCTAAATATCTATATTTCTGTTTATTATTGTTCATTTGTTTGAACACAAGGAAGTGGTTACAAGTACTGTCATTGCTAAATATCTATATTTCTGTTTAATATAGTTCATTTGTTTGAAAACAAGGAAGTGGTTACAAGTACTGTCATTGCTAAATATCTATATTTCTGTTTAATATTGTTCATTTGTTTGAACACAAGGAAGTGGTTACAAGTACTGTCATTGCTAAATATCTATATTTCTGTTTAATATTGTTCATTTGTTTGAACACAAGGAAGTGGTTACAAGTACTGTCATTGCTAAATATCTATATTTCTGTTTATTATTGTTCATTTGTTTGAACACAAGGAAGTGGTTACAAGTACTGTCATTGCTAAATATTTATATTTCTGTTTATTATTGTTCATTTGTTTGAACACAAGGAAGTGGTTACAAGTACTGTCATTGCTAAATATTCATATTTCTGTTTATTATTGTTCATTTGTTTGAACACAAGGAAGTGGTTACAAGTACTGTCATTGCAAAATATTTATATTTCTGTTTATTATTGTTCATTTGTTTGAACACAAGGAAGTGGTTACAAGTACTGTCATTGAACATTGATTATCCTATTCAACATTACTCATTCATTTTCACTCTCTTAAATTGTTCGAAATATTACTACGTTTACCTAACGATACAATTAAACATCAGTAATTTGTTTACATACAGTTAAATGTAAAAACAGTTCTATTTCTAATAAGTCAATTTAGCATATGCCATTTGCACTCAGTTTAAATGTCAAACAGCTGTATTAGAACTATTAGGTCCTACAACTCCGGGCTAGAGTGGACCTGGCAGTGATGGCAATGTAACGGTACTCTGTATTTCCCAAAGCTCCAGCATTTCTTGAGCCTCACTATTTGATTATTTAATGTCATGTCCAGGACACTCATTTGGTGAATCTTAAACCTCTGCAGGTATTCTGTTGATGTATTCTCCAGCCGACTAGTCGTGGTACATTCTTAATGAAATGGTAATATCTGTTCAAGTACTCTCTCGGGGTACGAGAGAATCATTTTCTATATTTGTAACCATTCAACTGCGTGCAAACAAATGACTGATGTCAAATTGAATTGCTAGAATTAAAGAGCCATGCTTAAAACATTTTATTGAGTGTAAACGAATGAATAATGTTGAATATAATTATTCGTTGTCTAAATTTCTGAGACGAAGCTTGTTGATTTTTATCATTAAGGTTTTTCGGACTATTGTTTTCATCTTTATTGTTATTTTCACAACGTTTCGGCCGATATGTCCTCCGGCCTTTTTCAGGTGTTTGTCGAACTTGGGAACCTTCACGGAACTTCGAACTACGTCATTTATTGAAACCACGGGGGTTGCCTGTTCTGATTCTGTTTGCCATAACCGGGTACAAGTGTTAAGTATTCCTGTATATTACTCGCCTGTAGTGAGGATTGAACCTGCAACCTTCAGATGATTGTCTTCTTAGAAGCTCAGGGAACCAACGCCTATAACCGTTACGCCATGTGTCCTGCTTAACACTTGTACCCGGTTATGGCAAACGGAATCAGAACAGGCGACCCCCGTGGTTTCAATAAAGGACATAGTTCGAAGTTCCATGAAGGTTGCCGAGTTCGACAAACGCCAGAAGAAGGCCGGAGGACATATCGGCCGAAACGTTGTGGAAAAAACAATAAAGATGAAGACAATAGTCTGAAAAACCTTAATGATAATAATTATTCGTGTTAAATATCAATACTTGAAAGTATTTGACTGGATGCAAATAGAACGATTAGTGTTAGACAGCGGATTTTGAGACCATTAACCTCTGTACAAACAATAAATTGTAACACAAGATACCATCTGACTGTGAGCAAACGAATGAGCTTTCGTTTGTTGAAAAGTAGTTACAAAAGAATGCTACGAGTTGTACTGAACGAGTCCTGGAGGCAGCACCCCACAAAACAGCAGCTGTACGACCACCTACCACCCATCTTGAAAACAATCCAAATTAGACGAATCAGACACACAGAACACTGCTGGAGAAGTAGAGGTGAACTCATAAGCGATGTACTCCTGTGGATCCCCTTACATGGACGAGCAAAGGTAGGACGACCTGCTAGAACCTATATACACCAACTCTGTGCCGATACAGGATGTAACCTGGAACACCTACCGGGAGCGATGAACGATAGGGACGGGTGGTGAGATAGGGTCAGGGAGATCCGTGTTGGCAGCGTGATATGATGTCAACAAAGGACAATCCAAATAATTCTGTAATCGCTTGCGAGCCATTATTTAAACGATACCGTCGGGTAGATTTTTTTTTGACAGGCTTGTCACTGATGATCGTTGATGATGATATTAACCACCGTCATCAGTGGTTTGATTTAAGGCATATCTACAATTGTTGGTTATTTGCTGCCAAATCCTGTTTTTACAAATATTGAAACTGTTTTGTAAACACATTTTGTTGGTACACACATTTAAATGATCAAACAGTTCCATTTCTAAAAATTCAGTTTAGCATAAGTAAAATTTTCTTCATTGCTTTTTATGTTATTATTCTTCTTGATGTCAACCAAAGGCAATCCTAATGATTCTGTAATCGCTTGTTATAAATCATTGCTTGATCGACACCGTCTGGTAGATTTTTGGGGAAAGGCTTGTCACTGATAATAAGAAGTGGATCCTTAATAGTACAGGGTGGAACGATAAAATTGTCGCCCTAGAAAAGACGACATGATTCCATTTCTGTTTCATGTTTTTTGTTGCCGACCATCTACTAGTTGGGAGGTGCCGGTGGTGTAATTGTTATCGTCGTAGGAAATGAACACGGCGACACGAGTTCAAATCCTGGACGAGATTGCATTTCACATAGCACTAATACCCTTGGGAAAGGTATGAATCCAATTATCCTCCCTCCAGCTATGGGTAAATAGTAGAACAGACTAGGTTCTTCAGCTTTGGTTAGGCAACTAGTCTAGGAGAAGGAAAACCCTGAATTCAAACCTGTTAAACTCCACTTTAAAACTGACCTTGTGTCGTGTCCTGCCCGAGCGGAGGGGTTGGGTGAAAGGACCATCTACTCGTTGGCCAGTTGTGTACAAACCCCAAGAGCGATAGGAGCCTTCTATCATGTCTGAAAGTGACACAATGTCCAACGAGCGAGATCGGAGATGCGCCGTTGTACAACTCATGCTCTCTACCGATCTAAGTTATGACAACAGGACCATTGTCAGCACCCTCAAAATGCAAATCCGGATGGTTCAACGCTTGAGGGCACAGCTCAACGCATCAGACGACCCTTTGGAGGTGGTGCAGCGGAAGCCCAAGGCTGAGGACACTGCCAGGAAGACCCGGACTAATGAGTTCATCTAAAAGGTCCACCAAAGCGTACCTGGATGTGCTGAAGAGTGTGGTTATCCCCTGGTACAATCAGGTGACCGGTGGTAGACCCTGGGTGTGGCAGCAGGACTCGGTTCCAGCCCACAAGTTCAAAGAGACCCAGGTTTGGCTTCAGTAGGAGTGCTACGACTTTGTACCCTTCTCTCACTGGCCCCCTCCTCCCCCGACCCGAACCCGCTGGACTACTTCGTTTGGTCATACGTCGAGAACATCACCAATATGACCTCCCACAATATCAAAGCCAGCCTAATCGTCACCATCCGCCGAGTATTCACCGAGCTCCCGCCGGCACTTGTGGAAAAGGCATGCTCCCAGTTCCGGATCCGTATTGAGGCGGTGATTGAGGCTGAAGGCGGCTACATTGAATAAATGTCAGCTCTACTTCATAATCAAGTTAGCTGAATTGATTTTTTTCAATAAAAGTTTTAAAATAAAGCTGTAGTGTTGTTTTCTTTAGGACGATAATTTTATTGTTCCACCCTGTAGATGTCAGCTCTACTACATAATCAAGTTAGCTGAATTGATTTTTTCAATAAAAGTTTTAAAATAAAGCTGTAGTGTTGTTTTCTTTAGGACGACAATTTTATCGTTCCACCCTATAATATTAACCATTGTCGTCAATGGATATTTGAGAAAACTAATCTGTACTGCAACTGAGAAGTAAACTTCATCCAAAGAAGCTAATGTAGGTGTATTGTAGGATATTCAAGGAATTGTTGATTACCGACTCTTAGACAATAATTTAACAATAACCTTTAATCTTTACAGTAATCAACTTCATCATTTGAAAACAGCTTCGGATAAAAAATGTCTCCTCCTTTGTCAGCATAAAGGGTGTCATCCTCCAAGCCAGCGGATGCTCTCGCGGTGTAGCGATTAAAGCTATCGGACAAATAATCTCGGGAAATGTATTAACCCCCTATGGGTTAAATAGTCCTATTTACCCAACCCCTCCGCTCGGGCAGGATATGACACAAGGTCAACTTTTAAGCGGAGTTTAACCGGTTTTAATTCAGAGTTTTCCTTCTCCTAGACTAGTTGCCTAACCCAGGATGAAGAACTCAGTCTGTCCTACTATTTACCCATAGCTGGAGGGAGAATAATTGGGTTCATACCTTTCCCAAGGGTATTAGTGCTATGTGAAATGCTATCATTCTCTATGGGTTAAATAGTACCCCTACTGTTCTTCTAGAAGGATGACTTTGGCATTAAATAACCCAAGGAGGGTGATATGCCAGTAAACAAAGAAAGAAAACCAAACAATGAACTAGCGTTTCATTTTAACGGGAACAGCTGTGTTTTTCAAATCTTCTGAATTTCATCTTTTCTTTTATCTATTTATTTTTTTCTTTAATAAACAAAATCTAAAGAATTAATCTGAAGAAATTGTTAAACTTAAACACTCAAAATGACGACATGAAAGTCACTTTAGATAGCGAAAACAAAAAGTAACCGTAATTTGGTTTTTATATATTCTGTTTTTTTCGGAATCTTTGTCTAACATCTAAGTAATTTCAATATGATTATAGCCTCACTTATCTTACCGGAAAGCATCTAAAATTATACTGAAGCAATTCTTTTCTTGATAATGGTAGAACTATATTTTATTTATATACTATAAAAATATTTTATTTATTTACTATAAAAATCAGAGAAAACGGCTTCAACCTGAAAAAGAAAAGAAGTAGAAGGTACCCTGCAAAAACAATTACCGACGCCGACTACGCCGATGACATAGCGTTACTGGAGAATACACACAACCAAGCCGAAACACTACTGTATAGTTTGGAACGAGCCGCCGCAGGCATTGGCCTCCAGATCAATGTACACCAAACTGAATATATGTATTATAACCAAACAGGCGACATTTCCTCACTAGACGGAACCTCTCTGAAACTAGTAGACAAATTCACCTACCTAGGAAGCAGCGTCTCATCAACCGAAAAAGACATCGACACATGGCTAACGAAAGCATGGACAGCTATCGATAGGCTCTCGATCATATGGAAATCAGACCTGGCCGATAAAATGAAACGCAGTTTCTTCCAGGCATACTGCTATATCAATGCACTACTGGGACGCTAAGTAAACGGCTGGAGAAGAAGCTGGACGGCAATTACACAAGAATGTTGCGAGCGATATTGAACAAGTTCTGGCAGCAACACCCCACAAGGCACCAATTTACGGTTACCTACCTCCCATCACGAAAACTCTGCTAGACGAACCAGACATGTAAGACACTGCTAGAGAAGCAAGGACGAGTTCATAAGTGATGTACTCCTCTGGACCCCCGCATATAGCCAAGCAAATGCAGGACGACCAGCTCGAACATACATATAGCAGCTATGTGAGGATACGGGATGTAGTCCTGAAGACCTGCCAGAGGCGATGAACGATAGGGAGAAGTGGCGAGAGAGGGTCAGGGATATCCGTGCTAGCTGCACAAGATGATGATGATGATGATGACTATAAAAAAGAAAAAATAGTTTCGAAATCGCCAAATAGAAAATTGTGTTAGCATTTTACCGGTGTACAGAAGGACCAAGAACTGACAAATAACTAATAACATGTACATATTGTAACAGATTGTTTCACCCTAAATGTGTGGGTATCAAACCATGACATGAAGAAGATTCTAAATTTCTTCACAATTTTAGATTTGAAAGGAAAATCAAAAATGAAGGAGAAGTAACATATGGATTAATCGAGATGTGACAATAACAAGGAGAGGAGCTGTATTTGAGAAAAAGAAGTAAAAAAAAAAGAGGAAAGAGATAATAGAAAATAACGAAAAACAAAAAGAACATATTCAAATTTTGAAAAAAAGGATGCTGGAAATCACAATAACAGTGGAAAATCAATCAACGTAAAGAAAAATTTAAACAAAAAAAGCATCGAAAATTTGAAATTTTCAGACACTAATTAAGCAATAAAACATTAGACTAAAATTAATTGCCAACAAATTGAAAACAACTTGTGTTACTGAAACATTTGTCAGTAGCGGAAATAGCGATACCAAATCTAACTTGAAACAGAAAAATAAGAAAAATTAGACACTTTCATTTGGTGGTGGGGACTGATACATATTGTACATAACACGTAAAAACATCTAAATTGACTTGATTCAACAAAATTAAATATGTGATTTTAATCACGAAGTTATTTTATATATTTTCTGTGTATAGATCTCCAAATTTAACCAGCTGTTGAATACACTGACTGTATCTCTACCGAGGAGTAATACCCCCAATGGGTGTCCTGTTTGACTCTAAATAATCTGATTCTGAGTTTCCAGAAATAATGGAGCTTTGGGGAATGCGGAGTATCCCATCATTGTCATCTTTCTCCGGTCCACTCTAGCCCGGAATGGTAGCACCTGATAGGGTCCTATCTGCGGGTCAAATAGAACTATTTGGCAATAAAACTGAGTGCAAAATAATGATATGCTAAATTGAATTGTTAGAAATAGAACTGTTTGACCCTCCAACTGTATATATCTACAAAATGTGTTTACAAATCATATATTTAGTATATATGTCATCATCATCATCATCATGTCGTGCTGGTAGCACGGATATCCCTGACTCTCTCTCGTCACTTTAAATAACCAAAAATGGTTGATATGTCATAAAAAAACAAACCAACCAAGCCCAATCCAGACTATAAACCACTAAAACAACTAAATAAGGTGCCTTTTACATCAGATAAATCTGAATATGTTGTCATGGTCGGAGATTTTAATTTACCGAATGAAGATTGAATGAATAGTTTGGTTGTGTCCTCTGTAAATTCAATTAGTCGAAATTTTAAAATACAAAATGAATATTTAGATTTGTTTACAATAAAGGAATTGTATTATTTTATCAAAGAAGACCGTTAATCTTAATTAGTGGTAAATATATTAGATAAAGTCAAATAAGAACAGGATTCTTTTAGATAATGAATGTTTAATAGGAGAAGTAAGTTTAAGAATACTGCTAGGTAAATGTAATTATATATATATATATATATATATATATATATATATACTTTAAGAAAAACAACAAACGCGGTCACATATGATTATAAATTTATTTCCATTTAAGTGTTATAAGGTAAAAGATGAACAATTAGTCAAAGGTTTTGGAGGTGCCCGTTGTGTAATGGCTATCGTCGCAGGATATGGACACGGCGACACGAGTTCATATCGTCGACCTGACTAATTGCATTACACATAGCCCTAATACCTTTGGGAAAGGTATGAAACCAAATATTCTCCCTCCAGCTATGGGTAAATAGTAGGGCGGACTTGGTTTTTCAGCCTTGGTGAGGCAACTAGTCTAGGAGAAGGAAAACTCTGAATTCAAACCTGCTAAACTCCGCTTAAGAATTGACCTTGTGTCATATCCTGCCCGAGCGGAGGGGTTGGTAAATAGGATAAATTTATTTCCATCCTGTTACGCATTTTTGAAATTTCCAAAAACACGAAAAAAAATGAACAGGACTTCTTCAGATCTTTTAGATAAAAAAAACTAGAATAGACACAGAAAAGTGGGAGGGGATAGAAGAGGGGTGAAGAGTTATCTCCTCATTAAGCCCACTTCCGTTTTAAATTTTAATTATGGGTAGAAATGTAGTAAATTTATTAAAAATTTTATTTTTTATTTTTTATTTTTTAATTACATTTTGACCTAAATTACAGATTTTATATTGAATTAGATTTAAACTTTAATTAATAACCTTACATAATGATACAGTAATAGATATATTAAACTAAAACAAATATTTCATTTATTTAAAATATTTTAAAAGTTCAAAACTATTAGAAACCCTTAATCAGTTCCACTTTTTATGAGTAGTACGTATGTATTATATGCTTTTTCACAATTTTCTATCTAACATTTTATTTTATTTATTCAATTACATTAATTCTCAATTTAACTCTATGCTTTAAAAAAATCTTTTTTGTTAATTATTTATAGTTTAAATTTAGCCCTATGTCTACTCCAAGCTATTAATTCACTATATATATATATATATATATAAGTAAAAGTAAAGTTGGCGACTGTTGTCGAGGGCGACACGAATGTTCACTTTTCAGTAGCTACTACACCAGGGTGTAGGGGAGGGCGCAACTCCTTTTCCTGGATTGCTCCATTTTAGCCTTGATACGTACCTTATATATATATATATATGTGTGTGTGTGTGTGTGTGTGTGTGTGTGTGTGTGTGTGTGTGTGTGTGTGTAGGTGTGTGTAGAAAAATTGATAACAACGGTCCAAGTGGAAGGAGAGATTTATTGAGAAGTCGAAACTATAGCGTTTCGGTTCTACTGAACCATCAACAGGACCATGCGGGGTGATATTAGCGATTTTAAGTCTACGATGGATGTTTAAAAATGCAAAATACAAAAACCTTAGGGAAAATTTGTATAATAAGAAAAAGTTGGCTTTATTCCCTTATTTTTACAATAAGGAAGGCACAAGGCCTGGAAGTTTTGTGGGAGATATAGGAAGGGAGTGGTTATGCTGTTTCTATATATGCTAAGGGAACCTAGCTAGCCACGTTCGCTGTACAGTACAATATAGAGACAATCACACATCACCATGCGCGCTGCAAGCACCAAAATACCACATTTGCTCTGTGAAAAGACCTACTTAAAACCTCCAATATAATGTATGATTTTATTTACAACTGATGATTTATTTACAAAAGATGTTATATGATGGGGATAGGAGAAAAAACCCCAAAATACAAAAAAGGAAAAAATCCCCAATTTGGTTACCCTCCTATCTCCCCGTCAACAAAATGGAGGCTGACTGTTTTCCGGTGCCCGAAAACACCAAAAACAAGCCGAAACTACCTTAAGTGGGAGAGGGTTCCTAATGGGGCAAAAGAAAAGATAGGGTTGGTAACTAGGTTTCAAGGTGGAAAAAAACTTTTGCCTACTTACCCGGGATGGGGTCCCGAAGGACCCGTACCGTAGACGCCATGGGCAAGAAGAGGAGGGAAGGATGACTCCAACATTGCCCCGTTTAGTACGACCAGGCTCGCTGCATTCACCCACCTTTTGTCGAATGTTATGCGATCCAAGCGTTTTCTATCGCATCTGATTTTGATCCGAGGTTGATGCCTAAAATATAAAACCAGATCACGATGAGAAAAGTTTCCATCGTCATACAATCCCTTGTTTCGCGTAGTCCAAATCACCATTCGATCTACTGCTAGGATTAAGAGAAACACCACACACTTCTCACCCTGAAACGGAGGTAAAACGTTGTCTACGACGTAACAAACGTCGAGCAGCACGAGCTGCTTGGGTTCGATGCGAGCAGTTCACTCCCCGAGATGATCCCAGAACGAGCGAACTCGCTCGCAGTAGTAAAAGGCGTGCTCAGCCGTTTCTTCTAAACCACTGCCGCAGCAAGCACAATCGGCCATGTCTGCCAGGCCCGCTTTGAAGTTCAAGCCGGGAAGGGGCAACGCGTTCCGTGCAAGTCGCCAGGTGAGCAAGAACTCGGAGTGATTAAAGAAGCTCAATCCTGGCGCCCAATTCCAGTGAGAGCGGAACTTCTGCGCCGTCCAGCCGTGCCTTTCGCTAAGAGGGTCCGAAGCGGAACTCAACACTAGCTCCCAATATAGCTCTTTTCGAGGCCGTGATAGGTCACGGGTCCAAGGAAGGTTACGAAGGGCCACTCGGCACTCGCGAACAAACGCTGTTTCGCCCATCGGCTTACGTAGACCTTCAGCCTTTGTGTCTGACTTAAGGCGAGGAAAAGTCCGACTTGCCTTTCGTCACCACACTGCATCCCCCGTTGTGCATACGTTGGATGCAGTCCAGTATACGGGCCAAAATCTTTAACTCTGTCTTAAGCAGAGTTATGGGCTTGTAGTCATCTAATCCTTTCCAAACATGCCTGTCCCTTTTCTTCAGCAATGTGATCACGCCCTTGGTAACGCTACCAGGAATGGCTCCCAGGGCGAACCAATGGTTGAACATATCCGTCAGAATAGGCACAAACATGTGCGGCAACCTCAAGTACACTTCTTAGGGTAAACCATCTAGTCCTGGCGATTTTTTGAGGCCGATCTGCTTCAACGCATCACAGTAATAACACCCTCGCTCCAAAGCGGGGGAAGTCCACCAGATAGGTGCGAAACTCCTGAAGCGGGAGATCAGGACAGCGGGCAAAGCGATCTCGAAAGTGCACCCGAAAAGCATCACGTCTCTCGTGATTCGTTCGCAGCACGCACCCACCTACCCAGAGACTTGACAGAATCGATATAGTGATCGGGAAATCTTCGCAATTCTTCCTCAAGCGGAGACGCGTTGGATTTCACAGCTTCGTTGAGAACTCTTTTTAACCTAAATCTAACTACGAATCCCTTGTAGCGTTCGTTAGTCACACGCTGAAGGTCCCTCCTAGCTAGTTCTACTGTTAGAGAGCCCCCCCCGCAGCCACCGCGCCGGAAAGTCTATATATATAAGAAAAACTTGGCCTTTTAATTGGTGAATCAGCGTTTTTTGTATTAAATTACGTCATTTAACTTATTAGGAATATTGTATAGAATTTATGTTACGTTTGTTTATCGAGAAATATTTCGAGACATCAGGAATAAAAGAAAAAAATATAATGTTGACCTCTCAACAAATCTCTCCTTCCACTTGGATCGTTGTTATCAATTTTTCTACATATTGTCGTGTTACAATCCTCTGTTAACTTTTCATATATATATATATATATATATATATATTGAAACAGAAGTTCGGCCTGTCGGGTAGGGCTGTAGAATAGACTGACTGCACCTCTGCAGATGGTTAAACCCCTCACCAACGAGTGTCCTGGATATTACACAAAACAATCTGATGGTGAGGTTCCAGTAATGCTGGAGATTTTGGGGAATGCGGAGTGCCTATTCAATGCAATTGCTCCCAGGTTCACTCTGGCCTGGAATGATAGCACCTGATACGACCCTATCTATGGGTCAAATAGAACAAAACTGCTTACCTATGTTAAACTGAATTGCTTGAAATAAAACTGTTCATTTATACTAAATTGAATTGTTTGAAATGGAACAGTTTTTGACATTTAACTGTGTGTAAACAAAAACTATTCTTATGCTAAACTAAATTGCTGGAACTAGAACTGTCTGGCTTAGCAGAATAGCTTGAAATAGAAATGTTTTTGACAAATTAACTGTGTACTTATGCTAAACTGCACTGTTTGAAATAGAACTTCTAATTTGTAAAAAAAATGGCTTGGCATTAAATAACGTACAAAGGTTGATATGCTATGAATCCCAAACAAACAAGCAAGCAAAGAGAAGTTGAAATAAAACCGGATATTGATTATTTGAACAGAAAACAGAAAAAACTTCTAAAAGAGTTAAAGTCGAAAAAGGGAGATAACATTGATAAGGATTACAAGTCTAGCATTCAAGAAATTAATCTCATGCGGGAAGAATGAAATTGAAAAATAAAATTGAATGATAAAAATATTTCTGAAGTTATAAGATTCTCTTAACAAGGAGATCCTTAGAAAATACCTTAAGGCTTTAATCGACAATCTTATTGAAGAAAAGACAAAATAAAGATTGGAAAGAATTTGGAATTATATTTCGTGTAAAAGAACTAACAAAATGAATATGAAAAATTGGAAGTTAACGAAAATTTGAAACTGAAAATAAAACAGTCAAAGTATTAAGTGATATTTAAGTGACTATTCAAATATAAAAAGATTTTTAAAAATAATTCACAAAAAATGTTAGGACAGCAAAAAAATTAACAAGGTCAAATGACCAAAAGGTCAGATCATAGTGGGGATAAGGTTAGGGTAAGGTCAGGTACCTGCCGAGACTCGAGCCCTGCAGGGCTATGCTGGCCATCGGCCCACTTAGTGCAATGTGGGCATGGCGAGTCTTACTGGGCATGGACCCAAACATTGGTCCAGGCACGGATGCCAGATTATAGCTTAAACTGGTTAGCGAGGTCCAGTGCTATCCAAAAGTAACAAAAGTGTCAATAATGCACCTCGCCAACCGGAAGGTGGCCCAACCAAAGCCGGAGGCCTTTCAGCCTCAAGTTTGCCATTGAACATTGACAGTCCGGCACAGATGCCAGACAGTACGCTTAAAAGCCTCTGCGTGAAGCACGGGGACTGATATTTATCTATGCCTCCCACCAGACAGAACTTGAAACAAGGTCAAATGACCCGAAGGTCGGATTATAATGAGGGTTAGGGGAAGGGAAGGTCGGGTACAAGCCGAGGCTCGAGACATGTTTGACTAGGCTGGTCATTGGCCCACTTGGTGCAATGTGAGCCTGATGCGCCTAGCTGAACTTGGACTCAAATCTGGTTCCAGGGACGTATGCCTGATTATAGCTTATACTGGACAGCGAGGTCCAGTGCTATACAACGAGAACACATATGTCAATAATGCAACTCGCCCACCGGAAGGTAGACCACCCGAAGCCGGGGATTTTCGGCCTTCAGTCTGCCATCGAGCATTGATCGACTGGCACGAACGCCAGAGAGTCTGCTGAAAAGCCTCTGCACGAAGCAGCAGCTGATTGTATTTTCACTCCAATTTATTCTTAATAAGAGATGTATATAAGCTCTCTCTTACACTTATGTTAATTAGGCAGATTAATTTTGCCAGTACGATTACATTTTGGTAAACAGGAATTGTAATTGGACTACATAAAAAAGTTTCGGTATATTTAAAGTGATTCCTGACTAATTTTTCTAACATGTATCTTGTGTAAGGTTTGTGAAAAGTTGATTAGAAATTACATATTAAATTTTATAGTGAAATATTTAAAATCGTAATCAAGATGGTTTTTGTCCGTGGTAAATGGGCATTATCTAGCATTTTGGAAAGTTTCCATATGGCTTTAATTTTATGATTAGTATTATATTATCTGTGTTGTTCTTTTCTCGGAAAGATTTTGCACACTGTCATAGATATTCCTATCTAACAGAAATGATTCACGCGTAGTTTTATGGTTTCAAGTATTCCTTTTTAACCTCGATTTACGACAACTCCATTATTGGAAAAATTCAGATTACGAAACGGGTTTCGAAGAAATATCCGTCCCATTTAATGAAAAACTATTCAAGATACGAAAACAAGAATCGAAAGTGCTGCCCGACAGCTGTCTTCCCTAGAATTCATTTCGTAGCATCATGTGATCGTTTATTTCATCTTTTTTAACATTTCTGTAAATGATTATGTTGTTATTTACGAACACATTCTTTCGGGTGAGTATAATATTTACAGGAGGTGTCCTCCTGGAGTAATGGTTTAACGATGGACTACGGAGTTCGAACTCCAGTCGCGCTGTTACAAAGTATGTTCACTTTCAGACAAATACCCTTGGGAAAGGTATGAACCCCCTTATCTTCCATGCTATGGGTTAAATAGTACCACTACTGTTCTCATAGAAGGATGGCTTTGGCATTAAATAACCCAGGAAGGTTGATATGCCATTAAACAAAAAACTAAACCAAATATTCACACTTTATACGACTGCTTTTGGGGGCTGGGGCGAATTACGCCATTTATAAGGTAAATCTTGTCCCATATAACAAACTCCTCTTGGAACAAATTATTACTGTACTAATAATATTATGGTTTCATGTATTCCTATCAAATACAAATGATTATTCGATGTCAAAAATTTATTTTTATCTAATAATAGTCATTTGTTCGTATACAGTAACATAACTTCATATAACTGATAATAATCCTTAGTAAACAATTTTATCTCCATGCATTCTTATCCAGCTCATTGACCTAGTGGATAGAGTGTTCGCCAATGGTCCGGAAGACCTGGGTTCAATCCCAGGTCGCTTCATACCAAAGACTTTAAAAATGGTACCTGATACCTCCTTGCTTAACACTAAGCAATATAAGGTACGTATCAAGGGTAAAGTGGAGCAATCCTGGGAAAAGCGTAGCGCCCTCCCCTACACCTTGGATTGAAAAGGGAGCTTTCTGAAAAGGGAGCTTTTTCTATTGAAAAGGGAGCTTTCTGGTCGCCCTTGTCTACGGTCACAAACTTTACGTCTGTCCTTGCTGATGGCGCGACATGAGGATGAAGATGATTCTTATCCAATGCTAAGGTACAACACTCTATATTAGCAACAAGGATCTTCAATCCTTTTTTTTAAATCACCCTTATTTTATTCAACAATAATAATCATTTGCTTGCAAATTTATATGGTACCATGTATTCCTATCTAATACTAGTAATTTTCAAACGAGGGATAGGTCAAAGGTGATTATATATATATATATATATATATATATATATATTGGAGAACATTTTGTAAACCTAGCAGGAGCAATGAATAACAGAGACGGATGGCAAGAAAGTATCAGGGGACTCCCAGCAGTCAGTGTGACTTGATGATATATATATATATATATATATATATATGATATATATATATGATATATATATATATATATATATGATATATATATATGATATATATATATATATATATGATATATATATATATCATATATATATATATATATATATATATGCATCGGACATTGGTGTAATGGTTAGAGTGTTCTCCAATGGCCCGGGAGACCTGGGTTCAATCCCAGGTCGAGTCATACCAAAGACTTTAAAAATGGTACTTGAAGCCTCCTTGCTTAACACTCAGCATTATAAGGTACGGATCAAGGGTAAAGTGGAGAAATCCTGGGAGTAGCGTCCTCCCCTACACCTTGGTGTAGTAGCTATCGAAAAAGGTGCCTTCGGGTCACTCGACTATGGTCGCCAACTTATATATATATATATATTCATATATATACATACGTATGGCCTAGCGGTTAGAGTGTTCGCCAATGGCCCGGGAGACCTGGGTTCAATAATGGTACTTGATGCCTCCTTGCTTAACACTCAGCATTATAAGGTACAGATCAAGGGTAAAGTAGAGCAATTCAGGGAAGGAGTAGCGCCCTCCCCTACACCTTGGTGTAGTAGCTATCGAAAAGGGAGCCTTCGTGTTACCCTCGACTATGGTCGCCAACTTTACTTTACTTATATATATATTCATATATATACATACGTATGCATACATAGACGTATGTGAATACACACACACACACACACACGTAAGTAAAGTTGGCGACCATAGTCGAGGGTGACCCGAAGGCTCCCTTTTCGATAGCTACTTCACCAAGGTGTAGGGGAGGGCGCTACTTCTTTCCCTGGATTGTTCCACTTTATCCGATGCACACATGTAAATATATGTATATATGCTCACGCATATCTTTGTAATGGTAGTACTTATTTCACCAATAGATGGGAGCCTAATTTGTGCTCAAGTTCTTCGTGTCTGAGTGGATCTGGGAATAATGCCAATAAAAAGATTCTCACTTCCCTGATCATTTGAACGGGAATCTCACCACCAAATGCAGTATCTGATAATAAATAAAACCCCTTCTTTTTTTGGGAGGAGTATTAACACTTTGCAAGGTATACAATCAGTACGTTCTCAGTCTCGCCGAGAGGAAGTAATAGCCGCTATAGGAACACTCGTCCAAATAACTTGTGATATATAAACGGTAAATCATTTAAAAATTTCAAATGCTAATCAAGGCTGAAGAACGCATCGGCCGAGACAATATAAAGACAAGAATGAAACATAGACAAGTCTTCTGCCAGGATTTCCTGATAAAAAGTATGTGTGAGGGAAGCCTACAAAAATTGATTTGTTGTAAACTGAGACTCATAGTAACTGATTGGCAGACTGTGTAAATATTTGCAGATCTTTCAGGGCGGAAATTAACGGGGAAACATTTAGAAGGTCTGGAGTTTGCTTCAATCCCAGGGTAAAGGGGTGACCTTTGCTAACATGGCATTCGCCTTTAATCTTCGTCTAACATTCAACCGACAGAAAGTTCAAGATCAATGTAGCTTGTAAAATTGAGTAAAATAAAAACGATTAAATGTAATTCCGACAAATATTCTTGCAAGATACAGAAATACATTTAAAGTAAATAAAGTACCTTTTTATTCAGAAGATGCTTGGTGATCGTTGAAAGAAGTGGAATCGGAGATCTGAGTTCAAATACTGGACGAACTTTTTTTTAAAGGAAAGGCATGAACTCATCTGTTTGACTTCCAGCTAAGAGTAAATAGTAAAGCATACGGGTTCGGCAGTCTTGGAGAAGGAAAATTTTTGTTTTCTGCTCAAAAATGAACCTTGTGTCACATCCTGCGTGTGGCGGAGGTGGGTCGGATAAATGCATTATCACTTATAAAAAAAAGAAGGGTCTTTCTAGTCTGGTGGCTAAAGTAGGGAACTTTGACGTGGTTGTAAGCGAGTTCGAACTCCAGTCAGGCTGTTACGTTTACTTTTGGACTTGAGAAAGGCATAAACCCACGTATCCCCCAAGCTATGGGTCAAATACATGGGACCCATTAGATTGCTAATAACTGTACTAATAATAATGTTGTATTCTTTTTTGCTTAAGATTTGAAAATACAATGCTATAAAACGAGTGTCCTGGATATAACACTAAACAATCTGATGGTGAGGTTCCAGTGATGCTTGAGCTTTGGAGAATGCGGAGTACCCCTTCATTGCCATTACTCCCAGGTCCACTCTGGCTCGGAATGGTAGCACCTGATAGGGCCCTATCTATGGGTTAAATAGAACTAACGGCATACTTAAGCTCAACTGAATTCTTTGAATTAGAACTGTTTGACTAAACTGAGTGACTTGAAATAGAAATGTTTTTTTACAATTAAACTGTACTTACATTTAAACTGCGTGCTTATGCTAAACTGAACTGTTTGAAATGGAACTGTTTTTGACTTTGAAACTGTACTAATGGTGGAGGGATTTCGTTTTATATATCTTGCCTTTCGGTTTAGTTAGGCTGAGAACCTTTCGCTTAGCGGATGGGTTAGTTAGGTGCAACATTAATGCAGGTGTTCACGCGCGCGCGGAGAGGATGTGTCATTCAGAGATGTCAAAATAAAAATCCCGGATAAGAATTGAGAGCAGGGGATGTGAATGACGTCATGCGCCGGAAGCGTGAGCTGAGGATTTTTGGGGTTTGAGAAAAAGCAGTTAATTGAATTCCTGCCTCCGAACGAGACAGTTGAGATTCCGACCTGGGCGAGGCCAGACGACTTTGTGCGCTACGGGCGCCGTGCGTTGATTGGGTTGAGAACTGACGATGTAAAAGCAGTCAGCATAGAAAGATTGTGTCTCTCTCTCCTCAAACTCAAAGAGGTGAATAAAAGTTTCGTACCTGAACCAATTTCGTAAAGTTTCGTGTTTTTAGATTCCCTATGTCCATTTCACACATCCGTATATCTGCCTATGTAGCACTTACATTAAACTAAAGTGTTTAATGAAGAACTGTTTTAACATTTAACTGAGTGTAAACAAAACCCGTACTTATACTTAGCTGAATTAGAATTGTTTGAACAAACTGAATGGCTTGAAATAGAAATGTTTTTGAAAATGAAGCTCTGTACTCATGCTAAACTGAATTGTTTGAAATAGAACTGATTATTTGTAAAAAAAAAAAAGGATTTGGCGTTAAATAACCTACAAAGGCTGATATGTCATAAAACCCAACCAACCAACCAACATAAAGTATTCGGTATTAAACCTCTGTGATCAAAAGTAAAATTGAATAAATATACAAAGGATATATTTTTTTTTTTTTTTGGACAGCCATAAATTCATGAACTCTGTTTTAATTTTACATTTACGAAAAGAGCAAAGCCTCTCGCTGCCTGCTTATCAAGATGGTGCTATCCCCTCATTAAATGGCCAGCCCTGAAAACAGTATAGCAATATCTCATCTTTTAAAATCGATATCCGTATATGTATAGATAAATGATGAAATGATTTTGATAGGTTATCGACCATATGGAAACCTAATCTCTCGCTCAAAATAAAACGGGAATTTTTCCAAATTGTGTCAGTACTACTCTATGGTTGCACCACGTGGACTCAAGCCAAATGATTGGAGAAAAGGCTAGATAGGGATTACGCAAGGATGCTGCATGCTGTTTTAAACAAATCTAGGGAGCAGCATCCCACAAAACATCAGCAGTACAGCAGTTTGGTTATAAATAATAACAAATAATATCCGTTTTTTATTACGTAATATTCCCCAAGAAATAATGGAATGCGTTTTATTATATTATTTTTTGGTATATTACACAAAACTAGTATTCTTAATTCAGAAGAAAATTGATTTATAAAAATTTGAAAGGGTAATACTTATTTTTAAAGGACTCTTTCTTTCTCTCTATCTCTCTCCCCAGGTAGCTGATAACATATATGTAGAAAAAAAATCCTTCACTTACGCGGAGAATAACGATATCTCAAGCGTAAGCCGGGTTTCGAACCCTGCTTGAAGCATCTCGCAGGGCAAGCCACACTGAAGAGTTGTGATAAAGCGAAACAGTCTGTCTGTGGATAACAATATATATAAAGTCAGAATCATCATCATAATCGTGTCGCGCTGCCGGCACGGATCTCCCTGGCCCTCTCTCTCCCCCGTCCATCGCTCCCGGGAGGTCTTCCAGGCTACATCTTGTATCTGCACAGAGCTGCTGAATATAGGTTCTAGCTGGTCGTCCAACCTTTGCTCGTCCATGTGAAGGGCTCCACAGGAGTGCATCGCTTATGGGTTCGTTTTGACTTCTCCAGCAGTGTCCCGCATATCTGATTCGTCAAATTTGGATGGTTTTCGTGATGGGTGGTAGGTGGCCGTACAGCTGCTGTTTTGTATGGTGTTGCCTCCAGGACTTGTTCAATACAACTCGCAGCATTCTTGTGTAATTACCGTCGAGCTTTTTCTCCATAGTAAAGTCAGAATATATATATATATATATATATATTCTGAATTTACATGAAAATATAACCTTAAAATATTACATACCATAACGATGTACGCTTATACAGCAACACAATTTATAAAGTGAAATCTTCCAAGGTGTAGCTATTTCAGTACTTCTATATGGCTGCACCACTTTGATGAAAAAAAAGCTAAACAGGAAATACATGAGGATGCTACGTGCTGTTTTGAGCAAATCTTGGAGGCAACATCCTTCAAAACAGCTGCTGTACGGCCTCTTAAATCCCATATCATAACCATCCAAGTAAGAAAAGCAAGACATCTAGGGTGCTGCTGAAGAATTTAGACTGAACTTAGATGTAACGTTCACCCATGGACTCCAACGCCTGGACACACCAGTGCTGAGCAGCTGGCAAAAACTTGCTTTCTTAAGCATTGTGCAGACTTAGGGAGACGTTTAGTGGACTTAGTAAATGCGATGGCTGTTAGGAATGGATGAAGAGAGAGAGAGAGAGAGAGAAAGAGAGTTAAGGGAATCTGTGAATGACTCTTTTTAGCTTCTTTTCTTAAATGCCAAAGCCATCCTTGTAGAAGAACTCCAGTCATGAGATTTAACCCATAGTTCGGGAGGATAAGAGGGTTCATACCTTTCCCAAGGCTATTTGTATGAAAGTGAACGTAATAGCGTGATTGGAGTTTGAACTCGCTTACTACGAGTTCGCAGTCCAGCTTATAGGCTACTACATCACGAGGTCTCCTCTCTGGGTATGACTTGAAAATGATGATTTTGATTTCCAATTTTAAACAAGTCCTGCTTTAGATAACCAACTGAGGGTTTGACATGCCGTTAAATCGAACACATCAAACTAGATTTTACGGGGTTATTATGGATTTTATACAATAGGTTTGAAATATTTTTCGATTACTTAAAACGTTTTGAATTGTGCACTAGGTAAAATAATTGTTAGATTGACTGTGACAAATCTGAAGCAGGCGCCTGTCAGTTCACTCGAGACAAATCCAACAAGCTTTCAAGTTCATAGTGATTGATTCTCCACCCTATCATGTCTGCTTTTGCTACTTCTTATAGATTAGCTTCTTACGATTCACTCTCTACACGCTTTAAAGATTTGTCTCCTATTTAAATGCTGAAGTTGTTAGATGCAGCGTCTCGACCAGTCTCCCGAGTCTTAGCACAGAAGAAGACAATGATTAAAAAAGTCAGAGGGTAAGATGGTTAGATTGTATAGAAAAACAATGAAAATAAAAAAAAAAAGGAAGGAAAAGGAGAGAAATAAAATAGAGAAAAAAGAAAACAGCCAGACAGGACTTGTGTATTGTATTGCCTAAGAATAATGGACTCTAACCGGAGTGTGATTTTAAAGTTGGGCGTCTTAAACACGAAATTACTCGGCGTGAAGGAAAGCTAAGGTCAAAAGTTAACAAGTTTATCAGAGCAGAAATGCTAAACGAGAAACACTTTTACTAATCTTACATATGTTCAGCTAAGATGCAAGTACCCTGGACATAAACTCATACACACACACATATATGTACAAATGTATATGCATATATATATCGTATATATATATATATATATATATATATATATATATAAATGTATATATAATTATATACAAACGTATATACATACTCATATATAAATATATGTGTTGATATATATATATATATATATATATATGAATTATGTAATTATACATATATATATGTGTTTATACATGGCATGTATACATATATATATATATATATATATATATATATACATATATGTTTACGTATCTTTTTATAGCTGGGTTTATATATATGTTCACACGGACACATATGTCTGTGAGGGGTGTCCTCGTGGTGTAATGGTTAAAGCGTTGAACTGCGGAATCGTAGTAAGCGAGTTCGTACTCCAGTCGCGCTATTACGTTCACTTTCGGGCAAATACCATTGGGAAAGGTATGAGCCCCTTTATCCTCCCAGCTATTGGTTAAATAGTACCACTACTGTTCTTCTAGGAGAATGGCTTTGGCATTGAATAACCTAAAATGAGTTGATATGCCATTAAACAAAGAGACCAAACCAAACCAAAACATATGTCTGTATATATACACACATATATATATATATATATATATATATATGCCCATAACTTTAAACATACATACAAAAACCGATAGAGAGAGATATATAGATATAAGTTAGCCAACCGTTGTCAAGGGTGACCGGGAGGCTCCTTTTTCAATAGGTACTACTCCGAGTCGTACGGTAAGGCACGACTCCTTTCTCTAGATTGCCCCACTTACCCTTGATTCATAACTTGTAATTCAGAGCGTTAAGCAAGGGGGCATCAAGTATCATTTTTTATTCTTTGGTAAAACTGGTTCCTGGGGTCGAACTCCGGGTTCCACGGACCATTTGCGAACATTTTAACGTTTATGCAATTGGGCTGGTATATGTGTGAATTTCTACTCACATCTTCATGAAAGTCTCGCCACGAATAATTTTATAAAACTTTGTTAAAAACACAATCAAAAAGCAAAGATTTATGTGTATATACAGACATATGTAAGTACGAGTATATAATTATGTATATTATTATAAGTAAATGAGTTAAGGTGTCTCTGATGGGTTGGGGGGTGTCCTCGTGATGTAATGGTTAAAGCGATGGACTGCGGAATCGTTGTAAGCGAGTTCGTACTCCAGTCGCGCTATTACGTTCACTTTCGGGCAAATACCCTTGGGAAAGGTATGGGCCCCCTTATCCTCCCAGCTATGGGTTAAAGAGCACCCCTACTGTTCTTCTTGGAGAATAGCTTTGGCATTAAATAACCTACAAAGGTTGATATGCCATTAAACAAAGAAACCAAACCAAACCATCCGATGGTTGGTCACGTGCGTATTGATGACGGCCGTCTGCCAAGGCAACTATTCTACGCTGAAATGTATGGAGGAAAGAGAAGTGCATTAAAACCGAAGAAGAGATTTAAGGACACAATAAAATATTGCCTGAAACAATCTGGACTATCTGTGGACCAATGGGTAAAAATGGCTTCAGATAGAAGTAAGAGGCGGAAAATTATTCACGAAAGCATAGAATCCTTTGAGAATAGCCGTATGCAGTCCAGCGCTTACAAACGTCTGATTCGCACAGGGTCCACAAAGTCACCATGCTAACTGTGACATATGTGGAGAATTGTGCCGATCTCTTGCTGGTCTCAAAAGCCCTCTGCGTAAATGTGCAACATTTATCTTGCACCCAAACAATGTCACTGCAAACAAAACTGATTGGTTGCGTCAATTCTGTGGCAAAATCTGTCGCAGTTTGGCTGGCCTGAAGAGTCACCTACGAACACATACAATTTAGGGGGAATAGGGGAGGGGGAGAGGACATGAGATAAAAGGAGATGGTCACCCTCGAAGCCGAGAGGACAGCCATCATACATAGTATATGGATGTGTAGGTAGAAAAAATAAACTGGAAAAAGATATGTTCGATTTTTTATTTTCCATCGCATTTCCACTTCAATATTTTTTTTAATGCATAAACATTTAATCAATATTATTTTAGAATGAGAAATGATTATGATAGATGAATTTTGATTCAATAAGAAGTCTTCATCAAGGCTTGTAGATATTGCTTTGTAATAAAAAAAAAACGGAGCAAAACTGGTTGATATGTTTAAATTGCGTCATGTCATCCGATGGAACTTTTTTGGGAAAATTAAATTGGTTTGAGAAACGTATTCGTGACCTTTGATTGTTTTAAATGTTTAGTGAAATGGGAGCTAATATGAATTCTTTTAATACAATTTTTCCTATTTATAATGAAATTTTGTAAAAAAAGCATGTCGTTGTGGTATTGTGTTGTGGTGTGCTATGGAACATGCTTCCATATTTTTTTGTCATGAATGAAGGCAAATATGGCAGAATTTTGAAAATCGAAAGTATGGTCAGTTAAAGTATTATGAGAAACTAAAGAGTTTATTACGTTACGGGTTTTTAAGTCTTTTTTTATGTTCATAGATTCTTTTGTTTAAATTTCTGCTTGTTTCTCTAATGTAAAATTTATTGCAATTTTGGCAGTGGGTTTTTTAAACACCTGCGTTGAATAGGGAATCTGTGTTTTGGAGTTGTTCTTTACTATTTCTTTTATTGTTTCTGTTGTGCGGGTAGTGGTTTTTATGCTAAAGGTTTTTTTCAATCAAGGTGGTAGTGGGATTTTAGGGTGATATTCTATATCTTTTTATAGGGTTGGTATATTTGTTCGGTTTGCCCTTTCCTACGTACATTCTGTCGCATTCAACTCAATTCTTGTCACTTATATGCATATACGAGGAAAATTTAATAGGTTTCCAGACATTTTTCCAATGGGCACTTTTATTGATAGTACATACAGGTAAATACGTGGTGTATTGGTTATCGCCGTAGGAAATGGACACGGCGACACGAGTTCAAATCCTGGACGAGACTGATTGCATTTCACATAGCACTAATACCCTTGGGAAAGGTATGAATCCAATTATTCTCCCTCCAGCTATGGGTAAAATAGTAGGGCAGACTAGGTTCTTCAGCCTTGGTGAGGCAACTCGTCTAGGAGAAGGAAAACTCTTAATTCAAACCTGTTAAACTCCGCTTAAAAAAATGACCTTGTGTCATATCCTGCCTGGGTGGAGGGGTTGGGTAAATATGTACATACAGAAAAATCTAGTCCCCTTCGAAGTAA
The DNA here is from genome assembly GCA_963585895.1 of Sepioteuthis lessoniana. Classification (NCBI taxonomy): domain Eukaryota; kingdom Metazoa; phylum Mollusca; class Cephalopoda; order Myopsida; family Loliginidae; genus Sepioteuthis; species Sepioteuthis lessoniana. Next base: position 52,455,454 of record OY757938.1, on the reverse strand, counting down.
TTTCCTCCGGCTGCAATGCACTTGTTGTACCGTTTCAACAACTTCTGGAAGGCCCCATGGAAGTCCTCTTGTATGACCGTGTCAATGATCTTTGTCACAGCCTCTTTCATTTCCTCAGTTGTCTCATAACGACAGGGACCAACGTCTGGACTATATGGAGGCTGAGGAACTGTCTTGATGCCCATCTTGGTCAAATAGTCTGTGACAAGGATGGAGTTGTGGACTGGTGCATTGTCCTATTTGAAGAGAGCTGGCCTCTTCCCAAGGAATCTCTTCCTGAACTCCCTTAAAACCTCAACATAGTAACCCTAACCCTAACCCTTTGGCCAATCAACTCTGGTGTATTGACTTTCTTACTCCTCCCACACCTCCCAATAACCCTCACAGACTCCCTGCCTTCCTTGGATCTCTTATGCCACCCCAAGACTGATGCTCGACTCATGCAAGATGGTTGAAAAGCAGTCTGAAGCATTCCATACGTTTCTGTGGCATTTTTTTCCAAGTTTAAAACAGAATTTTATTGCATATCATTCTTCTAAAGTGTCCTCACGTCTAGATTGCATTTGTGAAATTCACCAGGTGTTACAATCAGGCTTTAGTAGGGTGTATTAAAATTCCTGCTGTAGCGGTTCATTTGAACCAGAAATCATAAAAATTGGTCAGTCATCTCATAAGATGTATAGCAATAACATAGTCTACAACAGTTTTAAATGCCTCAACAAATATCTGGAAATATATTGAATGCACCACGTATATATATATATATATATATATATATAATTACAATAATATATTATTTTGTTTTGCTTTTTTTTATGGTATATCAATTTTCTTGGGTTATTCAAGGCCAAAGCCATCCTATCAGTTATATGGAAGTCAGAACTATCTAATAAAATAAAACGCGATTTTTTCCAAGCAGCGGTCGAATCCATACTATCGTATTAATGCACCACTTGGACGCTGACAAAAGAAAAAAGCTTGACGGCAATTGCACTAGGAGGCTACGAGCTATATGAAACAAATCATGGAAGAAACATACCACAAAATAACAGCTGTACGGGCACCTACCACCCATCTCGAATGCTATCCAAATTAGACAAAAAAGACATGCAGGACACTGCTAGAGAAGTAGGGACGAACTTATCAGCAACGTTTTCCAATGGAGCCCTTCACACGAGCACGCAAGTGTAGGGCAGCTAGTCAGAACTTATCTACAACAGCTCTGTACGGACACAGGATGTAGTCAGGAAGACCTGCCGGATGCGATGGATAATAGAGACAGATTAAAAGAGAGAGGTTTGGTTGGTTTGGTTTCTTTGTTTAATGGCATATAAACCTTTGTAGGTTATTTAATGCCAAAGCTGTTCTCCTAGAACAGTAGTGGTACTATATCATCCATAGCTGGGAGGATTATGGGGTTCATACCTTTCCCAAGGGTATTTACCCGAAAGTGAACGTAATAGCGCGACTGGAGTACGAACTCGCTTACTACGATTCCGCAGTCCATCGCTTTAACCATTACACCACGAGGACACCCCCGTAAGTGGGAGAGAGAGAGAGAGAGAGAGAGAGAGAGAGAGAGAAATAAAGAGTTAGGGAAATCCGCGGTAGCTGCAAGACATGATGATGATGATGATTTCAAACAAGTTAATGTTTATTTATTTGTACATAGTTAAATGGTTTTATGTATTGCTATGTAACACAATTTCTGTTTACGATTCGTTTGTTTGCTCACAGATTTATCATTTTAGGCATACAAGAATATGATTATCATCAACAATAATTACTACTTCGCCTTTAGTCGCAATGTCAACGTTTTAACATCCGATGTATTAATAAAGTTGTCGCTCTTTTGTTCCAAATATTTTTCATTGGTGTGGGTAAATTTTCTTCAGCCTTGTTGCCTCAGGTTGTGTCTTATGACGCTTTGTGCTAAGTAGAGCGAGACTGAAAGATAATTTTGTTTGCATCGAATTGATTAAACTTAATCCTTTTACGTTTAAACTGCAAAATTAATTTTACAAATGGCGGTTGGAGAATGGAGATACTTTTCAAAAGATAGTAGATGTTTTGTCTAGTAGCATGGCTGTTAATTTCCGGTTCCGGCAGCGCGAATAATAAAGTGCCATCTGTAATAAATGTGTTTTCTCGTTTGGACACACGAGCCGAGACTCACATGAGAACGAGCCTTATAACTCTTTCCTGCACGCACACATCATTATAGAATATATATATATATATATATATATATATATATACACGAGGTGCATACGATAAATTTCCAGACTTTTTTCCTATGGGCACTTTTACTGATAGTACACACATGGAACACTATTCCCCTTCGAAGTAATCTCCTCTGGCTGCAATGCATCTGTTGTACCGTTCCAACAACTTCTGGAAGGTCCTATGGAAGTCCTCTTGTGTGACCGTGTCAATGACCTTCGTCACAGCCTCTTTCATCTCCTCAATTGTCTCATGACGACAGCCTGTGAGCTTAGGGAATAACCAAAAGTCACAGGGAGCAAGGTCCGGACAATAGGGAGGGTGAGGAACTGTTTAGATGCCCATCTTGATCAAATAGTCAGTGACAAGGATGGAGTTGTGCACTGGTGTATTGTCCTGGTCGAAATGCCACAGACCCGATTTAAAGGTGCTAGCCTCTTCCATAGGAATCTCTTCCTGAACTCACTTAAAACCTCAACATAGTAACCCTAACCCTAACCTTTTGGTCAATCAACTTTGGTGTATTGACTTCTTTACTCCTCCCACACCTCTTATCATCCCTTACAGATTCCTTGCCTTCCTTGAATCTCTTATGCCACTCAAAAACTGATGCTCGATTCATGCAAGATGCTCCAAAAACAGTCTGAAGCATTCCATACGTTTCTATGGCATTTTTCCGAGTTTAAAACAGAATTTTATTGCATATTGTTCATCTGAAGTGTCCTCACGTCCAGCTGTGACAATCAGACTTTAGTTGGGTGTATTCCAATTCCTGCTGTAGCTGTTCATTTAAACCTGAAGTCATAAAAACTAGTCAGTCATCTCATAAGATGTATAGCAATAACATATTGAATTTTCAAGAGTGTCCGACAATTTTAAATGCCCGTAGAAAAAAGTCCGAAACTTATTGAAGTCACCACGTATATATATATATATATATATATATGTGTGTGTGTGTGTCTGTGTGTGTGTGTGTATGTGTGGAAAGTCAACTTATTTCTCCGCTGAAAATGTGCAAAATTTTGTACAAAAATAGTCTAACGAAGCTCTAATTTTTGTACCTGTCTCTTTGCATTTATTATCCAATCAGATCGTTTGTTCTCGACACCTCCATTTGTGTAATATCTTTGAGATGACAGACGATGATTTTTTAAATGTCTCGCAAATGTTGAAGTCTCAAAACTCAATGTAATTAAAGAAATCTTTTCCCTCCGAAATGTTTAAAGTACATTTTTTAATCAATTAGAATCATAGATCAATCAATTCACTCTTTATCTAATTTGGAGATTATCTAAATTTAAAAAATGAAAGGATGAAGTAGATAAATTAACACTTCATATAAAGATTCATTTTTATTTTCACTCAACTTCCGTCTTTATTTCTCTTGAGTAAAAATCCAACATTCGGCTCCTTTAAGTATCGTATTCACCCAACCCCTCCGCTCGGACAGGATATGACACAAGGTCAATTTTTAAGCGGAGTTTAACAGGTTTCAATTCAGAGTTTTGCTTCTCCTAGACTAGTTGCCTCACCAAGGCTGAAGAACCTAGTCTGCCCTACTATTTACCCATAGCTGGAGGGAGAATAATTGGATTCATACCTTTCCCAAGGGTATTAGAGCAATGTGAAATGCAATCAGTCAGGTCAGGAATTGAACTCGTGTCGCCGTGTCCATATCCTGCGACGATAACCATTACACCACGGGCATCTGACGAAGTTGATTTCACTTCAGAAAGCACTAACACTCTTGGGAAATGCATGAATAGTATTATTCTCCCTCCGGCTAAACTATAGGGCTACTTTAAGTATAGCCCTCATTTCAAGATCACTTGATTATTTTTTAATTTCAGTTTTCATACTCATAGACTGGTTACCATTCCGAGGTTAATGAACCCAGTCTGCTCTACAATGTAGACAAAGATGAAAGATGCTCAAAATAAGAGATGCTCGTGGTGTAATGGTTATCGTCATAGGAAATTGACGCGGCGACACGATTTCAAATCCTGGGCGAAGTTGATTGCGCTTCAGAAAGCACTAACACTCTTGGGAAATGCATGAATAGTGTTATTCTCCCTCCGGCTAAACTATAGGGCAGACTAGATTATTCAGCCTCTGTTTGGCAACCAGTCTGGGAGAAGAAAAACTCTGATGAACTCCACTTAAAAATTGACCTTGTGTCACATCCTATCTGTGTAGAGAGGTTGGTAAAAACATACACGAATCTAAGTGCGATGAAAAATGCGAGGAGTTGAACTCACACACACACACACGTATATATATATATATATATATAATGTGGACCCAAGGTTGGGACCACGGAAGGAAAACACGGAACATGGATGAGAGGTAAGATATATTAATAAAAGATTACAAGGGATAGTGTGAAGGTAAGTGGAGCTTACAATCCGGTGATGTCCAATATTGGTAGTCGTACACGGCTGAGTACTACTAGTACTCCTGCTATACTAAGGTATTACGATACTGCGGTATTTGTTGCTCGCCCCATCTAACGGGCAAGTGTGGCACAAGGCCTATTTTTAGATGGGACCGGGCGAAGGGCCGTAGCTCACACGCACGCGGCATTTCCCCAAAATGCCTACGGCCCCGTCGGCATTCCCCTTATTAGGGGCGCCTCAGGCACCGGGTGATGAACCCAACCTCCCCGAAGGGAGTAAAAGCCTGGTGGGAAGGCCCCCTGAGGCCGAAGGAGATTATCCATTTGCCAAGACGCACCCGGCAGGATCTGTGCCGCAGGAAACACAGCAGACCGAAGTGCGACCCGACCATTGAATAGGTGCAGTATTACGATACTGCGGTATTTGTTGACCGCCCCACCCAAGAAGCAAGTGTGGCACAAGGCCTTTTTTATGGTATGACCGGGCGCAGGGCCGTAGCCCACACGCGCCCGGCATTTGCCAAAAATGCCTACGGCCCCGTCGGCATTCCCCTTATTAGGGGTGCCTCAGGCGCCGGGCGATTAATCCAACCCTCCCGAAGGAGGTAAAAGCCTGGGGGGAAGGCCCCCTGAGGCCGAAGGAAAATATACCCAACTGCCAAGACGCACCAAGCCGGATCTGTGCCGCAGTAAACACAGCCGACCAAGTGCGACCCGACAATTGAATAGGTGCAGTATTATGATACTGCTGTATTTGATGCACACCCCACCTTACAGGCATGTATTGCACAAGGCCTTTTTTTGGGTGGGACCGGGCGCAGGGCCGTAGCCCACACACGCCCGGAGCTTGCCAAAAATGCCCTCGGCCCCGTCGGCATTCCCCTTGTTAGGGGCGCCTCAGGGGCCGGGCAATGAACGCAACCCCCCTCGAAAGGGGGTAAAAGCCTGGGGGGAAGGCCCCCTGGGGCCGAAGGAAATTATCCAACTGCCAAGACGCACCTGACCGGATATGTGCCGCAGTAAACACAGCCGACAAAGCGCGACCTGACAATTGAATAGGTGCAGTATTATGATACTGCCCGTATTTGATGCACGCCCCACCTTACGGGCATGTATGGCACAAGGCCTTTTGTTGGGTGGGACCGGGCGCAGGACCGTAGCCCACACGCGCCCGGAGTTTGCCAAAAATGCCCTCGGTCCCGTCGGCATTCCCCTTGTTATGGGCGCCTCAGGGGCCGGGCAATGAACCCAACCCCCTCGAAAGGGGGTAAAAGCCTGGGGGGAAGGCCCCCTGAGGCCGAAGGAAATTATCCAACTGCCAAGACGCACCTGGCTGGATCTGTGCCGCAGTAAACACAGCCGACCAAGTGCGACCCGACAATTGAATAGGTGCAGTATTGCAATACTGCTCCCTGAGACTGTTATCTCACATAGTAATATAATTCAAAAAGAGTCCATAATGCAGGTAAGTTTCGGTCTCACAACAATATATATATATATATATATATATATAGGTCAAAGTGGTCATGCAATTCACCATGACTTGTTAATTCGGCTTCGCTTATATGTGGCCTGAACCGGTAGCGTAGTGTTTCGGCTTCTGCATTCTGTGGTTGTTGCTTCGATCTCCAGTGGTAGAGATCACGGTGTGCACCTGCCGATGAAACCTAATAAAAGCGAAACAGCTGTTCAGTGCTCCGTATGTCGTTTGTAGGTGTTTGCCGGATTTTCTTGTCATTGTAATTTCTAAGATAACATCAATTCCTCCATTTAAAAACTATGTATCTATGGATTTTGTAATTTTGTCACATTTTCTCATATGGTGGCTGGAACTGAAAGAGATAAACTTTGACCGTGAACATGTAAGATAATAAGGGATTTCAATTAATTTTTTTATAGCAAATTCTTTTTTGTTATACTTGTAATTTAAATTTACGTGCTTTCTTTGTGATCTAGTTCAAGGCTGAAGTGGGTATTTGTTTTACTTGGAGATGTCAAGCTTATAATAATAAGCAAATTCGAAGATGGAAAGTTTGTTTTGGAATCAATTGATATCTAATATTCCAAGATAAACAATTGTATAATATTAGCTGATATTTGGAACTTACTAATGACGTGACGCTAAAGGACGAAGCTGACGTGTCATTTATCGATTTGTAGATGTAAAAACCGGATTCGAAAGCGTCGGGGCAGAGACAAAGGAGGGGCCTCACCGGAGCGAGTCCCCGGGCAGACCCCCAAGAAGATACCCTCGGGAGATACTCAGATGAGGGGGACACGGAGAAATCTGGAGCAAGCGATCATGACAGCAAATCACGCGTGCACAAAAATGTCCGGTTAGCGGAAAACAAAAACGAAATTGTCTCTCCTTCTTTCTCTTCGTCTCTCGCACTGTACAACTCTCGGCCTATCAACTTATTGACGCACTTTCTTCTCTCTATCTCTATTTTCGGTGACAGCTCTAAAATTGTCCAGTAACAAAATAAATTTTTTGTATCGGCGAAATCAAAGGAGTTGTGTAGAGTTTGATTCTCTTTTTATCCCCGTCAGGTGGCGTTACAACTTTCGATTTGGAACCGTTCAAAGGAGAACGATAGACGAATCAAAGAACAGTTATGAGTGTGTGTGTGTGTGTGTGTGTGTGTGTGTGTGTGTGTGTGTGTAAGAGAGAGAGAGAGAGAGAGAGAGAGAGAGAGAGAGAGTTGTTAGATCAATTTGTTGTTGACGATGATGATATTCCGTGCATGAAGATGAAGATGAAGATGCTGTTAGGTCTTCAAAATTTTGATTTTCTGAATTTGTTTATTTATTTATAGTTTGACTCACAACACCATCATCGTCATCATCATCATCATCACTACTGCAACCACCGGAATGACAAAGACTATCATTAAAAAAAAAAATCAATATCATCATGGGATGGGTAATATGCTGGTTTTTGACATCGTAGTAGGTGAGTTCGAACACCAGTCGCTCTTTTACGTTCATAATTGACTATAATACGCCCGATAAAGGTCCGAACCCTGTTTGTCATCCCAGATATGGTCTAAATAGTACCACTGTCCTTCTATAAGGATGGATTCGGTATTAAATAACCTATGAAGGTTGATATGCCATTAAACACTGAAACCAAATATTATCATAACCACAATCATAATTTGTTTGATTTGGTTTGGTTTTATGGCAAATCAACCCCTGTGAATTATTTAATGCCAAATCTTATCTATACATACATACTAAAAATGAAGGATTGGTTGGTTGGTTGGTTGGTTGGTTGATTTTTATGGCATATCAACCTTTGTAGGTTATTTAACGCGAAATCCATTTTTATGCAAATAGTCAGATTTCAAACAGTTCTAATTCAAGCTAATTGAGTTTAGTATGAGTATAGATTTTTTTACACACAGTTAAATGTCAAAACACTTCTATATTAAGCAATTCAGTTTAGTGTATGTACAGTTTCAATGTCAAAAACAGTTCCATTTCAAAAAACTCAGTTAGCATAAGCATGCTGTTTAAATGTAAGTATAGTTTTAAAACATTTCTATTTCAAGCTATTTAGTTTAGTCAAAAACAGTTCTAATTCAAAGAATTCAGTTTAGCATAATAAAGCAGTTAGTTCTATTTAACCCATAGATAGGGCCCTATCAGGTGCTACCATTCCGAGCCAGAGAGGACCTGAGAACAATGGCAATGGAGGGGTGCTCCACATTTCCCAAAGCTCCAGCATTACTGCAACTTTACCATCAGATTGTTTCGTGTCATATATTCAGGACGCTCATTGAGGGGCGGTCTTACCCCTCTACAGAGGTGCTGTCGGTGTATTCTACAGCTCAGTCGACAGGGAAAAAATGAAGGATTTGTAAACACATTTTGTTGATAACATTTCTAAAAGAACTTGAGCCCTTTTTTTACAAGAAGTTAAATAGTTTCAAGTATTTCTATCTTATACAGACAATTCCATTTATCATTTGTTTAAACAAAGTTAAATGGTTTCCGGTATTGCTATATAACAGTAACAATTTAATATTAGTCAGTCATGTTCGCACATTTAAATTGATATACATATTATTTGTAAGTGAAAAGTTACTCAGTAATTTCATTTTTAAATAAGTTAGAGCTAATTTGTTTGCTTACGAGTAACGGCTTCAAGCTGACAAAAAAAGAAGCAGAAGGTACCCGGCAAAAACAATTACAGACGCCGACTGCACTGATGACATAGCGATACTGACAAATACGCCAAACCAAGACGAAACACTACTGCATAGTTTGGAACTAGCCGCCACAGGCATTGGCATGCATGTCAATGCACTCAAAACGGAAAACATGTGATTTAATCAAACAGGTGATATGACGGAGCCTCTCTGAAACTGGTAGACAAATTCACCTACCTAGGAAGCTGTGTCTCATCAACCGAAAAAGACATCGACACGTGGATAACGAAGGCACGGACGGATATCGATAAGCTATCGATCATATGGAAATCAGACCTGACCGATAAAATGAAACGCAGTTTCTTCCAAACAGCGGTCGTGTCGATACTGCTATATGGATGCACTACTTGGATGCTAAGAAAACGGCTCGAGTAGAAGCTAGACGGCAATTACACAAGAATGTTGAGAGCAATATTGAACGAGACCTGGCGGCAACACCTCACAAGGCACCATCTATACGGCCACCTGCCTCCCATTACGAAAACTATCCAAGCTAGACGAACCAGACATGCAGGAAACTGCTGGAGAAGCCAGGACGAGCTCATAAGTGATGTACGCCTATGGACCCCCACAAATGACCCAGCAAAAGCAGGACGACCATCTCGAACATACATACAGCAGCTATGTGAGGATACGGGATGTAGCCCTGAAGACCTGCCAGAGGCGACGAACGATAGGGAGAAGTGGCTAGAGAGGGTCAAGGATATCCGTGCTAGCGGCACGACATGATGATGATAATGATGATGACGAGTATTGCAATTGTTTCTTCACAAATAAAAGGTTTCAATTATTGCTATCTATCTCTAATAATTCTTTTCAGTTTTAATCTTTTGTTTGCACACAGTGAAGTGGTTGCAAGTATTGGTATTTAAAACTAATAATTCTATTGAACATTATCAATTGATTTGTATACAGTCAAATGGCTCCAGTGCCCAGTCGGCTGGGGCTGTAGAATACACGGACTGCTTCTCTGCAGAGGAATAAGACCATCCCACAACAAGTGTCCTGGATATGACACTAAACAATCTGATAGTGAGATCGCAGTAATGCTAGAGCTTTGGGGAATTCGCAGTACCCCTTCATTGCCATCGATCCCAGGTCCACTCTGTCCAGGAGTGGAAGCACCTAATAGGGCCCTATCTTGGGGTCTAGTAGTACTAAACTATTTGAAATAGAGCTGCTTTTGACATTTAAACGGCATACTTATGCTAAACAGAATTGTTTGAAATAGAACTGTTTTTGACATTGAAACTATTTAATCATACTTAATTAAATTGTTTGAAATCAAACTCTTTATATGTATAAAAATCGATTTGGCCTCAATGACCTGCAATGGTTGATGTGTACCGAAATAATTTTTGGTATTACATAGCAATACTAATTATTCGATTCTGAAAATCCAATTTAGAATTAGTCATTTGTTTGCTAACTGTTTAAAATGTCAACCTTTTCTATTTGACACATATATAGGACCCTAACAGTTGCTACTACTTCAGATCTGATTTGACATAAGCAGCAATGGCAGTGTAGTGATACTCCACATTCCCCAAATGTCCAAAGCTGGAGGCTCACCACCAGATAATTAAATGTCATACCCAGGACACTCATTGGAGGCGACTTAACCCCTCTGCATATATACAGCCAACAGTGTAAGTAATTCCTGGTAAACATTGTAAAAAGTGTACATATTCCATTAAAAGGTATGAATATGATAAATAATCTAGATTTAATTTTTAAATTCTCTTGTAATATCACACATAAAAGCCAAGAGAATTTTATTCATCTAATAAGAATAAATTTCTTCAAAGCTGATCATCAGGGAGAGCTTATTTAATTATTGTAACTTCTTTCAGATTTTTGTAAAGCTTATCTTTTTAGCTTAGAACTATTTATAAAAAATAAAATTGAATAAACCTATACGTAAATTCTAAGTAAAAAGTAAAGAAATTGAAGTTTGATTTTATTGACTTTTAAAGTTTAAATAAAAGTATAGCTCAATCTCTTTGATAGAACAACAATAAAGCGAAATAGTAACCGATGATTAAATTCTATTTCAAAACCAATTTTCATTTACAGTGAAAATTAGCTACTCCTGCACCAAGAATATGTACAACATACTAAGCAACCATAATAGGAGGCTACTCAATGAGCTAACCACGAGGGATAGGAACCCAAACGTGGAGTCTTGTAACTGTAGGAATAAGGAAGAATGCCCCTTAGGCGGACGCTGCACTACGAGGAATGTCGTATACCAAGCATGCATTTCTCCTATGGAACAGCAAAATGACGGGGAGAGAGTATATATAGGAATCTCCGCAGGAAATTGGAAACAAAGATAGTACAGCCACAGACACTCATTTTCCAACCCAAAACTTAGATACCAGACTGCTTTATCAAAATACTTTTGGGGCCTTAAGGATCAGGGGCTATCCCCACAAATTAAGTGGAAAATAATAAGTCACTCATCTGCCGCTAACAGCTTCAACGGTAGATGTAACCTATGCTTAGACGAAAATATTAGCATAATTAATTTCAAAAATAGAAAACTTTTATTGAACGAGAGAAATGAGCTCGTCTTTAAGTGCAGACATAGGGGAAATTTTAAATTATCTTGATTGGGAGTCACTGTAAATAAATAATCGCAAGGCCTATGATAAAGAAATATTAGTAACTAATAGAGATCAGCCCAACAGCAGATATCACCAAGACAGGGAAAGATAAAGATAGATAAGGGCCAGATGAGCGCAGAATATTAATCCAAAAATAGGGCCTGTGATTCTGGAGTGGTTAATTCCCCGTGTTCATTTTTAGGGTAATTTAAAAAAAAACACTTGACGACTATAATAGATATCTCCACCTTATCCGGTTTAACTATCTCGATCCTAATTGAAACAAGAGGAATATCTAGGATGACAACAGCTGAGTTAATTAACAGACATATTAGAAATAAATGTAAATCATATATGAGATAGCCATTAGTTAAACGATCTTAGTCTGTTTAGAAAAGCACACCTGCCAAGTAGGAGAAACCACAAACAGAACACAAAATTAGAAGGGACTGACCAGTAGATTAATTCCACTCCTGTTTCTTAATCGTTCTAACATATAACATGTTAAACCCTTCTGCTCACGCCTATGCACGAAAGAATTTGTAACTTTGTAATTTGATTTCCACTTTACGTTTTTTTATCTTTATTTTCTGATTTTTTAAATTCACTTTTTAATTACCTTATTTTATCTTCTGAATACGAACTGTAACTCCTCATTTGCATCTCTGCGACAAGACAAAGCATGTAAAAGAGTCATCAGACGAGACGGAGAATATATCAACAATATTCTCTGCCGAAATAAATTTATCATGACGGCTTAACCAAGTTTGAGTCTCCATTTAATTGTACTATATATATATATAATAAAGTTATTTTAATATATATATATATATATATATATATATATATATATATATATATATATATACGTGTGTGTGTTTGTATTTGAGTTTGTGTGAGTGTTATATATATATATATATATATAAATATATATGTTGAGAGCAATTTTGAACAAGTCCTGGCGGCAACGTCCCACAAGACACCAACTATACGACCACTTGCCTCTCATTACGAAAACTATGCAAGTTAGACGAACCAGACACGCAGGACACTGCTGGAGAAGCAAGGGCGAGCTCATCAGTGATGTACGCCTATGGAACCCCCGCATATGGCCCAGCAAAAGCAGGACGACCAGCTCGAACATACATACAGCAGCTATGTGAGGATACGGGATGTAGCCCCGAATACCTGCCAAAAGCGATGAATGATTGGGAGAAGTGGCGAGAGAGGGTCAGGGATATCCGTGCTAGCGGCACGACAGGATGATATACATATATATATAACACTCACACACACTCAAATACAAACACACACACACACATATATATATATATGTGTGTGTGTGTGTGTGTGTGTGTGTGTGTGTGTTTGCGTGTTTTTTCTTTTCCTCTATGGTAATTTTGATAATTAGTGGATTGTGGTGGTTCTAAGCATTATAGTTTTAGCCAAAACGGATTAAACAAAAAGTTTTTTTTACTAATGTCCTCTCAGCAGAACACAAAAATTTCATAAATTTTAAAAATTGATCAAAGACAGACTCACCGATATCTTGACCCTGTTTCAAAAATTCCCCAGTTAATGGGCACACAGCTTGATTCCTTAGGAATAGGAATTAATCAATAGAATAAAATAAAATAAAATTTTACTTAAAGAACAACTTAGAAAAAGAGGGATGTATATAAAAGAACCAATAGCTTAAAGCTAGCTAGAAGAAAGAAAGAAAGAAAGAAAGAAAGAAAGAAAGAAAGAAAGAAAGAAAGGAGAAAAACACATTTTGTAAAACGATCCCAACCGACTAATAACCTCCTGGATAGGCAGATGCATAAGAAATCAACTCAACAAAATAATAAATAAATAGATAAAAAGATGAAAAGATAAAAGAAATCGAGTAGTTTCCTTTTCTTTACCTACAAATATTAATACACTAAAAGAACTCCAACAGAAAGTTTACTTCCAATATCAAAATAATTGCAAACTAAGGACCCGCTCCAAGACAATATACATAATCAAAAATAAAACTCACAGTGTACCGTTACACACGAAATGAACGGTTGTAACTTCACCGTCAAAAAAGTGACGACCGCACTAAACTCTGTCTTAGTTCCCTAACACAAAAGTTTATTCGCTGCGACACTTTTTAACTAGTCTTTGGGAGAAAGAAATAGAGTATGAAAGCTTAGTCGACAAACAGAAACAACATGTCATGAGGAGAGAAAAAGAAGGCAGACACAGACCTTGAATTTTCTTTCTGGTCTTCTGCTGCAGATCGGATGTACTTGTTCGCTGATTTCGTCTCTACACCTGTGCGTCTGGCGTGAGACCCCTTTTCGGAGCTCACCCCAAAATCGGAGCCGCGATTTTCGTCTGCCTTTACATCTTCGTGGCTGGTGTTCAAATGTTGCCTTTACCTTGTCGTGTCTTTTAGCAGAGTCGTCCCCTTATTTCGACCTGGTGTTGGAGGGAAGAACATATCCGTTTTTGGTGGTTCCACACCTGCGCAGAAGATTTGGGACCGATGGTATTTTCACATCCATTTTTAAGTATCGCAGTCATTGACTGTCTGACCTACAACGAATGCTTTAACCTGGCGGACTCTAGGCAGCTGGCTGTCACGCAGACTCCCTGTCTGCTTTTTAAATTTTTTTCTTCTTTCTCTCCTTCTCTGGAAATTTTTGTTTATAACTTTGACCTACCACATAATGTTACAACTGTTATTATTCACTTCTATTATTTCTGTATTCTCGTTATTTCGAAATCTTTTTGTCCAAGTGCGCTGGAAAACTATTATGATGAACTAGTTTGGTTTCACGAAGTTCGGTGCTATTAGAGATCACAGCAAAACTAGGGGCAACGCAAATAGAATTTATTGTTGCAACGGGTGAATGGATACCAGCTTTTGCAATGGATACGATTACACTATACTCGACACTCGTATCACTTTTACTGCTATTAACCCTAACTTTAACCTTAAAGGCAACGGACAAGTGAGGCTGGAAATTGGGATTCTTACTTTAAGGGGATAATTTGCCTGGATGTTCGTGATTGCTGATATCAATAATTCAGTCCTTAGATTCGATTTCCTTAATAAGTTTCGTCTGATAATTGTCTACAGAAATAATACGATTTTCGACCACATGACAACCCTGAATATGGTATGACTCGACCTGGGATTGAACCCCGGTCTCCTGTACTATTAGCAAATACTCTAATCCTTATGTCAATGGCCTGGTGTTATATATTGACCCTTTACCGAGCCGTCAGTCAAGAGATGCACCTGTGTTAATAAGTGGAAGAAGAGCGGAAGCAGGTGGACGTTATGAAAGAATATAGACAGGTGTCGGCGGCCGTCGAGTTCAATCGAAAATAGGATGCCAGAGTGAGGACAAGCTAGCAGATTGAGGGTTGCAGCCCCCAGCGAACCCTGGTTGAGCAAACAAAGCCAAGATGCGGAAGAAGTGCTGCTATGGTCAAGAGAAGAACTTGGGTCAATATAGCAGTCGCGGCACAAACCATCTCTCACAAACAACAGAAACATCGAGAATAAAGTGTGAGGGTTATATTTTTGTAGAGAATTGTATTCGTTCGTTATTGATGTTGTTCATTATCGTTAATTATGTTTCCTAGTATATGTATACGCGTAGTATACAACACTGGTTAGTAAAAACATACCCAGACCTAATATCACCAAACAGAAATACTGACGAAAACTATTGAGGCGTTTACCATAGAATTGACACTGGAAGCCATTCGCCGGTTTATGCAAAAGACGGGTAGTTTTCTGTTGAAAAAATATGCAGCATGGGCCTAAATCAAAACTCTACAAATTGACGGGGTGATCTTTCCTTCTAAAAGCGAATGGTCAAGTCCACTGTGTGATGTTACCCCCTCGGCCTCCCGATACGTCAACTTCTTCGAACCATTTCACTTCTTGGCCGGTGATCAACTAGTGGTTCCGATAGGGGCATCGCACATTTTTTTACGGCTACAAGAAACACAATCGAGGGAGTGGGAGAAAAAAACAAACGAACAATATGCTTGGGTTAACTCAAGTGCAGAAGGAGAGTTATGTAACATTGTGCATATGTGAACTAACGCTAGTGTGAATTTCTAGCGAAAATTCTACAACGCTACTGGAATGCAAACCTATCTTGACCGGACTTCATTCACTGGTCTGGACCCTCTCTCATGCCGACTCGTCTCTCTGCTGTCCGGTGTCGACTGGTCACTCGTGTCACCCTTCGCCAACTGCCTTCTTCCAGTCCCTTTGTCCAACTCCCTTCTCGCGTTCCTTTACCCACTTCCGGTCACCGGAGATCTCGAGTCCAAAACCCTTTGTCTGGTTTCGCGCCAAAACAGACAAATGAATCGTCTGCTTGATGGACCACCTACATAGTGTTACAACTGCATATCGTAACGAAACAAAACGGAGAACAATTTTGCTGAAGAGACTCTAGCTCACTCAATAACTTAAATAAAAGTGACTGATATCCTCTACCTAACATCAACTCGTTTTCGGCGATATGAATTTCTAAGATTGATTTACTATCAAGTAATCACCCAATCAAAATGCATCCGAACAATATTGCAAAAAACGCTATCACTCCATTCGGACTTTACGAATATAATTACATACCGTTTGGATTTTAAAAAGTGCCTGTAACATTTTATGTAACGTTTTATGAACCATGTTTTTTAGATATTAATTGTCTTTTTGTTTTGTGGAAAAAGAAATGAGTTAGAGAAAGTGTTACTTACGTCTTGCGGGCTCCGTTTCGGGGGATATTGTGGCCAACATGAATGTCTATCAGCTTCTGATATTTATGGTAAAAATTAAGAGTAGGAGGGGTGAGAGTGAGAGGTGATTACAACCTATATATTCAGGTTCAGTCACCTCTTTCTGCTCATTCTAAACTGTGTTACCAAGGAGACCAGACTGTTATTTTTCCACTCCAAAAATTGGGATAGTCCTGTTACCAGACCTTGTTGGGCGGGTCGCTTAAAGAGCAATTCTTTTTTCCAACCCCGATTGCTGCCAGCACTTTAAGTATCGCCCTACTACTATTTTTTTTTTCGACAGTTTATAACGAAAATTTGTTGATTTTCAGCAATGATGAGATTTCTTCCCATCCCCTAAAGTATTAACAGTCTTTTAAATATTTTATGTAAAAACAATTAAAAAATTCATGCCCAATAATCTGTTTTAAAATCTATGCCCAAAAATCTGTTTTGAAATTTAATTCGACATCTTTAAATTTGCTAATGTTTCAGCTTAGTTCAGATGGCATTAAACCGACAAGTAAAAAGATGGAAATATTAAAATTCTTCTGTTACCTGAATGCCTAAAAAGAATTACGTAGATCTCTTGGTATGGTTGGATTTTATAGAAAATTCATACCAAAATTTTCAGAAATAGTTTTACTCTTATCTGAGAGAATGAAACTATCTCTTAAAGGCTTGTTGAATTTGAAAAACATGCGTTCAGTTTTATGATAATGGAACTCAGTGATACATCCACATTAGCTCGTCTTCAACCTAACTATATTAAATAGTAGTAAATATTCTATAGTTATAAACTTTCTTTTTTTTAAGTCGAGGAATTATTTTGTGAATTGAATTACCATGACCGGAAAATCCACGGCGAACACCTACGCACGACATACGGTAAGACTGGACAGCTGTTTCGACCGTATTAGGTCTCATTAGTAGTGTATACCGTGATCTCTACAACTGGAGATCGAACCACTGATCACAGAGCTGAAACTCTACAACTGAGCCAACAGTCCACATCACACACAAGTGATGCCAAATCAACAAGTCATGGTAATTGCGCGGCCAATTAACCTGAATGTGTCTTGCAAGTTACATATGTATTCTTTACAGAGGACACGGTCACCTCCAGGGCCATGTCTTCCCAAACGGATTAGAAATACTCATCAGCGAAATTATTATTACATCAAGGGCAAGGATATACATCTAAATTTTCTTTTTCCTTTTTAAAGAAAACGTACATCCATATCCTTGCCCTTGAGGTCATAATAATTATGCAGATGCGTATTTTCAATCGTCTTGGGAAGACGTAGCCTGGAAGTGACCGTATCCTCTGTAAAGAGTACGGATGTAATTCAAAAGTCACATTCAGGTTAATTGGCCGCGCAAATACCATGACTAGATAATTTGGCCTCACTTGTCTGCGATATGGACTGAGGGTTCAGTCGTTGAGTTTCGGCTCTGCAATATGTGGTCGCTGGTTCGATCTCCAGTGGTGGAGATCACGGTATACACTGCTGATGAGACCAAATAAGGTCGAAATAGCTGCCCAGTGTTTCTTTTTGTCGTATGTAGGTGTTCGCCGGATATTCTGGTCATGGTAATTCAATTCACAATAGTCTATAGTTGCTGCGTTAGGCCAGATTGTGGAAGCAAATACAATATCGGTCGCAGTTTTCTCTAAAGAATATCACAAGAAAAAACCAGGAATTCGAACTTTGACCAGAAACTTTTAACCGCTTATTAGTCTACTCGTTCGTCATCTCATAGAAAGTCACCAAGTGTTGTTTTAAACCGACCATAAGTCCCAATACGGTACATTTTATTGTGTAAACCCCGCTAAATCAGATAGACAACAGTGACAAGTAAATATTCTTACAGAATTCATTTCAGTGATTGAAAATGTAAAGGACGGTCAGAAAAAAAATCGCAGTTTGTCTATTATGACTAACTCAGAGGTGCCCGTGGTGTAATGGTTATCGTCGTAGGAAATGGACACGGAGACACGAGTACAAATCCTGGACGAGAATGACTGCATTTTCACATAGCACTACTACCCTTGGGAAAGGTATGAATCCAATTATTCTCCCTCCAGCCATGGGTAAATAGTAGGGCAGACTAGGTTCTTCAGCCTTGGTGAGGCAACTAGTCTAGGAGATGAAAAACTCTGAATTCAAACCTGTTAAACTCCGATAAAAAATATTGACCTTGAGTCATATCCTGCCCGAGCGGGGGGGTTGGTAAATAGGATTATGACTAACTCTTGCTGTAAAACAGATGCTTGCAAGTTACCCGTACTTTTTGAATCATATGCATCTGACTATGAAATTCAACACTTTCAGGGGTTAAAAAGATTTGCCCGAACTGGCAATAATCTGTTTGTATTGTGTGATACATCTGAATCCTACCCAATAACCTTTGTTCCATGTTGCGCAAAACTATTTTAATAGCATCGATTCAATATCACATCCTGGAATTAAATCACCCATTTAAATGAGTAAAGCAAGATATTTCTGGACAAATATGGATAAAACCAAAAAGAAATTTTGCGCATCATTCACATCCAATCAAAAAGCAAAAGTCTACAAGCACATAAAATCACCAAAGGAAACATCAAACATACCACAGTAAATATTAAATAGTAGAACCATTTCCATAAGCAAAATGGCCCCCAAACCTTTGGTTGCACAAGCCAATGGATAGAAGTGCGACTCATCAGTGAGATCCCTGCATGTAGTGTGGCTGAAGCGTTTATAAACGCACGGTATACATCATGGGGAGTCCCTCCGTAAGTTATAAATGAGGTGCCCATGGTGTAATGGTTACCGTTGTAGGAAATGGACACGGCGACACGAGTTCAAATCCTGGACGAGACTGATTGCATTTCACATAGCTCTAATACCTTTGGGAAAGGTATGAATACAATTATTCTCCCTCCAGCTATGAGTAAATAGTAGGGCAGACTGTGTTCTTCAGCCTTGGTGAGGCAACTCGTCTAGGAGAAGAAAAACTCTGAATTGAAACCTGTTAAACTCTGCTTAAAAATTCACCTTGTGTAATATCCTGCTCGAGCGGAGGGGTTGGGTAAATATGATAAATGAGGTTGGGAAACAATTTGAAAACGAGTTGTTAGCTAACTTATCAAAAGTAATTGTTTTTATCGGCTACGTACAGCAGCTTATCATTCTCAATGCAATGGCTTAGTTGTGAGACTTTACAGGACCATTAAAACTGCTATTATTATAATTGCACTATAAGACTCCTAGCTTTTAATAGTTCTTTTCGAAATTCGGCGCATTCCGAACAGCTCAGATGTTTCTCCCTTTAATGCAGTCACGAGTACAATAATTTTACTACCAAAGCTACAATTACACAGCACAAACGAGGAGACTTTAACTCAAAGATTCGTAAGATAACTGCATAAAGCCGTGTTACCTTTTGACCTGAGAGACTTCTTCAAAAGACTTAACAAATCCAAAAAATCTTGACAAGCTTTAAACTTTAATTTAGAGTAGAAAGCTTTAATTTAGAGTTGAAAGCGTTTGAATACCATTAGAACTATCCGATTTAGGTCCCTATACAGTCCTTCAGCGAACACTTGAATATTTTTTGATTAAGACAAGGAATGATATTAATACTCAAGTCTCTGAGAAGTTAAAATCGAATATACAAGAACAAAAACAAAAGTTAGAAGCATTTGAAGAAGTGTAATATAATGGCCGAGGGATTTCGTTTTATATATCTTGCCTTTCGGTTTAGTTAGGCTGAGAACCTTTCGCTTAGTGCATGGGTTAGTTAGGTGCAACATAAGGCAAGGTGTTGACGCGCACGAGGAGGATGTGTCATTTAGAGATGTTAAAATAAAAATCCCAGATAGAAAAATATGACAGGAGGTTGTGAATGACGTCATGCACCAGAAGCATGTGCGGAGGATTTTGGGGATTGGAGAAAAGTCAGTTAGTTGAGTTTTAGCGTCCGAAGAAAGCGGTTGACTTTCGGGGCTCGCCGAGATCAGACCAGTAGTTTGCGGCGGGGTGCCGCGCGTGGTAGTGGTGCAGATGGAAAAGTCAGCATAGAAAGATTGTGCCGCTCTCTTCTTTTGTCAAAAAACCTTTTAACTCAAAGGTAATAAAAAGTTTCGTACCTGAACTAAGAAGTCGTAAGTGTTTTTTGTGTTTCGGGATTCCTATGTTATCTATATATGAGTTATGAACATTCTATGTACGTTTCACACATCCATATCTTGGTCGTATATCTGACTATGTGACAAATAGAGTAAGGTTGAATAAAATTATTTGTGTTCATTAACAATATTTGAAACTCTTTAACCATCTGTCTAAATTAAATTGTTTGCGTCACATTGTAAGATCTGAAACAATTACATGAACCATTCTAATGATTAATACTAAAAAGAACGATTCGTGTTCGAATATTTGGGACCATTTAACTTTGCGCACGTGGTTTGGGGCAGATGGAAAAGTCAGGTGTATCTCTCTCCTAATGTCGAATTACCTTTAACTCAAAGGGAATAAAAAGTTTCGTACCTGAACTGAGAAGTCGTAAGTGTTTTTTGTGTTTCGGGATTCCTGTGTTATGTATATGTGCTTTATGGACATTCTATATATGAGTTATTTTTTTTTTCACATATCCATATCATGGTTATGTTACAGAAGAAAAGGCAGATAACAATTAAGCGCACGTTTGTTTAACGTTAAGTAGATGCTAAAATTGAACAAGGTTTTCCCATAATCATCTCAAAAGTATTTTTTAGGTAAAAAAATTTCCTTGAAAAGACATAACAATCAGGTTTAAAATTAGTACACTCTTTTCTTCGAGGGGAAATTCTATAATTGTTCTATTTATTATAGTTTTAACCAAAAACAGATAAAAAATATTTTTCGGAAGATGTCCCATCAGTAAAAAGAAAACTTTCTCATAAATTCTAAAAATAGACCAAAGTCAGACTGATTGCACCCTGATTCAAAACTTCCACAATTAACAGACACCAACTGACTCTTTTGGCATAGAAATTAACCAAAAGAATAAGTGAAAACGATAGTCAGACTGATGGCACCCTGATTCAAAAATTTCACAATTAACAGATACCCTCTGACTCCTTACGGATAGAAATTACAATATAAGACAATAAGAGAAAACAAAAATCAAATATCAGTTGTAACTTAGAATTCTAGGGATGTATATATAAAATAACCGATTGCCCGAAGAGAAGAGAAGAGCATATTTAGTAAAAAACAAAAAACAAAAAAAACAAAAAAACTAGATTCCATTATAGCAAGAAGCGTAAAAACTTAGATCCACAAAATAAATAAATAAATACTAAATATTCCAGTAAACAATTTCCTGCTTATACACCCAAAGAACTGTTAAAGAAAATTTTCTTTCGACAGCAAAATAATGGCAAATTATAATCATGCTAGAATGTTACGAGGTATATTGAACAAATCCTGGAAGCAGCAACCCACGAAGCAACTGCTCTACAGCCACTTACCGACGAACAAGACATACAGGACATTGCTGGAGAAGCAAGGACGAACTCTTAAGTGGCGTTCTTCTATTGACCCTTACACATGGACGTACCAATGTTTGTAAGGACGCAGGATGTACTTTGGAAGACTTGCCGGGAAAGATGGCTGATAGGGAGGGATGGAAAGAGAGATTCAAGGGAATCTGTACTGTCAGCACGACTTGATGATGATGATGATGATGAATGACTCTCTCCACCATAAAACACATAATTTTCCATAAAAGTCAGTTATTATTTGTTTCCGGTATTTTGGCGTTTCATCTATTTCTTGTTAGTCGAAATTATTTTATAAATTTCATTTCCGAGGGCAAGTTTACTATAACCTACAGTCAAAAACACAACGTAGATTTTAATATATATATATATATATATATATATATATGTGTGTGTGTGTGTGTGTGTGTGTTTGCGTGTGTGTGTGTGTGTGTGTGGTTGATTGTTTGGTTGAGTTTTACGGCATATCAAACCTTGTGGGTTATTTGATGCCAAACCCTGTTTATACTTATATATTAAGATATATATTCAAATATAATGCAAATCTCTTCGAAAGAATTGAGCACTCTGGTAGCCGATAGGGCATAAAAATGTAAACAAACGGTTGCTGCTGTTACTACATATTACCTTAAAAATTCCCTTAGCCAAACGTGGTACGCTTGTTAGCCGAACGGTCTGAGATTTAGTCTAACGTAAAGTTGGATGGGTTTCGATCCCGGCTTCGAGCGTCCTACGTGTCTAGCCACACTGAAGTGTTCTTATGGAACGAATCAGTCTGTCTGTGGATGACAAAATGTATATATAAAGCAAATAGTTTGTAGGTAATAGTTTTACACAAGACAAGGGTCATTTGTTTGCACACGGTGAAGTGGTTTCATGTACTGCTATCTAATATTGATAGTTCTTTTTGCCACAGTTGAATTATTTCCAGAATAATAAATGATAATACAATTCTATTTGACCAATAGTTGGGACCCTAACAGGTACTACCACTTTGGTTAAGTTGACCTGGGAGTAATGGGAATAGAGAGGTATTCCACATATCCCATATATCAAGTACTGAAGCTTCACCATCAGATCTGGTTTAGTGTAATATCTGGGACATTCATAGGGGGTTCTTACCCCTCAATAGAGATGCAGTCGGTATATTCTTTATCCCATATCCGACTCGACTGGTATTTGTGTATATATATATATATATATATATATATATATATATATATTATCATTCATAGACAGACTGTTTCGTTGTATCACAATTCTTCAGTGTGGCTAGACACGTAGGGTACTTGAAGCTGGAATCGAAATACGGCCACCTTTACGTGAGACTTAGTATTATACCGCTCAGCCAACAAGCAAACCACGTCAGCTCGGAATTATAAGGCATTAAGTAGTTGCTTTCGTTTTGTTGATATTTTTTTTACATTTATACATATGTATGTATGTATGTGTGTGTGAGTGTGTTTATGAGAGTGTGCGTGTGTGTTTCTAAAGCAACTTTAATAATCAAATTTTAATTTTTCTATAGAAATGTTGATAATGTAACTTTAATATGTATACATATCTGTGGGTGTATGTGTGTGTGCGTGTGTATGTATACTTGCGTGTGTGTGTGTGAGTTTATTGTTTTCTATTGAAATTTTGATAATTGATATAGTTTTAATTCATATATTTATGTGCGTATGTATATATGTATATATGTATGAGTGTGTGCTTCATTTGTTTCTAAAGCAATTTTAATAATTAATTAGATTTTAATATATATAAATATATATATATATATATATGGAGAGTTTTCGAGATGGGTGGTAGGTGGCAGTAAAGCTGCTGTTTTGTGGGATGTTGTCTCCTGGATTTGTTTGCGTGACACTGCTGGAGAAGTAAGGAGAGACTCATAAGCGATGTACTCCAGTGGACACCTTTACACGGACGGGCAAGGGTTGGGCGACCAGCTAGAACCTATCTATACAACAGCTTTGCACTGATACTAGATGTAGCTTGGAAAACCTACCGGGAGCGATGGGCGATAGAGACGAGAGGCCTGAGTGGACCAGGGAAATCCTTTCTCGTAGCACGACATGATGATATATATATATGAATATATATATATATATATATATATATATATATACAAACATATACACGCATATATGTATGTGTGTATGTGTGTGTGTATGGGTGTGGGGGTAGATGTGTGAGTATGTGTGCGCATGTGTGTCACTGTGTATGTTTCTTTTTTTTTAACCAATAAAAACACTACAATAAAATCCGCTAAATCTTACCACCCATGTAATGCTAAGAACTGCCTCGGTTGCAAACACTTCAATTAAACCAACTAATTCACTTGCTTTTCAACTGGAAAGACTAAAATTTACAAAGCATCAAACTGCAGAAGCAAAATAGTAATTTATTTATTGGACTGAACATGCTGCCAAAAACACTATATTGGAAAGTCAGAATGGCCCTTTTATTTTAGACTAAATGACTATACACATATATTAAAATCGATGGATCACAGCAAATTAGTTAATCGTTGAAGAACACTTCTTCTGAAATGGTCACGATTTTAACAGAGAAGCAATTTTCATCATCAAAGAAAGAATTGAAAAAGATATTAACATAAAATCAGTCATTCAAAAACAAGAAGGCAAATGGATAAAAAGTCTGAAAACATGTGGTACTTAGATTTGATATGAAACTTAAGTACTCACCCTTGTAATAAAATTTGTCAGTCACAAACATCTATATTAACAAATAGAACAGCCGGTCATCCACTGTTAATTTGAAAGTTGCTCCTTCAAACCTGATGAAAAAGTCATTAACCAGATGCCTTTACAACACACACACACACACACACACACAGATAGATAGATGGATTGGGTCAATTGAAGACAAATGAATATGACGACACCAGTACATTTTTGTTCACTTCTCTCGTGGCTCATCAACTACTTCGAAAACCTAAAAAAAAACTTTCTAAAAATGTTTCTTTACTCAAAAACATTTTCTCCTGATGATGACATAAGGTCGAAACTACTTGCGAGCAATTAAAAAATAAACAACGTGAAAAAATATTCCTACTTGTCATATCACTTTGGTTGCTCTCTCTCTCTCTCTGTCTCTCTCTATATATTTCTTTCTTTGTCTCTCTCTCTCCCTGTCTCTACTTCTATCTTTCTCTCTCTGTGCCTCAGTCTTTCATTCTCTCTCTCTCTCTCTCTCTCTCTCTCTCTCTCTCTCTCTCTCTCTCTCTCTCTCTCTCTGCCTCTGTCTTTCCCTCTCCTACGCTCTGCTTCTGTCTTTCTTTCTCTCTGACTTACTCTTTCTTTCTTTCTTTCTGTCTTTCTTTCTTTCTTTGTCTCCGACTTTCTTTCTTTCTCTCTCTCTCTCTCTGCTTCTCTCTGTCTTTCTCTCTGTCTTACTCTCTCTCTCTCTCTCTCTTTATGCCTCTTTCTTTCTTTCTTTCTTTCTTTCCCTTTCTTTCTCTCTGCTTCTGTTTGTCTTTCTCTCTGTCTCTGTCTCTGTCTCTCTCTGCTTCTTTTTGTCTTTCTCACTGTCTATTTCAATGTGTTTCTCGCTTTCTTTCTCTGTAATGGTTATCGTTGTTGGAAAGGGACACAAGGACGAGACTGATTGCATTTCACATAGCACTAATACCCTTGGGAAAGGTATGAATCCAATTATTCTCCCTCCAGCTATGGGTAAATAGTAGGGCAAACTGAATTCTTCAGCCTTGGTTAGGCAACTAGTCTATGAGAAGGAAAACTCTGAATTCAAACCTGTTAAACTCCGCTTAAAAATTGACCTTGTGTCATATCCTGCTCGAGCTGAGGGGTTGGGTAAATATGGATATAGATAAGGTCTTTTTGAATAACAACTGGTTTCAGCTTTTTAAAAGGGAACTTTTGGGTCGTTCTCGACTACGGTCGGCCAACTTACTTACTAATTATATATACATATATTTATAAATATATTATCATCATCATCTTGTCGTGCCATCAGCACGGATATACCTGACCTTTTCTCGCCGCCTCTCCCTATTGTTAATCGCTTCCAGCAGGTCCTCAGGGCTACACCCCGTATCCTCACAGAGCTGCTGTATGTAGGTTCGAGCTAGTCGCCCTGGTTTTTTTTTCTTGACGGTAACTATACAAGAATGCTGCGAGCAATATTGAACAGGTCCTAGAGGCAACACCCAACAAAGCACCAGCTGTACGGCCACCTACCACCCATCACGAAACTATCCAAATTAAACGAACCAGACATGCTGTACACTGTAGGAGAAGTAGGGACGAGCTCATATGTAATGTTCTCCTATGGACCCCTTCACATGGCCGAGCAAAAGCATTAATATATATATATATATATATATATATATATATATATATATAAATATTATTAATACTGATTGTATGTATACAAAGGACGTTCAAAAAGTTCAAAGCCTCATCGAGATTTTAGATTTATCGTACACCTGTCAACTTTAGACACGAATCTGAATTAGTTTTTCTAGCTTTATAAGAAGTGATACTGTGATGACACAATATAAATATTTAGTCGCAGCTTTTTTTCTGGCTTTAAAACTTTCTGAACAACGTATATATATATATATATATATATATATATATATATATATATATATATATGTAAAAAATTGATAACAAGGTATTCCAATCACATATGTACTTGAATACAACAGCACCCTACGTTTTCTAGACATTTTACTTATCAGGAATATTAACAAACTAGAATTCAAGGTTTACCGTAAACCCACCTGTTAAAACGACCACATTCACTTTTATTCACTTCACAACAACAATACTAAAAGAAGGATCATCATAGGTTTTTACCTCAGCCCTCCACGTATTTGCTCCTCGAAATATCTAAATGATGAATTTATACACATAGAAAACTCCTTACTTAACCTTCAGTACCCCAAATCCTTTATACACTTCGCTAAATCTAAAGCCCTCAAAATCCACAATAAGAATCAACCTCAAACTAATCCCTACTCCGTATATATATATATATATATATATATATATATATATATATTATTTTATTGTATTGTATTTGTTTTGAGGGCTATTGCAATGCAAAATAAGTAATCCGATCTGATTAATTTCGTGGTAAAAACTTCATCATCAGAGACTTTTTAAAAAATATAAACTCGGTGTTTTACGTTTAAATTTTTAAAAAAATTGAACGTACAACAGCGGTTGTACATTTTCTTTTTTTTTAAGTAGAGGAATAATATATTTGGGGTCACTTGTGTGCGATATAAACTTATGGCTCAGTTGTAGAGTTTCGGAACTGTAATCAGTGGTTCGATCTCCTGTGGTGGAGATTATGGTATACACTGCTGATGAAACCTAATAAGATCGATACAGCTGTCCAGTGTTTCCGTATGTCGTGCGTAAGTATTCGCTAGATTTTCTGGTCATTGTAATTCAATTCAACACCGGGTTCATATTAAAAAAAAGTATCTTATGATGAAGTTCTTATTCCAAATTAATTATACCCGATTAATTAATTTGCGTTGCAAGAGCCCTCTAAACAAATACAATACAATAAAATAATTTGTGCAATGCTTCAAGCAAATCATAAAAATATATATATATATATATATATACTACAA
>OY757938.1:52413069-52425569 GCA_963585895.1 Sepioteuthis lessoniana | reverse complement strand
TTTAATATCCCTGTTATCATCTTCCAAAATCTGTTTTCAATAACCAGTTTTGAAGCCGCCCGCATAAAACGCACACAGTTTGGGAAATTCTTAAACGCCCTCATCCCCATCCCGTCCAAAAATAACCAGAATTGACGGCGTTTCTCTAAACAACACATCCACCATTTCTAGATTTTAGTCTTCCCTACCCAGAAGAATAATGTTCTTTTCAAATATAGGTCTTTTGAAACTGCGAAGTTTTTATTAAGCTATTGTTAGCCAGAGCCTTCTCGTATGTTTCGGTAATAATGCATAACACTGTCATTATTTTCAGAAAAGATTCCTCGCTTCTAGAATACACATAACAAGTAATTTAAATCCCGGTAGACACACACGCTTACATATACCCTCACTGATATGTGTCCGTGTGAGTAGAAGCTGGAGAGATCCATCTGTTTATTTATCTATTTGTTGTATATCTGTGTGTGAGAATGGGTGCGCGTGTGTGTGTGTGCGTTTTTCTGTAAGTATGTGTGAGTTTGGTTTGGTTTTCTGGCATATCAACCATTATAGGTTATTTAATGCCAAATCCGTTCTTATACATATAAACAGTTCTATTAAGGCATTGATAGGGCCCTATCAGGTGCTACCACTCCGAGTCTGGAGGTGCCCGTGGTATAGTCGTTATCGTCGTAGGAAATGAACACGGCGACTCGAGTTCAAATCCTGGACGAGACTGATTGCATTTCACATAGCACTAATACCCTTGGGAAAGGTATGAATCCAAAATATTCTCCCTCCAGCTATGGGTAAATAGTAGGACAGACTAGGTTCTTCAGCCTTGGTGAGGCAACTAGTCTAGGAGAAGGAAAACTCTGAATTCAAACCTGTTAAACTCCGCTTAAAAATTGACCTTGTGTCATATCCTGCCCGAGCGGAGGGGTTGGGTAAATAGTACCACTCCGAGTCTGAATAAACATGGGAGCGATGGCAATGAAAGGGTACTCTGCTTTCCCCAAAGCTCCAGCGTTATAGAAACCTCACCATCAGAATGTTTAGGGTCATTCGTTGGTGGGTGGGGTCTTAGCCTTATTCAGAGATGCAGCCGCCAACTGGGCATTATATTGTTGGTTGTTTAGCTTTGTTTGTTGGCATATCAACTATTGTAGGTTATTTAATGCCAAATCCATTTTCATACATATACACAGCTTAGTTCTATTTAACCCATAGATAGGACCCTATCAAGTGCTACCACTCCGGGCCAGAGTGGACCTGGGAGTAATATATGTATGAGCGTGTACGTGTATCACCCATAATTTAGTTAATCTCTTCTACTTTTTTTTCGAAAACCTTAGTTCTCCAAAACCAAAGATAAAAGAATTTATCAAACAATCAAAACGGCTATCATTAGGTTTTATTTATTATCGAACACTACGACATTGAAACTTTGCGATCAAGAATAATATTGCATCATTCAACCAAAAATGAGATTGAATATAACGGCATGCTTCTCTTATCCTCTGAAAGAAGCCCGCAGTGAAGAGATACGATGCATTTGAAAGGATCTTCCCTCGTAGAACTGGAATTAAAACACTCATGAAAATAGAACATCGAAGGACTGCCAAATTTCTACTCACTGCAAAAAACACTTAAACCGAAGATACAAGATTTAATCTTTTTTTGTGAGGAACATCACACCATCAAAACGGTTATCATTAGATATTTATTATCGAACTTTACAGCCATAAAACTTAGCAACCAAGAATTATTTCTTTAATTATCATTTCTTAATTACTTTTTTTCACATGGCACAGTGGATAAGGAGCTTGGTTGAAATTTGCTTCTGAACGAAATCATCTGGAGATTGCTGGTTCAATTCCAACAATAAGTAAAACAAACAATGAATACATACTATAGCTTAACTCTTGTTAAGCTATAGTATGTATTGGTTAATAGAATTAGAACAATCTAATATGTATTGGTTAATAGAATGTATGTATTGGTTAATAGAATTAGAACAATCTAAAGAATGTATTGGTTAATAGAATTAGAACAATCTAATAGAATGTATTGGTTAATAGAATTAGAACAATCTAATAGAATCTATTGGTTAATAGAATTAGAACAATCTAATAGAATCTATTGGTTAATAGAATTAGAACAATCTAATAGAATCTATTGGTTAATAGAATTAGAACAATCTAATAGAATCTATTGGTTAATAGAATTAGAACAATCTAATAGAATCTATTGGTTAATAGAATTAGAACAATCTAATAGAATGTATTGGTTAATAGAATTAGAACAATCTAATAGAATGTATTGGTTAATAGAATTAGAACAATCTAATAGAATGTATTGGTTAATAGAATTAGAACAATCTAATAGAATGTATTGGTTAATAGAATTAGAACAATCTAATAGAATCTATTGGTTAATAGAATTAGAACAATCTAGTATGTATTGGTTAATAGAATTAGAACAATCTAATAGAATGTATTGGTTAATAGAATTAGAACAATCTAGTATGTATTGGTTAATAGAATGTATGTATTGGTTAATAGAATTAGAACAATCTAATAGAATGTATTGGTTAATAGAATTAGAACAATCTAGTATGTATTGGTTAATAGAATTAGAACAATCTAATATGTATTGGTTAATAGAATGTATGTATTGGTTAATAGAATTAGAACAATCTAAAGAATGTATTGGTTAATAGAATTAGAACAATCTAATAGAATGTATTGGTTAATAGAATTAGAACAATCTAATAGAATCTATTGGTTAATAGAATTAGAACAATCTAGTATGTATTGGTTAATAGAATGTATGTATTGGTTAATAGAATTAGAACAATCTAATAGAATGTATTGGTTAATAGAATTAGAACAATCTAATAGAATGTATTGGTTAATAGAATTAGAACAATCTAGTATGTATTGGTTAATAGAATGTATGTATTGGTTAATAGAATTAGAACAATCTAATAGAATGTATTGGTTAATAGAATTAGAACAATCTAATAGAATCTATTGGTTAATAGAATTAGAACAATCTAGTATGTATTGGTTAATAGAATGTATGTATTGGTTAATAGAATTAGAACAATCTAATAGAATGTATTGGTTAATAGAATTAGAACAATCTAATAGAATGTATTGGTTAATAGAATTAGAACAATCTAATAGAATGTATTGGTTAATAGAATTAGAACAATCTAGTATGTATTGGTTAATAGAATGTATGTATTGGTTAATAGAATTAGAACAATCTAATAGAATGTATTGGTTAATAGAATTAGAACAATCTAGTATGTATTGGTTAATAGAATGTATGTATTGGTTAATAGAATTAGAACAATCTAATAGAATGTATTGGTTAATAGAATTAGAACAATCTAGTATGTATTGGTTAATAGAATGTATGTATTGGTTAATAGAATTAGAACAATCTAATAGAATGTATTGGTTAATAGAATTAGAACAATCTAGTATGTATTGGTTAATAGAATGTATGTATTGGTTAATAGAATTAGAACAATCTAATAGAATGTATTGGTTAATAGAATTAGAACAATCTAGTATGTATTGGTTAATAGAATGTATGTATTGGTTAATAGAATTAGAACAATCTAATAGAATGTATTGGTTAATAGAATTAGAACAATCTAATAGAATGTATTGGTTAATAGAATTAGAACAATCTAATAGAATGTATTGGTTAATAGAATTAGAACAATCTAGTATGTATTGGTTAATAGAATGTATGTATTGGTTAATAGAATTAGAACAATCTAATAGAATGTATTGGTTAATAGAATTAGAACAATCTAGTATGTATTGGTTAATAGAATTAGAACAATCTAATATGTATTGGTTAATAGAATGTATGTATTGGTTAATAGAATTAGAACAATCTAAAGAATGTATTGGTTAATAGAATTAGAACAATCTAATAGAATGTATTGGTTAATAGAATTAGAACAATCTAATAGAATCTATTGGTTAATAGAATTAGAACAATCTAGTATGTATTGGTTAATAGAATGTATGTATTGGTTAATAGAATTAGAACAATCTAATAGAATGTATTGGTTAATAGAATTAGAACAATCTAATAGAATGTATTGGTTAATAGAATTAGAACAATCTAGTATGTATTGGTTAATAGAATGTATGTATTGGTTAATAGAATTAGAACAATCTAATAGAATGTATTGGTTAATAGAATTAGAACAATCTAGTATGTATTGGTTAATAGAATGTATGTATTGGTTAATAGAATTAGAACAATCTAATAGAATGTATTGGTTAATAGAATTAGAACAATCTAGTATGTATTGGTTAATAGAATTAGAACAATCTAATAGAATGTATTGGTTAATAGAATTAGAACAATCTAATAGAATGTATTGGTTAATAGAATTAGAACAATCTAGTATGTATTGGTTAATAGAATGTATGTATTGGTTAATAGAATTAGAACAATCTAATAGAATGTATTGGTTAATAGAATTAGAACAATCTAGTATGTATTGGTTAATAGAATTAGAACAATCTAATAGAATGTATTGGTTAATAGAATTAGAACAATCTAATAGAATGTATTGGTTAATAGAATTAGAACAATCTAATAGAATGTATTGGTTAATAGAATTAGAACAATCTAATATGTATTGGTTAATAGAATGTATGTATTGGTTAATAGAATTAGAACAATCTAATAGAATGTATTGGTTAATAGAATTAGAACAATCTAATAGAATGTATTGGTTAATAGAATTAGAACAATCTAATAGAATCTATTGGTTAATAGAATTAGAACAATCTAGTATGTATTGGTTAATAGAATGTATGTATTGGTTAATAGAATTAGAACAATCTAATAGAATGTATTGGTTAATAGAATTAGAACAATCTAATAGAATGTATTGGTTAATAGAATTAGAACAATCTAATATGTATTGGTTAATAGAATGTATGTATTGGTTAATAGAATTAGAACAATCTAATAGAATGTATTGGTTAATAGAATTAGAACAATCTAATAGAATCTATTGGTTAATAGAATTAGAACAATCTAGTATGTATTGGTTAATAGAATGTATGTATTGGTTAATAGAATTAGAACAATCTAATAGAATGTATTGGTTAATAGAATTAGAACAATCTAGTATGTATTGGTTAATAGAATGTATGTATTGGTTAATAGAATTAGAACAATCTAATAGAATGTATTGGTTAATAGAATTAGAACAATCTAGTATGTATTGGTTAATAGAATTAGAACAATCTAATAGAATGTATTGGTTAATAGAATTAGAACAATCTAGTATGTATTGGTTAATAGAATGTATGTATTGGTTAATAGAATTAGAACAATCTAATAGAATGTATTGGTTAATAGAATTAGAACAATCTAATAGAATGTATTGGTTAATAGAATTAGAACAATCTAATAGAATGTATTGGTTAATAGAATTAGAACAATCTAGTATGTATTGGTTAATAGAATGTATGTATTGGTTAATAGAATTAGAACAATCTAATAGAATGTATTGGTTAATAGAATTAGAACAATCTAGTATGTATTGGTTAATAGAATGTATGTATTGGTTAATAGAATTAGAACAATCTAATAGAATGTATTGGTTAATAGAATTAGAACAATCTAATAGAATGTATTGGTTAATAGAATTAGAACAATCTAATATGTATTGGTTAATAGAATGTATGTATTGGTTAATAGAATTAGAACAATCTAATAGAATGTATTGGTTAATAGAATTAGAACAATCTAATAGAATGTATTGGTTAATAGAATTAGAACAATCTAATAGAATCTATTGGTTAATAGAATTAGAACAATCTAGTATGTATTGGTTAATAGAATGTATGTATTGGTTAATAGAATTAGAACAATCTAATAGAATGTATTGGTTAATAGAATTAGAACAATCTAGTATGTATTGGTTAATAGAATGTATGTATTGGTTAATAGAATTAGAACAATCTAATAGAATGTATTGGTTAATAGAATTAGAACAATCTAGTATGTATTGGTTAATAGAATGTATGTATTGGTTAATAGAATTAGAACAATCTAATAGAATGTATTGGTTAATAGAATTAGAACAATCTAATAGAATGTATTGGTTAATAGAATTAGAACAATCTAATATGTATTGGTTAATAGAATGTATGTATTGGTTAATAGAATTAGAACAATCTAATAGAATGTATTGGTTAATAGAATTAGAACAATCTAATAGAATGTATTGGTTAATAGAATTAGAACAATCTAATAGAATCTATTGGTTAATAGAATTAGAACAATCTAGTATGTATTGGTTAATAGAATGTATGTATTGGTTAATAGAATTAGAACAATCTAATAGAATGTATTGGTTAATAGAATTAGAACAATCTAGTATGTATTGGTTAATAGAATGTATGTATTGGTTAATAGAATTAGAACAATCTAATAGAATGTATTGGTTAATAGAATTAGAACAATCTAGTATGTATTGGTTAATAGAATTAGAACAATCTAATAGAATGTATTGGTTAATAGAATTAGAACAATCTAGTATGTATTGGTTAATAGAATGTATGTATTGGTTAATAGAATTAGAACAATCTAATAGAATGTATTGGTTAATAGAATTAGAACAATCTAATAGAATGTATTGGTTAATAGAATTAGAACAATCTAATAGAATGTATTGGTTAATAGAATTAGAACAATCTAGTATGTATTGGTTAATAGAATGTATGTATTGGTTAATAGAATTAGAACAATCTAATAGAATGTATTGGTTAATAGAATTAGAACAATCTAGTATGTATTGGTTAATAGAATGTATGTATTGGTTAATAGAATTAGAACAATCTAATAGAATGTATTGGTTAATAGAATTAGAACAATCTAATAGAATGTATTGGTTAATAGAATTAGAACAATCTAATATGTATTGGTTAATAGAATGTATGTATTGGTTAATAGAATTAGAACAATCTAATAGAATGTATTGGTTAATAGAATTAGAACAATCTAATAGAATGTATTGGTTAATAGAATTAGAACAATCTAATAGAATCTATTGGTTAATAGAATTAGAACAATCTAGTATGTATTGGTTAATAGAATGTATGTATTGGTTAATAGAATTAGAACAATCTAATAGAATGTATTGGTTAATAGAATTAGAACAATCTAGTATGTATTGGTTAATAGAATTAGAACAATCTAATAGAATGTATTGGTTAATAGAATTAGAACAATCTAGTATGTATTGGTTAATAGAATGTATGTATTGGTTAATAGAATTAGAACAATCTAATAGAATGTATTGGTTAATAGAATTAGAACAATCTAATAGAATGTATTGGTTAATAGAATTAGAACAATCTAATAGAATGTATTGGTTAATAGAATTAGAACAATCTAGTATGTATTGGTTAATAGAATGTATGTATTGGTTAATAGAATTAGAACAATCTAATAGAATGTATTGGTTAATAGAATTAGAACAATCTAGTATGTATTGGTTAATAGAATGTATGTATTGGTTAATAGAATTAGAACAATCTAATAGAATGTATTGGTTAATAGAATTAGAACAATCTAGTATGTATTGGTTAATAGAATTAGAACAATCTAATAGAATGTATTGGTTAATAGAATTAGAACAATCTAATAGAATGTATTGGTTAATAGAATTAGAACAATCTAGTATGTATTGGTTAATAGAATGTATGTATTGGTTAATAGAATTAGAACAATCTAATAGAATGTATTGGTTAATAGAATTAGAACAATCTAGTATGTATTGGTTAATAGAATGTATGTATTGGTTAATAGAATTAGAACAATCTAATAGAATGTATTGGTTAATAGAATTAGAACAATCTAGTATGTATTGGTTAATAGAATTAGAACAATCTAATAGAATGTATTGGTTAATAGAATTAGAACAATCTAATAGAATGTATTGGTTAATAGAATTAGAACAATCTAGTATGTATTGGTTAATAGAATGTATGTATTGGTTAATAGAATTAGAACAATCTAATAGAATGTATTGGTTAATAGAATTAGAACAATCTAGTATGTATTGGTTAATAGAATTAGAACAATCTAATATGTATTGGTTAATAGAATGTATGTATTGGTTAATAGAATTAGAACAATCTAAAGAATGTATTGGTTAATAGAATTAGAACAATCTAATAGAATGTATTGGTTAATAGAATTAGAACAATCTAATAGAATGTATTGGTTAATAGAATTAGAACAATCTAGTATGTATTGGTTAATAGAATGTATGTATTGGTTAATAGAATTAGAACAATCTAATAGAATGTATTGGTTAATAGAATTAGAACAATCTAATAGAATGTATTGGTTAATAGAATTAGAACAATCTAGTATGTATTGGTTAATAGAATGTATGTATTGGTTAATAGAATTAGAACAATCTA
Organism: Sepioteuthis lessoniana; assembly: GCA_963585895.1. Classification (NCBI taxonomy): domain Eukaryota; kingdom Metazoa; phylum Mollusca; class Cephalopoda; order Myopsida; family Loliginidae; genus Sepioteuthis; species Sepioteuthis lessoniana. The sequence continues at coordinate 52,417,104 of OY757938.1, read as the reverse complement.
ATAGAATGTATTGGTTAATAGAATTAGAACAATCTAGTATGTATTGGTTAATAGAATTAGAACAATCTAATATGTATTGGTTAATAGAATGTATGTATTGGTTAATAGAATTAGAACAATCTAAAGAATGTATTGGTTAATAGAATTAGAACAATCTAATAGAATGTATTGGTTAATAGAATTAGAACAATCTAATAGAATGTATTGGTTAATAGAATTAGAACAATCTAGTATGTATTGGTTAATAGAATGTATGTATTGGTTAATAGAATTAGAACAATCTAATAGAATGTATTGGTTAATAGAATTAGAACAATCTAATAGAATGTATTGGTTAATAGAATTAGAACAATCTAGTATGTATTGGTTAATAGAATGTATGTATTGGTTAATAGAATTAGAACAATCTAATAGAATGTATTGGTTAATAGAATTAGAACAATCTAGTATGTATTGGTTAATAGAATTAGAACAATCTAATAGAATGTATTGGTTAATAGAATTAGAACAATCTAATAGAATGTATTGGTTAATAGAATTAGAACAATCTAGTATGTATTGGTTAATAGAATGTATGTATTGGTTAATAGAATTAGAACAATCTAATAGAATGTATTGGTTAATAGAATTAGAACAATCTAATAGAATGTATTGGTTAATAGAATTAGAACAATCTAGTATGTATTGGTTAATAGAATTAGAACAATCTAATAGAATGTATTGGTTAATAGAATTAGAACAATCTAATAGAATGTATTGGTTAATAGAATTAGAACAATCTAATAGAATGTATTGGTTAATAGAATTAGAACAATCTAATAGAATGTATTGGTTAATAGAATTAGAACAATCTAATAGAATGTATTGGTTAATAGAATTAGAACAATCTAATAGAATGTATTGGTTAATAGAATTAGAACAATCTAGTATGTATTGGTTAATAGAATGTATGTATTGGTTAATAGAATTAGAACAATCTAATAGAATGTATTGGTTAATAGAATTAGAACAATCTAGTATGTATTGGTTAATAGAATGTATGTATTGGTTAATAGAATTAGAACAATCTAATAGAATGTATTGGTTAATAGAATTAGAACAATCTAGTATGTATTGGTTAATAGAATTAGAACAATCTAATAGAATGTATTGGTTAATAGAATTAGAACAATCTAATAGAATGTATTGGTTAATAGAATTAGAACAATCTAGTATGTATTGGTTAATAGAATGTATGTATTGGTTAATAGAATTAGAACAATCTAATAGAATGTATTGGTTAATAGAATTAGAACAATCTAATAGAATGTATTGGTTAATAGAATTAGAACAATCTAATAGAATGTATTGGTTAATAGAATTAGAACAATCTAGTATGTATTGGTTAATAGAATGTATGTATTGGTTAATAGAATTAGAACAATCTAATAGAATGTATTGGTTAATAGAATTAGAACAATCTAGTATGTATTGGTTAATAGAATGTATGTATTGGTTAATAGAATTAGAACAATCTAATAGAATGTATTGGTTAATAGAATTAGAACAATCTAGTATGTATTGGTTAATAGAATTAGAACAATCTAATAGAATGTATTGGTTAATAGAATTAGAACAATCTAATAGAATGTATTGGTTAATAGAATTAGAACAATCTAGTATGTATTGGTTAATAGAATGTATGTATTGGTTAATAGAATTAGAACAATCTAATAGAATGTATTGGTTAATAGAATTAGAACAATCTAGTATGTATTGGTTAATAGAATGTATGTATTGGTTAATAGAATTAGAACAATCTAATAGAATGTATTGGTTAATAGAATTAGAACAATCTAATAGAATGTATTGGTTAATAGAATTAGAACAATCTAATAGAATGTATTGGTTAATAGAATTAGAACAATCTAATAGAATCTATTGGTTAATAGAATTAGAACAATCTAATAGAATCTATTGGTTAATAGAATTAGAACAATCTAGTATGTATTGGTTAATAGAATTAGAACAATCTAATAGAATGTATTGGTTAATAGAATTAGAACAATCTAATAGAATGTATTGGTTAATAGAATTAGAACAATATACCCCTGTAGATTAAATGAGTGGTTCAGTTCAAGGTTCTGTGAATTCGACATGAAATACCTGAACAAAGCCGAAGGACATGTTGGCCGAAACGTTGTGTGCATAACAATAAAGGTGAAGTCAATCGTCCAAATATTTTAAGCGATACAAATTATCAAGCTTAATCTCAGAAATTTATATTTCCTAAGAGGTTAGAGAATCATATTCATTGTATGTTCATACTTACATTTTTGTCGAATTGTTTCTGAGGGATTTTAAAAATTGCTTTTGCTCAGTCCAAACGAATCCAAATAATTTTCTAACAGATCCATTTGATCCATAGATGGGACCCAGACAAGGATTACTACATCGGGTCAGAGAAAACCAAATAGTAATTGCAATCAAGAGTTACTCCACACTGCCGGCATCTCCCGAACTGGAAACTCATTATCAAAAGCAGGAACCAACGGACAGCACAACGGACCAATAGATGGGAAGCCAACAACAACTGACGGAAGCCCAGGTGCCTGGGGCTAGAGGATACACCGGTTACATCTCTGACGACGTGTAAGACCTTTCCCCAACGATTGTCCTGATATGAAACAAAGCAATCTTATAATGAGGCTTAAGTAATGCAGGGGCTTTGGGGAATGCAGAATATCCCTTAATTGCCATTATTCCTAAATCCTCTATGACCCAGAGTGGTAACAACTGATAGGATCCTACTGATGGATCAAATAGAACTATTTTGACATAAAAACTGAGTGCAAACAAATGACTGATGCTAAATTTAATTGTTAGAAATAGAACTGACAGATCATTCAACTGTGTGTGAACAAATGACTGATATCTAATTGAAGTAAGATAGAGAAATACATAGAACCATTTAACTAAGTTGGCCAATGCTAAATTGAATTGTTAGAAATAGAACCGTTTGAGCATTTAACTGTATAAACAAATGACTGATGTTTAATAGAATAGTTAGTGATATAGAGCAATACATAGAACCATTTAACTATGTTGGCCAATGCTAAATTGAATTGTTAGAAATAGAACCGTTTGAGCATTTAACAGTGTATAAACAAATGACTGATGTTTAATAGAATAGTTTGTGATACATAGCAATACATAGAACCATTTAACTTTGACTTATGCTAAACTGAATTCTTAGAAACGGTATTGTTAAATCATGAACTGTGTGCATCTACAAAATGTGTTTACAAATCCTATATTTATATATATGTAAAAACAGGATTTGCCATTAAATAGCCACTAATGTTTTTTAGGCCATAAAACCAAACCAAATCAAAAAACTGTCGGGCAGTGGAATAAACCAAGTGATGAGAAACCAACAACGGCAACCGAAAGGCAGCACAACACACAAAGTGACGGGAAATTAAAGGAAGAAACCGACGAGGAAAGCAACTAATTAATTAAATGGAAGCTATCAACAGTAATTGACGAGTAACATACGTTAGATTGTTTCAGATTTTCGTTAATGGTTTAAGGTAAGGATTTTGCCGGGAATACTCAAAATCAAAAAAACGTTTGAAATACATAAGAGCCCCGATGTGCACTTTTTAAATATCGTAAACTGTTTGATTCTCGCGCTCCATTGAAATATTTGCATGGTTTGGCAAACAACAATGAAAAACAGAAAATCTTTATTTGATTTTAGAATTATTTTAAGAAATAAATCTAATCATTTTTTCTATTATCAATAGTAAGCCAATCGTTACAACCATTAATCTATACTGTTATATAATTGCGGAGAGATTTTTTTTTTATATTATCATTTTTCGTTTTATATATCTTGCCTTTCGGTTTAGTTAGGCTCAGAACCATTCGGCTGAGTGCATGGGTTAGTTAGGTGAACAGATTGAGTGCAGGTGTTCACGCGCGCGCGGGGAGGATGTAACAATCACAGATGTCACAATAAAAACCCCAGATAGGAAATTGGACTGGGGATGT
>OY757938.1:52373069-52408069 GCA_963585895.1 Sepioteuthis lessoniana | reverse complement strand
GGAAGAAATTGAGATAGAAACAAATGAAATATATATGAACAGATAGATAGACTAATAGATAGGAACAAATTGAGCTCGATATGAATAGATAGATTGATAGATAAGTGTGTGAGAGAGTGGGGCCAGAGATAGAGAGAGAGAGGAATGGTCCAAGATAGGTACAAACAATCCAACATACTGAATGTTTACTAACAACTATAAAGACGCTTAACTAATAGAGAGATAGATAGATACATACATATATACATACATATAAACACACTGAGATAGAGACATGTTTGGATATGTATGTTCGTGAGTGTGTAGATAGACAGATAGACAGACAGATGCGCATTTTTATACAGATACAAATACTCGCGGCGATATTGGATGTCTTCTGACAATTACTTGTAAAAAGTAGCCAAAGAAATAGTTTTTTTTAATGGCATATCAACCTTCTTGGATTATTTAATGGCAAATCTATCCTTCAAGAAGAACACTAGTGGTACTATTTAACCCATAGCTGGAAGGATAAGGTGGTACATACCTTTCTCAAAGTTCTGAAAGTGAACGTAATAGCGTGACTGGAGTTCGAACTCACTTACTACGATTCGGCATTCTAGCTCTTTAACCATTACACCATGAGGACTCCTCCGTAGAGAGATAGATATATATGTACGTATAGTAATGTTATTGGGGTGGATTACTGAAATAATAACTCAAATCGTTACTTACAATGAAAAGAGATTTGTTTATAAGTGTACACGGATGTGTTAATAGAGGTATATTGCTTGCTAGTCTCGTGAGGAATGGTAGGGTATTTAACTGACACCCCAACGTGTCAGTATATGGCACAATACCGTTTTATAGAGGAGGCATCTCACAGGTAAAAACCCACGCGCAGGCTGAGGCAAAAATTCTTAACTCCGTGGGCATTCACCTATTGAGGCGCCTCAGGCACCAAGCAATGAACTTAGTCCTGTAAAGTTGGTAAAGGCAGGGGAGAAAACCCTGTGAGGCCAAATTCGTTAGGAGTGAGGGCATTCCAATAACCCCCGCTTAGAAAAACGGCCAACAACGTCAATTCTAGTATTTAAAAAGTGTAGCCCTTTCTATACAGAAGGGTATAATCTTTTCTCTACAACAGTATGTGTATACGTGTACGTGTGAGTGTGTGTGTGTGTGTGTGTGTGTGTGTGTGTGTGTGTGTGTGTGTGTAAGAGAGAGAGAAAGAGAGAGAGAGGGGGGGTCAGAAAGTGATGCAACGCTTTAGATAGATAATTAATATCTGATTAAAATGAATTAGAGATCAAAGATGTTCGTCATTTAAAAATAAATTGATAAATAGATTTTTTTTTAAAAGTTGTTGTTTATTTAGAATCTATTTTATGTAGAGGATATAATGTTTTACCATCAGTTCAAAGTAATTTACAATTTATCAAAAAAATAAAAAGAAAAGAAAAGAAAAAAAGAAAAATAACTTCAAAATTTTTTTCAATCCAAACGTTTAATTTTTTTAAATTGGATCGACTTTTGTATCTTCTCAAACATAGATATGCCGGCGTGGAGATTGTTAAATATGAGTAAATTGGTATATCCAAATAAGGAGAGAAACACACACACACACACACACACACACACACACACATATATATATATATATATATATATATATATATATATATATATATAAGTTCTAAGACATAAAAACACTCACACACACATGTATATATGCATATATATATATAAGTTCTCAGATATACAAACACACACACATACGCATATATATATATATATATATATATATATATATATATATATAAATTCCCTGACATACAAACACACACACATACTCACATAAACATATATAATATATATATATATATATATATATATATATATATATATATATATATATATATTCTCAGACATACAAACACTCACACACACATGTATATATATATATATATATATATATATATATATATCAGTTCTCAGATATACAAACACACACACACACGTATATATATATATATATATATATATAAGTTCTCGGCGTACAAACACACACACATACGCATATATATATGTATATATATATATGTATATATATATATATAAATTCTCTGACATGCGAACACACACACATACGAACACAAACATATATATATATATATATATATATATATATATATATATATGATAGAAGGATAGATAGAAGGATAGATAGATAGATGAGAATAGCCCAAAATGAGAAATCCAAAGATTGAAAGCTTTTCCTTGTTTGATTCGAGCTTAAACTATAGAAATCAAAGAATTTTTTCTTTTGAGTTAAAAGGAAATAATCACAAGAAATGTCAAGAAAAACGAATCGTACCTGGTACTTTCGTATTGTTGCAATCTTGTATATTTCGGATTAGCAAAACCTTTTCTAAACCCGTGATACCTACGTACCTTTAAAATAATCGAATATTGCTTTAATCCGTACAGGTTTAAAATGAGCTACAATACCTGCTTGAATAAAAAAAAATGATCACGCTATCTTGTCAGTCCTAGATAGTGTTGGAGGCAGTTATTTAATTCCATTTGAAGTGGCGCTCGTTTTGTAACGGCTATCATCATAGAAAAATGGAATCGGGGATCTAATTTTAAATTGAGCAAATATCCGTGGGAAAGGTATTTATTTGGTTGGTTGGTTGGTTGGTGTTTTATGGCATATCAACCCTTGTGGGTTAACGTCAAATCTTATATACATGTGTGTGTGAAATGTAAGTTTTCCAGTAACTTTTTTTTCAAACGAGACGTTAGAGCCCATTTGTTTGCTCATATTTAAAAATTTAAAAGTATTGCTATCGAATTTTATTTGTTATTAATAATTTGTTTGCACACAGTTAAACGGTTTAAAGTATTCCTATCTAACTTTAATAATTCTATTGGCTATTAATCATTTTTTAGCAAACAGCTAAATGGTTTCAAGTATTGCTATCTAATTCTAATAATTCTATTTGATATTTGTTCGCACACAGTTAGATGGTTTCAAGTATTGCTTTCTAACTCTAATAATTCCATTTGACATTGAACATTTTTTTGCAATAAATTTAAATGGTTTCAAGGATTGCTATCTAATTGTAATGATAATTATATTTGATATTTGTTTGCACACAGTTAGATGGCTTACAGTATTGTTATCTAACTGTAATAATTCCATTTGATATTAAATATTTCTTTGGACACAGAGGGTTTCAAGTATTGCTATCTAAGGTTTGGTTTCTTTGTTTAATGGCACATCAACCTTTGTAGGTTATTTAATGCCAAAGCCATTCTCCTAGAAGAACAGTAGTTGTACTATTTAACCCATAGCTGGTAGGATAAGGGGGTTCATACCTTTCCCAAGGGTATTTGCCCGAAAGTGAACGTAATAGCGCGACTGGAGTACGAACTCGCGTACTACAATTCCGCAGCCCATCGCTTTAACCATGACACCACGAGGACACCCCCTTATTATTGCTATCTAACTGTAATAATTCGATGGTGAGGTTCTTGTAATGCTGGAGCTTTGGGGAATGCAGAGTACCCCTTTATTGCGATCGCTCCAAGGTACACTCTGGCCCAGAGTGGTAGCACTTGATAGGGCCCTATCTACGGATCAAATAGAACTAAACTGTGTACTTAATTGTTTGAGATGGAACTATTTTGACATTTAAACTGCATACTTATGCTAAACTGAATTATTTGAAATAGAACTGTTTTTGACATTTAAACTGCGTACTTATGTTAAACGAAATTATTTGAAATAGAACTGTCTGTATGTATGAAAATGGATTTGGCATTAAATAACCTACAATGGTTGATATGTCATAACCCCGCCTAATATATAAGATATATAGAGGAACCGAGTTCAAACCCTGGATGAGGCTGTTTGACTTTCTCATCACACTAATATTCTATGGTGCAACTTTTCTCTCTCCTCTTGAGAGTAAGTAGTCGGGCAAACTGCTTTTTGTCATTGGTATGTCAACCGCTGTTATAGAAGGAAAAGTCTAAATTCAAACCTTTGAAACTCCGCTTATAAACTGACCTTTTGTCGCAACCGTCTTGTGCGGAGAAGTTGGCTTTGGACGTAAAACACGCGATCGGGGAGAACTGACGTCATAAGCAATGCTGAGCTAGATAAACCAAAAAGTTCATAGACAACAGGTTGGGGTTGGCGGGTCGGAAGACCTCTATGACGATACAAAAATGAAATTGTCGAGCAAATCGGGCCAGCATCAAAAATAACGACAAGATCAATAACGAAATAGAAATTCATCGGGGCCATCGCTGGGGAAAACTTTAAACGACGAGGCCAATATATATATATATAAAGCAAAATATTAGTAGGTCTTTCACACTTAGAAGACTGTGTAACCATTCATGAAAGAAATAAATGCTCAATTTCGACCAGTGTCACTGTTCATTAGTACACGCCTCAGTAAAAAACCTGAGGATTCGAATCCAGATTTTCAAGAGTGTTCAATGTGCTATTCCTAAAAGGGACATATTCTTTTAACCTGTCAGTTTAGCCAGAGCTAAGGATCGTTGAGATCTTTCGAAAATGGCACGTGTCTCTTAGCATGGGCACTTGCAGAAACATTTGGAGAAAAGGTTTTAAGTGCTTATTCAAATCCAGAAGTGCATTATGAATGGAAAAATGTGAGCCATGTCCCAGGTGGCCTGTCACAAAGAGGATTGAAGTACAAAAGTAAACATGTCAGTTTGCATTTCTTGTTTTTTTTTTTGTTGTTTTGTGGGGGGGGGTTCTTTCATGGATAACGACGGATATTCTCTATCACACACGCACATACACACAATCAAAAAAACGTATACAAGCACAAACACACTCACACACACACATATATATACAGGGGTCATTCAGTAAATAAGACATTTTTGGCCAAAAATTAAGGTCATTCAGTAAATAAGACATTTTTGGCCAAAAATTAGGGTCATTCAGTAAATTAGGCAATTTTTGGCGCTAAGAAGCGCTGTTTTCAATTGCACCTTTTCCAAGGAAATTAAGAATGATGTTCTTTTTTATATTCCAGAAGACTGACAAGATGACCTTTATTGATCACTGCGCCAAAATTTTTTTTTTACCGGAGAGTCTTTTCGAGTCAGGCTTAAAGTGACAAACCCGTGTTTAATCCATTTGTAAACGCTTTTGCTTAACACATGCTCCTCTGTAAATATTGCACATTCTTCTGTAAGTTTCACATGTTTTGTACTCATTAGCCATCAAACATTTAATGACAGACCTCTGTTCATGCCTAGATTCCTTTTGTCGCCATTTTGAATTGCCTCAAAATAAGTTTTTTTGTGAGATGAGAATAATTTTGGTAAGAAACCAAACCCAAAAAATGCAGAGTTTACATTTAAGGAAAAAAAAAATTCTGAAAAAGAAGTATTTTGCTGTTTTCAAAAGATTCATCTGTTCTTCTATATTGGCATTAAATAACCCTTAAAGGTTTGTACGCAAATAAACAAAGAAATATATATATATATATATATATATATATATGAGAAAAGTAGATCTATTACACGTTTAGTATCCCTATTTGAGTCCTTGCTGTTATTTACAAAGCTTAGCTTAGTTTGGCTCAAGGCCAGAAGTATTGAGAATCTAATGAGAATCAACATACGTACAATAGTTTGCTCGTACGGCTCGTTAAACATTACATCCTGCAAGGTGCAATTTCTTAGTCCAAACCCTCTTTTACCAACAGTATGAGACACACGGTTATTTCTTTAGCGAAGTACTATTGGTTTGCATTCAGAGTTTTCCTTCTCCTAGACTAGTTGCAGCACCAAGGCTTAAGAGCCAAGTTCGTCCCTTTACTCATTTTACACTGTATGTGGTTTGGTTTGGTTTTACGGCATATCAACCATTGTAAGTTATTTAATGCCAAATCCATTTTTTGCATATAAACCGTTCTATTTCAGATATTTCACTTTAGCATAAGTGCGCACTTTCCCAGCTTAGTTCTATTTGACCCATAGACAGGACCCTATTAGATACTCCCACTCCGGGTCAGAGTTTACCTAGGAGCGATGCCAATAAAGAGGTGAACAGAAATCCCCAAAGCCCCAAGATTATTCGAGCCCCACCATCAGATTGTTTAGTGTCATATGCAGGATACTCATGGGTGGGGGTCTTACTCTACTCCAAAGAAGCAGTTGGTGTATTCTACAGCCCCAAATTTTACTCAGTAGGGTATCTTCACTTGAAAAGAATATCAAAAAGCACCTGCCGTAAACAATACAGGTTTAACCTGTTTCAGTTGAATCCCTCGATGAATTTTTTGCTTTTGTATTGCGGAAACAAATATGGATTGCCTATTACTAGAAGAGAGTGGTCTTTGTTGCTTTTTGGAATATAGGCCAATCCCTCTTTCTCCGTCTTTTTTTTTTCTTTAACTTAGTCCTTACCAAGAGTTATTCTGACTTTATGTCCGAATGTCTATTTTTCTTTAAAATCTCTTTCAAACCTTAGTAATTATATCATTTTTCTTAGTGCATATTTCTTTTACTTTTCGTTTCTTCTTATCTTATCCTATTTACCCAACCCCTCCGCTCGAGCAGGATATGACACTAGGTCAATTTTTAAGCGGAGTTTAACAGGTTTGACTTCAGAGTTTTCCTTCTCCTAGACTAGTTGCCTAGCCAAGGCTGAAGAACCTAGTCTGTCCTACTATTTACCCAGCTGGAGGGAGAATAATTAGATTCATACCTTTCCCAAGGGTATGTGAAAATGCAATTTATTCTCGTCCAGGATTTGAACTCGTGTCACCGTGTCCATTTCCTACGACTATAACCATTACCACGGGCACCTCCCTTTTTTCTTATGATTCAATTTCTATTTTATTTTACCAATTGGCATGTATCTTTTTCTCTTTAGTCTTTATTTTTTTCTTTTTCACAGGTCAATTGCTCATTAACTGTCTTTTTTTCTTTACGCTTTCCTTCTACATCTGTAACTCACTACTTCTAACCCTTTTCTTTCGTAATCTCTGTCATTAGTATATATATATATATATATATATATATATATATATTAATGACGCACACTATCATTGTCCGTGCCCTGTACATTTTCCATAAAGTGTCCTTTACAATTAAGCATAGCTCGTAATCAAATCAAGGTAAATGTGGTAAAATTTTCATAGAATCTATTTTTTATTTCCAACCAACACAAGCCGTTCCTGTTTTCGTTCCCTTTCTCCTCAACTTTTGACCACCGTCAATCGGTCTATCTCATCTTTTCAATAGCTAACGAGTACCTTTTTTTCTTTTTCTTTTTCTTTCAACAAGTATCTCTAAAAAATGCATGGCTCGTATCCAGCCATCATTTCTGCTGTTTAACCAGTCTCCTTTGAATTGACTCAAAGATGTTGGGAGGGGGCGTCCTCATCGTGCAATGGTTAAAGCGATGAACTACGGAATCATAGTAAGCGAGTTCGAACTCCAGTCGTGCTATTACGTTCACTTTCGGGCAAATACCCTTGGGAAAGGTATGAACCCCCTTATCCTCCCAGTTATGGGTTAAATAGTACCACTACTGTTCTTTTAAGAGAATGGCTTTGGCATTAAATAACCTATTAAGGTTGACATGCCATTAAACAAAGAAAGCAAACAATCAAAGATGTTTCGATATCTAAATTACTTTTCGGATTCGTTTGGTTTGGTTTCTATGTTTAATTGCATATCAACCTTTGTAGTTTATTTAATGCCAAAGCCATTCTCCTAGAAGAATTTTCGGACTATTGTCTTAATCTTTTTTGTTATTTCCACGACGTTTCAGCCGATATGTCCATCGGCCTTCTTTAGGTGTTTGTCGAACTCGGGAACCTTCACGGAACTTCGAACTATGTCCTTTCTTGTGTTATATATTGACCCTCGACCGAGCCGTCAATCAAGAGATGCACCTGTGTAAATAAGCAGAAGAACAGCGGAAGCAGGTGGGCGTGAGATAATAATATAACCAGGTGCCCCGGGTGGTTCGAGTCAGTTGGAGACAAGATGCCGAATTGTGAACCAGCGGCAGGCAGAGGGCTTTGGGCCCTCAGTGACCCACGGTTAAGCAACCCCAGCCAAGATGAGGCAAAAGAAATGCGGCTATGGTCAGAAGAACTTGGGTCAAAATAACAGTCTGTCCCTGTCTCCAGCTCATCTCTGATACACAACAAACATAAACCCTTTCGAGAATAAAGTGTGAGGGATATATTTTTATAAAGAAGTGTGTTCGTTCGTTCATTAAAGTTCGTCATTATGTTTCATTATGTTCCGCATATATATGTATATTGCAATACAACAAGTGAATCCACGAGGGTTGCCTGTTCTCATTCCGTTAGCCATAACCGGGTAAAAGTGTTAAGTATTCCTGTATTGTTACTCGCCCGCAGTCAGGATTGAACCTGCAACCTCCAGATGATTGTCTCCTTAGAAGCTTAGGGTACCAACGCCTATAACCGTTACGCTATGTGTCCTGCTGGACAATTCAGAGTGAACAGCTTCGTCTAGGATTTGAACTTGGTTCATTTCATGTATCGATAACAGTTACGCTACGGGAGGGGTTCAATGCCCTATACAGCGGTTCCTATGCAGTTTCCATTCTTTTGTTACTTGATTATCAATCACTGCATCTCAGTTGATACAGAAACATTACTAATAGACTGTGGAAGACTTCAACTGGGTTGATTTACAATAGTCCTGTTGCAATATAATGGCCGAGGGATTTCGTTTTATATATCTTGCCTTTTGGTTTAGTTAGGCCGAGAACCTTTCGCTCAGTGCATGGGTTAGTTAGGTGCAAACATGGGCGCAGGTGTTCACGCGCACGCGGAGCGGACGAGTCAATCAGAGATGTCACAACAAAAATCCCAGATAGACGATGTGACCAGGGATGTGAGTGACGTCACGTACCGGAAGCGTGGGCTGAGATTTGAGAAAAGTCAGTTGAGTTCCTGGCTCGGAAGAAGAAGATTGACTTTCGCTTGCTTGCCGAAATGGCCAGTGGCCTTGCGGCGGGTGCCCACGTGGTTTGGGGCTGATAGAAAAGACAGCATTGAAAGATGGAATCTCTCTCCTTATGTCGAAAAAACCTTTTAACTCAAATGTAATAAAAAGTTTCATACCTGAACTAAGAAATCGTAAGTGTTTTTCGTGTTTCGGGATTCCTATGTGATCTACATATATGTGCGTTATGGACATTATGAACGTTTTACGTACCGGTATGAATATGTCTATTTCACGTATTCATATCTGGCTATGTAACACTGTTTTTAGAATTTCAGGCAGATGCTTGATTTTTGTTTAGAGATGACCATGGACTGTGCATCCAGCATGACAGAAGGGTATTTTGCAAACTGGTTTTGGTTTTGTAGTAGTGCAGAGTGTGTTCTATTTGATATCACAAGAAGCAGGTACATCTCTAATTGCAAAGCGTTCGGATTGATTTAGGGTTGTCGTGTTTTCTAGTGAATCCTGCAAGATAATGTAATTCCTTATTATGTGTAAGTTGCATGAAAAGAATTCCAGGAATATTCGGCTGATATCTGGTTTCTCCTCTGATTCCATTCGCTTCTTGTCAGATTTAAACCCCATTCAATCAGATCCCAGTCTATTACACATTTTGCTAAACCTTCGGTCAAGGCAGATTTTTAAAAATTCTGCTGCCTTTATTTGTTTATCATTTGGATATTTGATTGTTAATGTGACATCTATCTATCTATCCATCTATCTATCTCAGTGTGCTCCTATCTATCTATCTATCTATCTGATTCTCTTCATATCTATCTATCTATCTATCTATCTATCTCAGTGTGCTCCTATCTATCTATCTATCTATCTGATTCTCTTCATATCTATCTATCTATCTGATTTTTTCATATCTATCTATCTATCTATCTATCTATCTATCTATCTATCTTTCCCAGTGTGCTCCTATCTATCTATCTATCTATCTATCTATATTTCAGTGTTTTCCTATATATCAATCTATCTATCTCTGTTCTTTCATCTATCTAACCAGCTAGCGAGGTTAAATTGTTCACATCTATCTCAGTGTGTTCCTATCTATCTATCTATCTATCTATCTATCCCAGAGTGCTAACATCTATCTATCTATCTATCTATCTGAAGCGGTTCAAATCTGTCAATCTGTATCAACCAGTACGTACATGTCTGTCTATCAATCAGAACATGCCTGACAGTTGTACTTGTGTTCGTCTGTTTGTCTATCTTTCCGTAGAGAAATATCTGTATCCATCTGTTATTAAATATCTCTCGGTCGGTACGTGTTTTGCCTTTCTGTCAGTCCATATGTGCCTGTGTCAATTGATACAAATCTATCAATCACTTGGTACATATCAGTCTGTCAGCCGGTAAATGTCTGCCAGCCTCAGTCAATACAGGTCTGTCTGTAAGACAGTAGATATATGTGTGCCTGTCAGTTAGTACATGTCTGTCTCTATCAGTGAGTACAAGTCTCTCTGTCTGTGAATCAGTACATATCTGTTAGTTCGTCTATGTATGCCTGTTTCAGTTGATGGATGTCTGTCCGTAAATCAGTACATGTCTATCAGCCGGTATATGTCTGTCTGTCTGCCTGCCTGTCTGTCAGTTGATATACTTCTGTCTGTCTATGCCATTAAAATCAATTAGCCAATCGACTTAAACATATTTTTCTTATTGCGTATATATATATATATATATATATGCGTGTGTGTGTGTGTTCAGTGACAAACATTCAAATATGTTGGAGACATGGGTATTGAAAATGTACTTTAAACTCATGACAATAACAGCAACCACAACAACAGAGTTTTTTTCTCGGTCATACGTAAAATTAATTTGGAAATATATGACAAAGCTATACACTGCACCAGTTCTCAATAACCCATAAAGGAATCCCTATGGCGTGTTGTGGCTAACGTGACATCACAATGAGCAAGTTCGAACTCCAGTCCCGCTATTACGTTCAGACTAATCCCCTTGAAAAAAGTATGAACATCCTTATCCCTCCAACTATGGGTTAAATTGCAGGTCTATTGTCATTCGACAATGTCGACTTTAGAATTAAATAAGCCACGAAGTTTTATATGCCATTAAACAAAGAAACAAGACCAAATCAATCAACAACATTCGATATTTCATTCTCTTGCACCTAACAAAAAAAAAATTCTAAGTAAATAGGCTTATTCCCTAAACAAGTAAAATATTCCATTTTGAAACGCAATAAACGTCAGTTTACAAGATTTGATTCCATAAACATTAGCCTAAGCCCTTGCATCTAAGACACTTTTAGAGAAACTTGATTTTAGCATTTGGTTCTTTTTTTATAGGAATTTTGAAACCTGCCGTAAAAAATAATATTGGCTGAAAATGGAAAACCACGGAATAAAAGGTTTTTCAAAAAGGATGCAACTGTGCTTCTGTCAATTTAAAAAACTATTTGATTTTATCTAACTGTAAAAAGATTGATAAATTTGCTGCAAGATAATTTTAAGAACCATTGTTTTCGCAGAAAGAAGAACAGTCCATACAAACTTTGAAATATCTTTATTTATAAAGTTTAACGTATTATTTATTCCATTTGTATCATACAACACGTAGAGATTTCATATCAACTGGAATGAACAATTGAAACGTGTAAGAAGACATTCACTTTTGAAAATCTGATAAGCAAAATTCAATTTGAAATAATTTCTTTCCGCTGGAAGATGATATGACACTTCTTGACGAAAAATGGAGAAAGTTTCGCTTAAGGCTACAATCTGAAAATTATGTAGAGAGTTCAGAATTAGCAGCTGCTGAATTCTTGGATTGTTTAGTTTGGTTTCTTTGTTTAATGGCACATCAACCTTTGTAGGTTATTTAATGCCAAAGCCATTCTCCAAGAAGAATAGTCGTGGTACTATTTAAACCGTATCTGGGAGAGTAAGGGACTTCATACCTTTCCCAAGGGTATTTGCCCGAAAGTGAACGTAATAGCGCGACTGGAGTACGAACTCGCTTATTACGATTCCGCAGTCCATCGCTTTAACCATTACACCACGAAGACACCCCACTTGAATCCTTAAAAGACAAGTTAAATAGCGACAGAATACAAAAACGAAGCGTCTTTCAATATTGCTTGCACAAAGTAAAATATATGATTTTAATTCTGTTTTATTTGGATTCATTGCTTATCATCATAGTTTTAGAAAGACACCATTACCTCCCCGACACACACACACACACACACACACACACACACATATATATATATATATATATATATATTCAGTGTTTTGTATGTCACATGTAGGTGTTTATCGAATTTTCTTGTCATGGTAATTTAATCAATATAATATCAATTCCTCTACTTATAAATATAATATAATTCCATCCCGTGAAGTTAAAGTGTATGCAGATGCATAACGCCGACTTGGGACGACGTAGCCCTAGAGGTGGCCGTGTCCTCTGTCTGGAAAAACATACTTTCAAGACACATTATGACATGTGATCGCGCATTCTTACCGTGACAAGTTGATTTGGCATTGCTTATGTGTGGCATAGACTTGTGGCTCAGTGGCAGAATTTCGGTTTCTGCATACTGTGGTTGTCTGTTAGATTTCCTGTGGTGGAGATCACAGTATGCACTGCTGATGCGACCTTATAAGCTCGAACTAGCTGTTTTGTATGTCGCATGTAGGTGTTTGCCGAATTTTCTTGTCATGGTAATTTAATTAATATATATATATATATATATATATGTTGAAGAGTATATATTTAGGCAGCAAGTTATTATTGAGGCAAGTTTTATTAAAGAATATGGATTTCTTTCTATTATTCTAAATTGTAATTTTTCAAATCTTCTTGTTATTTTTCCTGTGCCTGAATCTAAATAGAAAAGAAATTTCTCCTTATCTTCTGCCCAAGCACTTTCGACTTTACTTTTCGTCGTCATCGGGGTTAGTGTTGTTTTGAGCCGACAGTTTGTGTTTTTATTGTTTTGATAATTTGTAGCGTTTTGTTCTGAAGTTGTCGGTTGGAACGTTTTCAGTATTTTGCTTTAAAACGTTCAGTTTAAAAAAGTTTTACTAATAGAGTTAGTGATTTTTAGTTAATGAAAATATTCAGTATGTTGGTGCCTGTGTAAATTATATTTTATTTATGTTGGGTTTTTTTTCAATTTTTTATGCATATTGCTTCAACGATTTGTAAAAAAATTATTGTTGTTTTCATATATAATCATTGTATTATATGTGAGAATCTTCCTTACGTTAGTAGATGTAAGTTGGTCAGTGCTATTGTAGTATTTCATGATTAAATCTTGTTTTATGACGCTATTTTCAGAAAGGAGATAGGTAAGACGACTAGATAGAGTTGTGGTTGTATAGCCAATGTAATTATCATTTTTGTTTTTCGTGAGGCACCCTCGAAACGGATTTATAAATTCATAAAATACATTGATTTGGTTTAGGAGTATTTTAGCAGATTTGGGGTTATTTTTAACAATGAGGTGTGATGTTTTAAATTTATTGTTGTAGATGATAAGTTTTATCTGTTTTTCTTTTTCGATAGGTTTAATGTGCATTTTCTTTTAAGATAACCAATAACCAACATTATAAAATATAATGTTGGTTATTGGTTATTATAAAAGAAAATCCTGAAAATGTTCCAACCGACAACTTTAAAACAAGACGCTACAAATATTTAAAGTCTAATAAAAACTTAAACTGTCAACTCACACTACACTACACCTGATAATGACCAAAGGTATGGTCGAAAGGTCTTGGGCAGAAGATATGGGACAATTCCTTTACCACCTGGATCTCGACACAAAAAAAAAATAACAAGAATTGAAAAATTACAATTAAAAATAATAAAAAGAGATCCATCGTTTTTAATAAAACTTGCTTTAATATATATATATATATATATATATATACAATGTCATCCATAGACAGACTGTTTCGTTGAATCACAATTCTTCATCGTGGCTATATATGTTATATAACATATGACATGGATTTTCGGTTCGTTCCAAGTGAACCCGTGTGCTTTGACAAGCTGTCAGGTTGTGATTAGTAAACAGGGGGATGATATCACATCATAGCAGTCAGGTCCAACAGGTGTGTAATCAGAAGGAGACCATGTGATAACCATGCGGTCAGATTTAGACAGAGTGCAGTGCATCTGGTGTCGAACCAGGGACACGCAGCCGATCTGAGGCGTCTCGGACCTCTCTGACAACACAGCTTGTGAGAGGGTGCAAATGTTGGCCCCCGCCCCTGGCTTCCGGAAGAAGATATGGGACAAGAAGTCTCCTCACTGGGAATATATCTCTCCATCTATGTCTCAAACTATCTACAAATTATGGGCCGGTTTCGAGAATAAAATGAGAGATATATTTTTATAAAGAAGTGTTTCGTTCGTTCACTAATTACTACACAACATATACATATATAGTCATCCACAGACAGATCTGTTTCGTTCTATCAGAACTCATCAGTGTGGCTAGACTGAATCTTCCCGTAGCTGGGATCGAAACCCGGTTGACTCAAACGTCAAACCAAGCTTCTAACCATTCAGCCACGAGGAGATATTAGCTGCGAAGTAAATTTTAAACGGTTATGAATCACAATAACTATTGTTTACATACATCCGTTCAACGGTAGCCGAGACCTCAATTCAAGTACGAAGAGGCTATATATATATATATATATATATATATATATATATATATATATATATATATTCTGTTTAAGTTAAATTCTTTACCTATCATGAAAGTTCTTGAAAGATAACATTACTTTCACAATGCTCTTCCCCCGTATATATATATATATATATATATATATATATATATATATATATATTCAGTTCTATTTGAATTCATTACTTATTATCATAGTTTTTCTATGATGGCCTGAACATAAACCATTAATGATACAATTAAAAATGATTTTAATTAAATGGTATAAACGTAATCAAAACAGATAACAGCACAGTCGTTTGCGGCTGAAGAACATGCCGACTGCATCTCTGCAAAGGGTTAAGATCCTCCTCAAGTAGTGTCTTAATAAAGACTAAATTACATCTAATGGTGAGGCTTCAGTCCCAGAGCTTTGCAGAATGTGGGGTACCCTTTATTGCAATTACTCCCAGGTTAACTCTGTACTGGATGGTAGTATCTATTAGCGTCCAATTTATGACTCAAATAGAACTGTTTATGATTCGCATAAGGATTAGAGTATTCGCCAATGGCCTGGGAAACCTGAGTTCAATCCCAGGTCGAGTCATACCAAAGACTTTAAAAATGGTACTTGACGCCTCCTTGCTTAACACTCAGTATTATAAGGTACCGATCAAGGGTAAAGTGGAGAAATCCTGAGAAAAGAGTCGCGCCCTTCCCTACACCTTGGTGTAGTAGCTATCGAAAAGGGAGCCTTCGGGTCACCCTCTGAGGTCGCCAAATTTACTTTTATCCTATTTATCAATCCCTCCGCTCGAGCAGGATATGACACAAGGTCAATTTTTTTAAGCGGAGTTTAACAGGTTTGAATTCAGAGTTTTCCTTCTCCTAGACTAGTTGTCTCACCAAGGCTAAAGAACCTAGTCTGTCCTACTATTTACCCATAGCTGGAGAGAGAATAATTGGATCCATACCTTTTCCAAGGATATTAGTGCTATGTGAAATGCAATCAGTCTCGTCCAGGATTTGAACTCGTATCGCCCTGTCCTTTTCCTAGGACGATAACCATCACACCACGCGCCAACTTTACTTTTATGATTGGTTTTATAGCATATTAACAATTGTGGGTTATTAAACGTCAAATACATTATAAAACATATATATTAGATACATGATTTGTAAACATACTTCAACAAACTTAGATATTATCAAGTATTGTTATGTATCACTAACTATTCAATAAAACACGTCTTTTGTTTATACACCGTTAAATGATCAAACAGTTCTATTTCAAATTATCACGTCATTCGTTTGCAAACGTTTTAAACTCCAAGCAGTTCTATTTGACTGATAGATAGGACATAACCAGGTGCTACCCTGAGTCAGAGTGGACCAGGGAGTAATGGCAATAAAGAGGTACTATACATTCTCCAAAGCTCCAGCATTACTGCAGCCTCACGATCAGATTGTTTAGTGTCATATCGAGGACATTCCTCAGATGGGAGTCGGTGTATTCTACAGCCAACCGTTTATGAATATTAAATTTAGTTTTCAGTATTGATATACGAGGTGCATACGATAAGTTTCCAGATTTTTTTCGTATGGATATTTGAAATTGTCGTAGACTCTTGAAAATTGTTATTGCTATACATCTTATGAGATGACTGACCAATTGTTATGATTTCAGGTTCAAATGAACAGCTACAGCAGCAATTGGAATACACCCTACTAAAGCCTGATTATCACAGCTGGTCAATTTCAAAAATGCAATCTGACTCTTTAGAAGAACGATATGCAATAAAATTCTGTTTTAAACTTGGAAAAAATGTCACAGAAACGTATAGAATGCTTCAGTCTGCTTTTCGACCATCTTGCATGAATCGAGCATCAGTCTTTGAGTGGCATCAGAGATTCACGGAAGGCAGGGAGTCTGTGAGGAATGATGAGTGGTGTGGGAGAAGTAAAAAAGTCAATACACCAGAGTTGATTGGCCAAACGGGTTACTATGTTGAGGTTTTAAGGGAGTTCAGGAAGAGATTCCTAGGGAAGAGGCCAGCACTCTTCAAATCGGGTTAATGGCATTTCCACCAGGACAATGCACCAGTCCTTAACTCCATCCTTGTCACAGTCTATTTGACCAAGATGGGCATCAAGACAGTTCCTCAGCCTCCCTATAATCCAGACCTTGCTCCCTGTGAGTTTTAGTTATTTCCTAAGCTCGTTATGAGACAATTGAGGAGATGAAAGATGCTGTGACGAAGGTCATTGACACGCTCACACAAAAGGACTTCCATTGGGCCTTCCAGGAGTTGTTGAAACGGTTCAACAAGTGCATTGCAGACGGAGGAGATTACTTCAAAGGGGACAAGAGTTTCAAATGTGTACTATCAATAAAACTGCCCATACGATAAAAGTCTGGAAACTTATCTAATGATTCTCGTAAATCCAAATATATACTAATAGGAATAATTACCTCAGATCTGATCTGGTCGGTTTCAACTTGTTCGTTTTTTCAGACATTAACATTTTCTATTCATTCTGGCACTTATTTTTGATAATGATTGGAAAATCTTTATCGTAAAGATCTTTAAAGCAATAGCTTTCTTCTGTTACTTTCAAGAGGAGTGATTGACAGATGATGGGTCAAAGTTCAAATTGGGCAGAAACTATCTTACACCTTCGTGCTTATGAGACCGTGGCATAGTGATTAACATACAGGACTATGACATTGAAGGAAGCGTGTTCAGACGCCAGTCACGCAATTATATTTCCTTTCGGACTAACACCGTTAGGAAAGGCATGAACTCTCTGATACCTACAGCTAAGGGTTAAATAAGTAAAGTTGGTGAAATTAGACAAATCTGAAGTTTCCCTTTTCAATTGCAACTACACCAGGGTGTAAGAGAGGGCGCTACTCCATTTCCCGAATAGCTCAACTTTACCTTTGATCATTAAATAAGTAAGTAAAGTTGGTGAAATTAGACAAATCTGAAGTTTCCCTTTTCAATTGCAACTACACCAGGATGTAAGAGAGGGCGCTACTCCATTTCCCGAATAGCTCAACTTTACCTTTGATCATTACCATATATTGCAAAAAGGCATCAGTTACAATTTTTTGAGTCTTTGATATGACTCGACCAAGGATTGAACCTCACCCTCCCTGACCATTGGCGAACATGGCCCGGTTAAATAGTATCATTAATTTTTTTACTTTAAAGATGGTTTTGGTTTTAAATAACCCACGACGGTTGATATGCCAAGAAACCAAACCAAACCTAACAATGTTTATTCCTTTGTCACTGGAACTAAATGACAACTTCTTCACGAACCTTAATTTCTTCATCCCTGCAACATTTCGAGAGCCCAGCTTCATGAAAGGAATGGCAATGAAACAATTTTTTTTTAAATTGCTATACACACAAACAGGAGGTGTTCATGGTGAAGTGGTTAAAAAATGGACACGGTAATCTGAGTTCAAATCCTGGACTAGGCTGTTTACATTTTACATACTGCTAGTACGCTTGAGAAAAGTATGACTCCAATTCTTCTTTCAGTGAAAGATGAATAGCGGGCGCAGTAGGAATAGTTCGCGAGAAACTGTCGATTCTGGAGATTAGATTGAAACCACCCAGTCCACAGGTACTTGTAAAATAGTCAAAAGTATCCGTTGTAACGTGGTTAGTGACAAACCATTTGTTATGATTGATAAGAAAAATTTGCATAGCATGAAAATGCTTAAAATTATTCATCATTATTCATCAAAAAATGTTTTTGCTTTGGTTTTTAATTCAGTGTTTATATCATCAATTTTTAGCAAAATGAAAAAAAAAAAATTGCTTTCATTCATTAGGTCACTGGTCACATTTGATGTTATGAATTTATTCGGCGATTCCATTGTCCAACTGAAGTTGTAGTACCTGTTAGGGTTCCATCTATGAGTTAAATAGATGTAAAAATTATTTGCATTAGATAGGAATACTTGGTACAATATAACTGTGTGTAAATCAATTATATCAAGAATAGTTAGTTGAAACTGTAATTCTTTACGAAAGATTATTATTATCATCAGTGACTTGAAACCATTAACTATGTGCAAACAAAGGTTCATTCAGTTGAAACATTTACTTGAAACCATACCATGTGTCGAATACGACACAAAGTCAATTTTTAAAAGGGGTTTCGAAAGTTTGAATTCAAAGTTTTCCTTCTCATAGACTGGTTGCTTACCAATGTAAAAAAAAAACTGTCTGCCCTCCTACGTACCCATGTTGTATACTAGAAAAAGAAGACATGACAATACTTATTTATGAAAATAGAATCTTCTTTTTGTTTATTACAAAAGATA
Source organism: Sepioteuthis lessoniana (assembly GCA_963585895.1). Taxonomy (NCBI): domain Eukaryota; kingdom Metazoa; phylum Mollusca; class Cephalopoda; order Myopsida; family Loliginidae; genus Sepioteuthis; species Sepioteuthis lessoniana. The sequence continues at coordinate 52,389,029 of OY757938.1, read as the reverse complement.
CGAAAGTAGTTGCATGAAGAGAGTGTCAGAACCACTAAGATATACAGAGAGAGGGAGGGAGGGAGGGAGATAGAGAGACAGAGAGAGAGAGAGAGATACAGAGAGAGAGACAGAGACAGAGATAGAGACAGAGACAGAGAGACAGAGAGAGAGGGGGGAGGGAGGTAGGGAGGAGACAGAGAGACAGAGAGACACAGACAGAGAGACAGAGAGACAGAAAGAGAGACAGAGAGACAGAGATAGAGACAGAGAGAGAGACAGAGATAGAGACAGAGACAGAGAGACAGAGAGAGAGAGGGGAGGGAGGGAGGGAGACAGAGACAGAGAGACAGAGAGAGAGACAGAGAGACAGAAACAGAGACAGAGAGAGAGATAGAGACAGAGAGAAAGATAGAGGGAGAGGGAGGGAGGGAGACAGAGACAGAGAGACACAGACAGAGAGACAGAGAGAGAGACAGAGAGACAGAAACAGAGACAGAGAGAGACAGAGAGACAGAGATAGAGACAGAGACAGAGAGAGAGGGAGGAAGGGAGGGAGACAGAGACGGAGAGACACAGACAGAGAGAGAGTCAGAGAGACAGAAACAGAGACAGAGAGAGACAGAGAGAGAGAGATACAGAGAGAGATAGAGACAGAGAGAGAGATAGAGGGAGAGGGAGGGAGGGACACAGAGACAGAGAGACAGAGAGACACAGACAGAGAGACAGAGAGAGAGACAGAGAGACAGAAACAGAGACAGGGAGAGACAGAGAGAGAGGGAGGGAGGGAGGAGACAGAGAGACAGAGAGACACAGACAGAGAGACAGAGAGACAGAAACAGAGACAGAGAGAGAGAGATAGAGACAGACAGAGAGAGACAGAGATAGAGACAGAGACAGAGAGAGGGGAGGGAGGGAGACAGAGAGAGAGAGACAGAGAGAGAGACAGAGAGACAGAAACAGAGAGAGAGAGACAGAGAGAGAGAGACAGAGAGAGAGATACAGAGAGAGATAGAGACAGAGAGAGAGATAGAGGGAGAGGGAGGGAGGGAGACAGAGACAGAGAGACACAGACAGAGAGACAGAGAGAGACAGACAGAGAGACAGAAACAGAGACAGAGAGAGACAGAGAGACAGAGATAGAGACAGAGACAGAGAGACAGAGAGAGAGGGAGGAAGGGAGGGAGACAGAGACGGAGAGACACAGACAGAGAGAGAGTCAGAGAGACAGAAACAGAGACAGAGAGAGACAGAGAGAGAGAGATACAGAGAGAGATAGAGACAGAGAGAGAGATAGAGGGAGAGGGAGGGAGGGACACAGAGACAGAGAGACAGAGAGACACAGACAGAGAGACAGAGAGAGAGACAGAGAGACAGAAACAGAGACAGAGAGAGACAGAGAGAGAGATACAGAGAGAGATAGAGACACAGAGAGAGAGATAGAGATAGAGACAGAGACAGAGAGACAGAGACAGAGAGGGGGAGGGAGGGAGACAGAGACAGAGAGACAGAGAGACTCAGACAGAGAGACAGAGAGAGAGACAGAGAGACAGAAACAGAGACAGAGAGAGACAGAGAGAGAGATACAGAGAGAGATAGAGACTCAGAGAGAGAGACAGAGATAGAGACAGAGACAGAGAGACAGAGAGAGAGAGAGAGATACAGAGAGAGATAGAGACAGAGAGAGAGACAGAGATAGAGACAGAGTCAGAGAGAGAGGGGGAGGGAGGGAGACAGAGACAGAGAGACACAGACAGAGAGACAGAGAGAGAGACAGAGAGACAGAAACAGAGACAGAGAGAGACAGAGATAGAGAGAGATACAGAGAGAGATAGAGACAGAGAGAGAGAGAGAGAGAGAGACAGAGATAGAGAGACAGAGAGAGAGAGATACAGAGAGAGATAGAGACAGAGAGAGAGACAGAGATAGAGACAGAGACAGAGAGACAGAGAGAGGGGGAGGGAGGAGACAGAGAGACAGAGAGACACAGACAGAGAGAGAGAGAGAGACAGAAACAGAGACAGAGAGAGATACAGAGAGAGATAGAGGCAGAGAGAGAGAGACAGAGATAGAGACAGAGACAGAGAGACAGAGACAGACAGGGAGGGAGGGAGCGATTCTTAAGAAAATCTTTTTGTTTTCGTTCTGTCTTTACGAGACTGGTACAGGGCTAACTTTAAACATTTAATCCTCGCTGCTTCTTCATTCTTTCTTCTTCGGGAGACTGGTACACGTCAAAATACAGCTTCTACTCATTTTCTTTTAATTTATGCATTAATTTGGATTTTAGTTCACATTTTATTCAGGTTTTTTCTTAAAAATTCAGTTGCACGTTTTTTACTATTATTATTTTTCTGTTTTTGAAAAAAAAAAAATGTTCGACTTTGAAATTTTTTAAAATTGTATTTCCTCTATGTTTATCACTGAATCACTTTTATCAATTTTTTTTTTTTCATGCACAAAACCAAAATATATGCATACTTTTATCATTAACAGATCGAACAGATATTATACTCTGATCCTAGGTTGCCCTTAATCAACTTTTCTAAAATTTCTAATATAAAGACAAGACTCAACCAAGATATAAGGGGGTGTCCTCGTGATGTAATTATATTTACCCAACCCCTCCGCTCGGGAAGGATATGACACAAGGTCAATGATTTTAAGCGGAGTTTAACAGGTTTGACCTCAGAGTTTTCCTTCTCCTAGACTAGTTGCCTCACCAAGGTTGAACCTAGTCCGCCCTACTATTTACCCATAGATGGAGGGAGAATAATTGGATTCATACCTTTCTCAATGGTATTAGTGCTATGTGAAATGTAATGGCTAAAGCGATGGACTACGGAATCGTAGTAAGCAAGTTCGTACTGCAGTCGCGCTATTAAGTTCACTTTCGGGCAAATACCCTTAGGAAAGGTAGGAATCCCCTTATCCTCCCAGCTATGGGTTAAATAGTACCACTAATATTCTTCTAGGAGAATAGCTTGGCATTAAATTACCCACAAAGGTTGATATACCACCAAACCAAGATATTCATTTTAGTTCAGTCTTTTTATATATCAACCTTCGATCTGCTTGAAACTTGAGTTGATTGATGCTGAGAGATCAATTACGGCTTTGCATTCGTTGTACACATATATTTCCATTGTGCTATTGTTTCTCACACGTTTTTGCATCAAATTACCTTATATCAAGTATTTCTATCTAAATCTAACATTTTGCACACATTTGCGTGGTTTCAAGTATTTCTCTCTCATATTAATTGGTCCAGTCAGCTGGGGCTGCAGAATACACCGGCTGCATCTCTACAGAAGGGTAAGAATCCCCCCAAAGAAGGTCCTGGACATGACACTGAACAATCTGTTGGTGGGGCTCAAGTAATACTGGAGCTTTGAGGGCTACGGAGTATGCCTTTATTGCCATCGCTTTCAGGTTCATTCTGGGTCCTATCTATGGGTCAAATAGAACTAAACTGTCTAATTATGCTAAAATGAATTGTCTGAAATTGATTTGACCTTTAACTGTGTGTAGACAAAAAACTGTACTTATGGTTTAATGTAACTAATAATAATAATCCTTAGTAAACAATTAGAGCATCAAGTAACTATTCTTAATACAAATAATTTACAGTTATATGGTTTCAAGTAACTAATAGTAATAATCCTTAGTAAACAATCATATTTTCAAGTAACTATTCTTAATATAAATGATTTGCAGTTATGTGCAATCAAATATTCCTATCTAACAGAAATATTTTGAAACAGATCTACTTGACCCTTAAATGGGGCTCCAATGGGTATACTCTGGATCAGAGTGGAATTAGGAGTATTGGCAATAAACTAGTACTCCACACTCCAAGATCTTCAAAACTGTAGCCTAATCATCAGACGTAGTTAAGTGTCACACGAAGAGCACCTCTATATGGCAGGGGGGGACTTACCCCCTGCAAGAGAATGCAGTCATCGTACTGTAAGGTCTGTCGACAATATGCCAGCTTTTCAGGGTTGGATAGTTTGATTATATTGATTAGTTTGATATATAATTGATAATATCCGTTTTGCTTAATTGATTTTCCACTGGAAATACTGAAGTCCTGATATATTTATTCTGGAGAACATTAACTTTCTTTTACAAATAATTATTAGAGGGTGTATTTATTCATGGACGATGCTGTAATACTAAATAATATTCATTTCGATTGCATAATGTTACAGGAGAAATAATAAAATCCAGCTATCTTTGGTTAAGAAAAAAATTAAGTTTTTGTAAAAAAGATGTATGGGGTGTACTTATTCATGGACATCATTATAATTCCTTATAATATCCACTTTAGACGTAAAATGTTCCCCTTTCGACATTTTTGCAGGAGTACTACAAGGAGACATGCTAGCCCCGTACCTCTTTATCATCTGTCTAGACTACATGCTTAGAACGTCGATCGACAAAATCAGAGAAAATGGCTTCGAGCTGACAAAGAAAAGAAGCAGAAGGTACCCCGCAAAAACAATTACCGACGCCGACTACGCTGATGACATAACGTTACTGGTGAATACACCTAACCAAGCCGAAACACTACTGCATAGTCTGGAACGGGCCGCCGCAGGCATTGGCCTCCATGTCAATGCACACAAAACTGAATATATGTGCTACAAACAGGCGACATTTCTACACTAGACAGAACCTCTCTGAAACTAGTAGACAAATTCACCTACCTGGGAAGCAGCGTCTCATCAACCGAAAAAGACATCGACACGCGACTAACGAAAGCATGGACAGCCAACGATAGACTCTCGAACATATGGAATCAGACCTAACCGATAAAATGAAACGCAGTTTCTTCCAGGCAGCGGTCGTATCGATATTGCTATATGGATGCACTACATGGACGCTAACTAAACGGCTGAAGAAGAAACTAGACGGCAATTACACAAGAATGTTGAGAGCAATATTGAACAAGTCCAGGCGGCAACACCCCACAAGACACCAGTTGTACGGCCACTTGCCTCCTATCACGAAAACCATACAAGTTAGATGAGCCAGACACGGAGGACACTGCTGGAGAAGCAAGGACGAACTCATCAGTGATGTACTCCTATGGACCCCCGCATATGGCCAAGCAAAAGCAGGACGACCAGCTCGAACATACATACATACAGCAGCTATGTGTGGATACGGGATGTAGCTCTGAAAACCTGCCAAAAGCGATTAATGATAGGGAGAGGTGGCGAGAGAGGGTCAGGGATATCCGTGCTAGTGGCACGACATGATGATGATGATATTTGGTTAAGAAAAAAATTAAGTTTTTGTAAAAAAGATGTAAGGGGTGTACTTATTTATGGACATCATTGTAATGCCTTATAATATCCACTTTAGTCGTAAAATGTTACCCTATAAATAATAAAATCCATCTATATTTGATTTAGAAGAAAATTAAGTTTTTATTAAGTTTTTTTACGTGTGAATGTATTTATGAGTGAGACATGATATTTCGAACGAAAGGTCACCTAATAAAAACGGATATTAGTATGCATTATTTATAACCAAACTCAACAGTATAATGGTTTAGTCTAACGGTTTGTCAACCAGTTATATTAAGTAATAGAGTTGATTCTGTAATTATATTTACAATTTTTTGGTTGTTGTTTTTTTTTGGCACACGTTCCTATGGAAAATGATTAGTTTTTAAACGGACCTATATCGACTTATAGATAGAAAATTGCCAAGTAAAAGAGTGAGCATGGGAGTAATGGCAATAAAGGGGTACATCACATTCTTCAGATTTCTAGAATTGTAGCCTCATTACTGGATGTAATTTTGTGTTATAACCAGGGAAGCCTTTTATAGGGGATCTTATCTCTTTGTAAGATATAGTGTCAGTACTGTCTAAAAGCTAACTTTAGAGCTGTGTAAAAAAAGTAAAGTTAGCGACCCTAGTCGAGGGCCACCAGAAGGCTCCCTTTACAATAGCTACTACACTGAGGTGTAAGGGAAGGTGCTACTCCTTTCCCTGGATTGCTGCACTTGACCCTTGATACGTACCTTATATTGCTGAGTGTTAAGCAAGGCGGTATCAAGTACCATTTTTAAAGTCTTTGGTATGACGCCACCTGGGATTGAACCCAGGTCTCCAGGACCATTTTCGAAAAATACCTAATAATATATGTCTTTATTGTATAATCTTTCAGTTGGAATGTTAAAATCCCAGTATCTTTGGTTTCGAAGAAAAGTGAGATTTTATTAAAATGATTTACATGTGTTCTTATTCAGCGGTGATAATGCATATATATATATATATATATATATATATATATATATATGGATAAAGTCATTCAATTGGGAGGAGTATGAATGACATTGGGGCTAAAGAGTGTTGAACTGCGTCAACGTTGTAAACGAGTTCGATCTCTAGTTACAACATTATGTTCACCTTCACACTAATTCCCTTGGGATAGGTATAAAGCCGCTTTTACTCTTAGTATGGATTAAATTGTTCTTCTACGTAGTTGATTGGTTGGGTTTTATGGCATATCAATCTTTGTAGGTTATTTAACGTCAAATCTTTTTTATCCAGATAGTTCTATTTCAAACAATTCAGTTTAGTATGAGTATAGTTTAATAGTTTAAAACATTTCTATTTCAAGCTATTCAATTTATTCAAAAAGTTCTAATTCAGCTTATTCAGTTTAGCATATGTACAGAAGTTCTATATTAAGCAATTCAGTTTAGTGTAAGTACAGTTTCAATGTCAAAAACAGTTCAATTTCAAACAAATCAGTTTAGCATAAGCATGCAGTTTAAATGTAAGTACACAGTTTAATTGTCAAAAATATTTCTATTTCAAGCTATTCAGTTTAGTCAAACATTTCTCATTCAAACAATTCAGTTTAGCATAAGTAAGCAGTTCTATTTAACCCATAGATAGGGCCCAATCAGGTGCTCCCATTTCGGGCCAGAGTGGACGGAGAAGCAATGGCAATCAAGAGATGCTCTGCATTCCCCAAAACTCCAGCATCACTGAAACCTCACCATTAGATTGTTTACAGTCATATACAGGACACTCATTGGGGTCGGTTTTACTTCTCTGTAGAGGTGCAGTCGGTGTATTCTACACCCTCAGCAATGTTCTACAAGGATGACTTTTGCATTCGATAACCCTCGAAGGTTTACATACCATTAAAAAGAAACCAAACAAGTAATTGAATTATATTATTCAGTGTACGACTTTTTTTCTGATTTAGGAGTTCTTCAGTTTTGGGGTGCATCGAGAATCATTTCATTCTTCTTTTTTTCTTTTATTTGTTTTTTTTTTTTTTTGTTTTGCTCTTTCTTAAAGCAAAACCTGATTCAATTAGATTCATTTATTTTGAATTTTTTGTTTTCGTTTTTGATTTTATTTTGGCTGAACTGATTAATCTCCAATTGTTTTATTTCTCTTAATGATAGATAATATCTAAAAAAAAAAAAAAAAGAAGAAAAAATGATCTCTTTCCTTGCTCTCGCCGGTTAAAGCTAAATAACATTCCTTTCATTACTTCGATAAATCAAGTAGTTAATCTGATAATTCGATTATCATCTACCATTTATAAAGATAACTCCTTCCTCTACTCTAACGTCCAAAAAACAATTTTATGTATGATGTGATCTTTTTGCTCCCCAGAAGGCTTCAGCTCAGGTCAATACAAATCTAAGATGGAAGGGGGAATCAAGAAAAGATATAGATCAAGACAAAATTACCGGTCACTTTTAAAAATCTGTGGTCAGATTTTTGTTCGTTGATAAACAAAATGGCGAATAAAATATATGAATTCATTTCTTTCTTTTCCTTTTTCTTTTATTTATTTATTTATTTAGTACTTATTTATTCATCTATTTATTCATTTTTAAAATATTCAGAACGAAAATAGGAAATGTTTGCTGGGGAAAGTTATATATCTACCCAATACTATTTCAGTAGGTTTTGATATTAAAGCAGACGACAGAGGGAATGTAAAAGATGGCGTACAACCAGAAAAATGCCTATTCTTGGACAGAGAGCTGAAAAAGCTGAGAAAAATAAAAGTGACAGTAATACCAACCATTGCCGAGACCCTTGGAACAGACCCCAAGAACTCGAAAAAAAAAAAGGAGATTAGAGGAAGGATTAAACCCAACCAGACCACAGCACAACTACCATCGGCTAGAATACTCAGAAAGGTCCTGGAAATCTGCGGGATCTGGCTGTCACTCAGACTCCAGTAAAAAGCTATGTGTAGTAAATAAAAATAATAGGGAACAATACCTCTTTGCCCATTCGACTGGGGCTGTACAATGCACCGTCTGCTTCTCGTTGGAGGGATAAGAACCCCGCACCCCAGCGAGCGTCCTGGATATAACACTAAACAATCTGGTTGTGAGTTTCCAGTAATGCTGGAGCTTTGAGGAATGCGGAGTACTTCTTCATTGCCATCGCTCCCAGGTCCACTCTGGCTCAGAGTGGTATCACCTGATAGGGTCCAATCTATGGGTAAAAAAGAACTATACTGTGAACTTTTGCTAAACTGAATTGTTTGAAATAGAACTGTCTGAACCATTAAACTACGTACTTACGCTAAAATAAATTGTTTGAAATAGAACTGTTTTTCACATTGAAACTGCGTACTTATGCTAAACTGAACTGTTTTGAAATAGAAGTGTTTATAAAATAGAACTAAACTATGTACTTATGCTAAACTGAATTGTTTAAAGTAGAATTGTTTTTTGAAATTGAAACTGTGTACTTTTACTAAACAGAATTGTTTGAAATAAAAATGTTTTGACATTTAACTGAACTGTTTTGACATTGAACTGTTTGTAAACAAAAATCTGTTTTATGCTAAACTGAATTGTTTGAAATTTAATTCGGCGTTAAATAACCCGAAAAGGGTTAAGACACCGAAAGACCAACCAACCAACCAACAACAAACAAACAAACAAACAAACAAACAAAAAATACCTTTATCCAGTATTGTATCATTTTGTCTATTTAGTAACAATTATTAAGGGAGAGATATAGCAATAAGTGTAATAGGATGATAAAACAAGAAATAAAACCTAAGAGATTACTGAAAAGCCCTTGGGGGTGTCCTCGTGGTGTAATGGTTAAAGCGATGGACTGCGGAATCGGAGGGAGAATAATTGGATTCATACCTTTCCCAAGGGTATTAGTGCTATGTGAAATGCAACCAGTCTCGTCCAGGATTTGAACTCGTGTCGCCGTGTGCATTTCCTACGACGATAACCTTTACACCACGAGCACCTCCCAACGAGTGTAATATGGTCAAGTTGGATGGGGCTGTAGAATACACCAACTGCATCTCTGCAAAGGGGTAAGACTCCCCAACAGTTTCCTGTGGTCCAGTCGGCTGGGGCTGTAGGATACACCGACTGCATCTCACCAGAAGGGTAAGACTCCCCCAACGAGTGTCCTGTGGCCCAGTCAGTTGGGGCTGTACAATACACTGACTGCATCTCTCCAGAGGGGTAAGACTTCTCTAACGTGTGTCCAGTAGGCCAGTCGACTGGGGCTGTAAAATACACCGACTGCACCTCCGCAGAGGAGTAAGACCCCCCTACCAAATCAGTGTCTTGGATATGACATTAAACAATCTGATGGTTAGGCTCCAATAATGCTGCAGCTTTAGGAAATGCAAAATACCTCTTCCCTACCATCGCTCCCAGGGCCACTCTGGACTGAAGTGGTAGCCCCTGATAAAGTCCCATCTATGGATCAAATAGAATTGAACTGTATATATTTTAAACTTAATTGTTTGAAATAGAACTTTTTTGACATTTACCTGTGCGTAAACAAAACACCATACTTATATTTAACTGAATTGTGTGAAATAGAACTGTTTAACTAAACTGAATAGCTTGAGATAGAAATGTTTTGACAATTAAACCGTGTACACATGCTAAAATAAATTGTTTAAAATAGAACTGATTATTTGTATAAACATGGATTTGGCATTAATAAGCTACAATTATTGATATCCCATAAAACCAAACTAAACCAGAATTACTTTTAAAAAATTTATGGTATTTTAAACTATACACACACACACACACACACACACACACACATATATATATATATATATATATACTTTTAAATTAATAGTTCAACAAGATCCATTTTTTACGTCATTCATTCTTCTTCAACAAGTGTTTCTAGTATTTTTCTTTCTTCAGTAAGTTATAATGGTTGATGGTGGTGTTGCCTTTAATTTATACCGTGGTGACTGTTTGGATAATACTGATACTGCCTTTTAAATCCAGGATCTGTGTCTGAGAATTTACATATTACGTTAAATGTCCGTGATAAATTTTTGTCTTTTCAAGTGTTCTTTTTTTCTTCCTTTCTTTCTTTCTTACAAGAGTGAATTCTGTATTTGTGTGTCTGTGTGTGCGCTTGTATTCATGTACATGTATGTACTTTCGGGATTTCTTTTCTTTTTTTACTCCCCCCCCCACTAAATAATCTATAATCTATCTATTTATCTATTGAGAAATCGTAGATTTGGGTAAATCTGACAAGATGATGAAAATAAGTGGACAAATAGATAAACCAACACTGACAATGGATTCAGCTATAAATTTTCATTCTTTATTCCAAAAAAATATTCTGATGAACAAGAAGACAAGAAAGTTGATGACTATTCACGAGGACTTATATGTTGGAGATAACACAGAGAAGCTGCATACGTCAAGAAAAAGATGAGAAAAAGAATTCACAACCATTGAGGATTATGTAGATGTATCAATACAGATTTTCGGAGGGATTTGGTTTTATATATCTTGCCTTCCGGTTTAGTTAGGCTGCCAACCTTTCGCTTTGCGCATGGGTTAGTTAGGTGCAACATTAACGCAGGTGTTCACGCGCGCTCGGAGAGGATGTGTCATTCAGAGTTGTCAAAATAAAAATCCCAGATAGGAATTGGGGATGTGGGTGACGTCACGCACCGGAAGCGTGGGCTGAGATTTGAGAAAAAGCAGAGTTGAGTTCTTGTCGCCGAAAGAGAGAGTCGAGATTCAGACCTGGGCGAGGCCAGACGACTTTGTGCGCTACGGGCGCCGCGCGTTGGTTGGGTTGAGAGCTGACGATGTAAAAGCAGTCAGCATAGAAAGATTGTGTCTCTCTCTCTCCTCATGTCGAATAACCTTTAACTCAAAGGTAATAAAGTTTCGTACCTGAACTAATTTTATGAATGTCGTGTATTTCGGACTCCCTATGTCTAGTTCACACATCCGTATATTATGGGTATGTTACACAGAGACACGAGGACGATGTTAAAAAGAGCTAAGAAAGATTAAAAATAGCCGGATATAGCATCATTAGCGACAAAGATACAGATAAAACAATAAAAACTGAGATGGAAAAATGGAAAGAAAAAAAAACAACTGTATGGATATTTCAAGCATCAAGCTTACAAGAAACAAACGTGAAGACATGGCTACGAAATGGAAACCTCAAGAGAGAAACTAAGTCTCTATTAATAACAGCAAAATACAACACTCTCAGGAGTGATTATAATAAAGTGATAATCGATAAGACGTAACAAAATAGCAAGTGTAGATTATGTGAAGAAATAGATGAAACGATTAAATCCCTTAGTCAAACTAGCACAAAAGACCAGACTCCAGATGGTGGGAAGGGTGATTCACCGAAAACTGTGCAAGAGATTGGTATAGGCGCAAACCAGAATCTGTTGCAGAAAAAATGAGACGCTTAAAATTCTTTAGGATTTTGGGATACAAACGGATCACTTAATTCCGGCCAGACCTAGTGATAATTATCAAGTAAAAATGAACTCTGCTGATTGGTGGATTTTTATGTTTTGACGGACAACGGAGTGAAAATAAAAGAAAGCGACAAGATTGACAAATACTTGGACATTTCCAGAGAATTAAGAAAAAAATTGAGGAAATTGAGATTGACAGTGATACCAATTGTATTTGGAGCACTTGGAACGGTCCCTAAAAATATGAAAATGGGACTGGAAGAAATGGAAGAATTGTGACCACATAAATAACAACATTGTTGAGAACGGCACGAATACCGAGACGAGTCCTTGAAACCTGAGGGAACTTACTTTCACTCAGACTCTAGTTAAAAACCAACAGGCAAGTTTGATGTAAAAGACGTACGAGCAGCTACATAATAATAATAGAAATAAGAGGTGACGGTGATGCTAATTGTAATTGGTGTACTTGGAACGATCTCCGAAGGATTGATAAAGGGACTAGAAGATCTAGAAATCAGAGTTGAGACCACCCAAAATACAGGATTATTAACATTGACCACAATACTAAGAAGAGTCCTGGAGACTTGAGGAGAGTTGCTTTCATTCAAACTCCAGTGGAAGCCCATCAGCTAACGCTGGTGTGAAAAACTCTCAAAATAATATGATATTATTTCTTAATTATGCTATCCTTTGACAGAGGCAACATTTCCACACTAAATGTTTGATCTCTGAAACTTGTGGACAAGTTCACCTAGCTCAGAAGCAGCGTCTCATCTATTGAAAATGATATCAACACGCGACTAGTGAAGCCTTGGACGGCAATCGATAGTCTATCGGTCAGACCTATCAGATAAAATAAAGCATAGTTTTTTCCAAAGCAGCGGTCGTGTCAATACTGTTGTATGGATGCACCACATGGACACTGACTAAGTGTACGGAGAAAGTGCTTGAGAGCAATTGCACAAAAATTCTGCGAGCTGTATTGAACAAGTTCTGGAGGCCGCGTCCCACAAAGCAGTAGCTAACGGACACAGACCACCCATCTCAAAAACCATCCAAATTAGACGAGCAAGACATGCGGAACACTGCTGTAGAAGTAAGGGCGAACTCAGAAGCGATGTACATCTATGGACTCCCTCTGAAGAATGAACAAGGTTTGGGCGACCAGCTAGAACCTATCAAGAACAGCTCTGTACTGATACAGGATGTAGCATAGAAGACCTGCCAAGAGTGATGGATGATTGAGAAGAGTGGCGGGAGAGGGTTAGGGAAATCCATGCTAGCGGTATGCCATGATAATGATGATTTTACCATAAGAACAAAATAGTCTGTGAAAGCTATTTGTATAGTTAGGAATAACTAAAGAATTCTATAGTAACATCTATGTATTACGAAATCCTTATATATATATATATATAATATATCTATATATATATATATATATATATATATATATATATATATTATTCAGTCTAGTTAAACCGGACAAAATATATTATTCAGTCTAGTTAAACCGGACAAAAATCATTCAACTATAAACATTTAAATTTTCCTAGTAAAGAGCTCAATGTAACTGACATCACAGAGCAATAATTTCTTTAAGAATAACAAAAACCGATCACATTAGGATTATAAATTTATTTCCATCCTGTTATGGGTATTGATATGAATCAATAACATAAAAAATAACAGGACTACTTCAGATCTAATGGAAAAAATAATTGCAGTCAGAATAGACACAGTTTCATTTTAAATTTTGAATTTAATTTAAGATAAGTATTACTGTAATCTTTACGTAAGGTTATTTAGAATCGTTGTACCTCCCTAAATTATTATTAAATCTGGAGTTTTATGTAGAAATGTATTTAGAATTTAAACATTTTAAAAATTGATTTATTGCAGAAAGTGAGTTTTCAATATAAGTCCAGTTACATTATTGTGATTTCGACCGGTAATAAAAAGAAAAACCGGAAGTGGGCAAATAGGGAGGAAACTCTTCACCCCTCTTATACCCCCTCCCACTCTTCCCTACTGTGTCTATTCTGACTGTAATTATTTTATCCATTAGATCTGAAGAAGTCCAGTTATTTTTGGTGTTATTGATTCATATCAATATCCATAACAGGATGGAAATAAATTTATAATCCTAGTGTGACCGGTTTTTGTTTTTCTTAAAGGTATATATATATATATATATATATATATATATATATCAATACCCATTACAGGATGGAAATAAATTTATAATCCTAATGTGACCAGTTTTTGTTTTTCTTAAAGGTATATATATATATATATATATACGGCTAACGAAGGCATGGACAGCTTTCGATAGGCTTTCGATCATATGGAAATCAAACCTGACCGATAAAATGAAACGCAGTTTCTTCCAGGCGTCGGTCGTGTCGATACTGCTGTATGGATGCACTACTTGGACGCTGACTAAACGGTTGGAGAAGAAGCTCGACGGCAATTATACAAGAATGTTACGAACAATATTGAACAGGTCCTGGCAGCAACACCCCACACGGCGCCAACTGTACGGCCACCCACCACCTATCACGAAAACTATACAAGCAAGACGAACCAGACATGCAGGACACTGCTGGAGAAGCAAAGACAAGATTGTAAGTGATGTACTCATGTGGACCCCCGCATATGTCCAATCAAAAGCAGGACGACCAGCTCGAACATTCATACAGCAGCTATGTGATGATACGGGATGTAAACCCGAAGACCTGCCGAAGGCGATGAATGATAGGGAGACGTGGAGAGAGAGGGTCAGGGATATCCGTGCTAGCCGCACTTTATGATGATGATATATATATATATATATATATATATATATATATATACCTTTAAGAAAAACAAAAACTGGTCACATTAGGATTATAGATTTATTTCCATCCTGTTATGGGTATTGATATAAATCAATAACACCAAAAATAACAGGACTTCATCAGATATAAATAATTACGCTTAATAAACTCTCTCTATATATATATAGTTTATAAAGCGGGTAAAATAATTTATAAATGGATAAGATAATTAAAAAAAAGTATATATATAGTTTATAAAGCGGCTTTACTTATTATCACTCTCTTTTACCACGATTAGCTCAGACGTAGCAGAAGTCCTGAAGTACAGGATGCCCAGTAAGAATCGAATACACTGACAATAATCGGCTAACCTAATTCTCTAACCATCAAACTATGCAAAGTCCCACTTTACCAACGTCTCATGAGACGCCAGAATTATTGAAATAATAAAGGGATGCTAAGGTCATACCGCTGTTGACAGAGGAGAAACTATCTAATCAATGGTGTTTACATTTAGGATTTCATGTCGGTGAGGTTTAAAGAAATGTCGAACTACTGAATATCAAAAGTGACATCTTGTATTCCAACTTTCCAAAGTCCCCAGAGAAGAATTACTATGAAGTTATATCATAATGTTACTTTGACATTATATATATATATATATATAAGGTCAGAATATATGAATATGTCCTTGTGCATGTTTGATCTGATTGGGTTTTATGGCATATCAACTATTGTGGGATATTCAATGCCAAATTCTCTTTATACATACATATGTATTGAATATATATGATTTGGTTTGGTTGGTTTTATGGCATATCAACCGTTGCAGGTTATTTAATGACAAATCTTCTTTATACATAAATATTAAATATATATGATTTGGTTTGGTTGGGTTTGACGGCGTATCAACCGTTGTAGGTTATTTAATGCCAAATCCTCTTTATACATAAATATTAAATATGTATGATTTGGTTTGGTTGGGTTTGATGGCGTATCAACCGTTGTAGGTTATTTTATGCCAAATTTTCTTAATACATAAATATTAAATATATATGATTTGGTTTGGTTGGGTTTGATGGCGTATCAACCGTTGTAGGTTATTTAATGCCAAATCCTCTTTATACATATATATTGAATATATATGATTTGGTTTGGTTGGGTTTGATGGCGTATCAACCGTTGTAGATTATTTAATGCCAAATCGTCTTTATGCATATATATTAGATATATATGATTTGGTTTGGTTGGGTTTGATGGCATATCAACCACTGTAGGTTATTTAATGCCAAATCCTCTTTATACATAAATATTAAATTTATTATTTTAAGCATTTTAAAACAATTCTGAGCTTTTTTTTTCAAACAGTACCATAGTTTCAAGTATATCTATCAAGCACGATT
>OY757938.1:52193069-52368069 GCA_963585895.1 Sepioteuthis lessoniana | reverse complement strand
GGTGGTACTATTTAACCCATAGCTGGGAGGATAAGGGTGTTCATACCTTACCCAAGGGTATTTGTTCGAAAGAGAACGTTATAGCGCCACTGGAGTTCGAACTCGCTTACTACGATTCCGGAGTCCCTCGCTTTAACCATTACTCCTCGAGGACACCTCCGTATACTAATGGTTAGTATGGTAGACTTTGAGTCCCTTGTACAACTCTTGCCTTTCCCACCTAGTTAAGCCAGGTCTTTCGCTTATTATTATTATTATTTTTATTATTTTACTTATTTGAGATTTTTTCACATCATCGTCAGCTGATGGTCTTCCACTGGAGTTCAAGTGACAGCAAGTCTCATCAAGTCTCCAGGTATTCTGCCTGACCTTAATAATGCTGCAGTCAGGATGATCTCTTGTCCCCTTATTTCCAAGTCCTCCAGTCTCTTTACCAATCTTTTGGAGTTGTACGAAGCGCAGTTGGTATAACTGTCACTATCACGTTTCATAGTTTTTTCAGTTCTCCAGCAAGGTATAAGTATTTATTACTCTTTTAACTTTCTTTCAATTTTACTCAATGGTCAGCTGGGAAAGCAAAGTCCATTATTCGACAGGCTCTCTTCTCTTTGTTGACTATCACTAGTTCTGGTCTAGTGGCCGAGATTAAGTGAAATGTTTATCTCATAAGCCCAGACTGTTTTGCGCGTCTCATTTTCCAGGATGGGTTATCGGTTGTGTTGATACCATTTTTGCGTCAGGTCAAATTAAAATTTTTTGCACAATTCCCAGTGGATCACCTTTCCTATCCACTCCTTTTGCGCTAATTTGCTGTATTCATTTATTATGTAAATAACGGTGGCGTTTCTATCACTACAAAACCAGCACTTACTATTCTGCTAAGTCTTATCTATTTTCGCTATAACATAGTTAGTCCTTATGGCGTTTTTTTGTCTTGCTATTAGAAAAGATTCAGTTTCTCTCAAAAGGTTTCCCTGTTTTAGCCATGTCCAAATTTTATCGTGTGAAATTTCGCTTGTTTGTCGCTTGAAATATCCATACAGTTGTTTTTCTTCCCATTTTTGTTTTCTAGTTATTGTTGTCCTCTTGGTCCTTGTGTTGTTTGTGTTGTTTCTGGTCGCTGTAATTCATTCTTTTTTACATGATATTTTTGTCGTCGCATCGATGTCTCGACGCTTTATTCTTCCTTCTTTTCTTGACACATATAGTCTATCTGTGTCATCTTTTCGATGTAAGGCATTATTATTACTCCTTGTGAGCTTAAGTGACAGCAAGTTTCCTAATGTCCCCAGGACTCTTCTCAGTATTCTGGTCGATGTAAACAATGCTTTTGATACTTGTGCTATTTGTGTTGTTTCTGGTCGCTGTAATTTATATTTCTTTGTTCTTTCTTAAAATAGTATTCGTGTCGTCATATCGATGTCTCGACGCTTTCTTCTTCCTTCTTTTCTTGACCCATATACTCTATCTGTGTCATCTTTGTGATGTAAGGCATTATTATTACTCCTTGTGAGCTTAAGTGACAGCAAGTTTCCTCATGTCCCCAGGACTCTTCTCAGTACTCTGGTCGATGTTAACAATGCTTTTGATACTTGTGCTGTTTGTGTTGTTTCTGGTCGCTGTAATTTATCTTTCTTTGTTCTTTTTTTAAATAGTATTCGTGTCGTCATATCGATGTCTCGGCGTTTTCTTCTTCCTTCTTTTCTTGAGCCATATTCTATCTGTGTCATCTTTGCGATGTAAGGCATTATTATTACTCCTTGTGAGCTTAAGTGACAGCAAGTTTCCTCATATCCCCAGGACTCTTCTCAGTATTCTGGTCGATGTTAACAATGCTTTTGATACTTGTGCTGTTTGTGTTGTTTCTGGTCGCTGTAATTTATCTTTCTTTGTTCTTTTTTTAAATAGTATTCGTGTCGTCATATCGATGTCTCGGCGCTTTCTTCTTCCTTCTTTTCTTGAGCCATATTCTATCTGTGTCATCTTTGCGATGTAAGGCATTATTATTACTCCTTGTGAGCTTAAGTGACAGCAAGTTTCCTCATATCCCCAGGACTCTTCTCAGTATTCTGGTCGATGTTAACAATGCTTTTGATACTTGTGCTGTTTGTGTTGTTTCTGGTCGCTGTAATTTATCTTTCTTTGTTCTTTTTTTAAATAGTATTCGTGTCGTCGTATCGATGTCTCGACGCTTTCTTCTTCCTTCTTTTCTTGACACATATAGTCTATCTACGTCATCTTTACGATGTAAGGCATTATTATTACTCCTTGTGAGCTTAAGTGACAGCAAGTTTCCTCATGTCCCTAGGACTCTTCTCAGTATTCTGGTCGATGTTAACAATGCTTTTGATACTTGTGCTATTTGTGTTGTTTCTGGTCGCTGTAATTTATCTTTCTTTGTTCTTTTTTTAAATAGTATTCGTGTCGTCATATCGATGTCTCGACGCTTTCTTCTTCCTTCTTTTCTTGACCCATATAGTCTATCTTTGTCATCTTTGCGATGTAAGGCATTATTATTACTCCTTGTGAGCTTAAGTGACACCAAGTTTCCTCATGTCCCTAGGACTCTTCTCAGTATTCTGGTCGATGTTAACAATGCTTTTGATACTTGTGCTGTTTGTGTTGTTTCTGGTCGCTGTAATTTATCTTTCTTTGTTCTTTTTTTAAATAGTATTCGTGTCGTCATATCGATGTCTCGGCGCTTTCTTCTTCCTTCTTTTCTTGAGCCATATTCTATCTGTGTCATCTTTGCGATGTAAGGCATTATTATTACTCCTTGTGAGCTTAAGTGACAGCAAGTTTCCTCATATCCCCAGGACTCTTCTCAGTATTCTGGTCGATGTTAACAGTGCTGTAGTTTGGATGGTCTCGGGTTGTCCACCTATTTTCAACCCTTCAAGCCCCCTTACCAAACTTTTTTGGATGGTTCCAAGATCACCAATTACAATCGGTATCACTGTCACCTTGATGTTCCATAGCTTTTTTTGTTCTCTTACAAGGTCTCAGTATTTATCTCTCTATTTGATTTCTCTAATTTATCACTATTTTAATCATTTGGGAGGTTTACACACCAGCGTTGACTGATAGGAATATATTTATGTATGTTTATCTAAATCCAAATAATTGTTTGCCTAATATAAGTTTTAGAGAGAAATATTTTAAATCACTAAAACTGGGAATGAATAATTTGTATTTAGAATAGCAACTTGAAACTTTAGCCAATGGTCCAGGAGATCGGGGTTCAATCCCAGGTTGAGTCATACCAAAGACTCAAAAAATGGTACTTGATGCCGCCTTGCTTAGCACTCAGCACTATAAGGTAAGGATCAAGAGTAAAGTAGAACAAGCCAAAGAACTGAGTGGCGCCCTCCTTTATACTTCAAAAGGGAACCTTCGAGTCACCGTCGACTAAGGTAGCCAACTATAGACTAAAAAAGCGAGCTTGAACTTCGTTTACGAAATTACGTTTACTTTGAGACTAATGAACCTGGCTTAAATAGTATTGTTGCAGTTCGATACGATTTGGCATTAAATAACCCATGAATTTTGATGTTCCATTAAAACAATGCCAACTAACCAATCTTATTATTATAGATAAATGAAACCATATAATCCCTCGCAGAAATAATAAAAACGAGATTCACTTGGGTATTTAGCAACTAAACACGTTTTACTCTTCTCGTAAAGAATATTTTGTTCTAATCAGTTTGATTTAGTTTCGTTTCGTTTCGTTTCTTTTCGTTTCGTTTTATCGCATATCAACCATTGTAGCTTATTAATGCCAAATCCCTTTTATACATATAAACAGTTTAGGATAAATACACAGTTTAGTTCTTTTTGACCCATAGATAGGTCCCTTTCAGGTGCTACCCCTCCAGGCCAAAGAGGACATGGGAACGAAAGCAATAAAGAGGTACTCTGTATTCCCCAAAGCTCCAGGGCTAGAGGTTCGCCATCAGATTGTTTAGTGTCATATCCCGGGCACTCGTTGAGAACCTATACACAGTTTAGTTCTATTTGACCCAAAGATGGGACTTTATCAGGGGCTACCACTTCAGTCCCGGGTGGACCTGAGAGCGATGATAGGGAAGAGGTATTCTACATTTCCCAAAGCTGCAGCATTATTGGGTCCTAAACATCAGATTGTTTGGTATCATATCCAGGACACTGATATGGTTTTACCCCTCTGGAGAGATGCAGTCGGAGTATTCTATAGCCGACTGGGCCATAGGACACTCGTTGGGGGAGTCTTACCCCTCTGCAGAAATGCAGTTGGTGTATTCTACAGCTCCAACCGACTGGGCCACAGGACACTCGTTGGAGGAGTCTTACCCCTCTGCAGAGATGCAGTTGGTATATTCTACAGTCCCAGCCGACTGGGCCATAGGACACTCGTTGGGGAAGTCTTACCCCTCTGCAGAGACGCAGTCGGTGTATTCTACAGCTCCAGCCGAGTTGGCCAGTTCTTTTTTCAATCAATCTTTGTTTCTTTTTTTTTCTTCTTTTTTTCGATGGAAACACTTTCAAATTATTCGTTTTTCGTTTCCAATATTTTCTAATCTCAAAATTTAATATATTCCTAGCTTAAACCTTTTATCTTCATTTCTTCAAATTACTTTTATTTAATCAATTCGATAACAATTATATTAAATTGTAAGACGCATTTAAGATTTTATCGAACTTTCTGATCTTATTAGGATAAACATGTAATTTAATACATTTAAGATATAAAATGATATCACAGGGTTAAACGAACGAACTACAGTGGTTGTACTAAGTGCTCTCTCATCTTAACTAGAAGAGGTACGATTTAAGACCCGGAAAAAGAGATGAGAAACAAATTATCTCTCCAGCACACACACACACACACACACACATATATATATATATATATATGCGAATGACTATAGAGATATATATACTCCCCTACCCCCGTGGGGTTGAGTTCTCTGGCCAAGAAGTAATCGTGTTGCCATTAGCGTCTATTGCAAGCCTCTTCGTTTGAATTGAGGTCTCGGCTACCGTTGAACGGATGTATGTAAACAATAGTAATTGTGATTCATAACCGTTTAAAATGTACTTCACAGCTAATATCTCCTCGAAGCTTGGGTTGATGTTTGAGTCAACCCGGTTTCGATCCCAGCTACGGGAAGATACTGTCTAGCCACACTGATAGAACGAAACAGATCTGTCTGTGGATGACTATATATATATATATATATAAGCACGCAGTGCGAACGCTCATAAATTACCTACATATCAGTAGAAAAAAAAATTAAAAACCAAGGTAATCCCCAAAGAGATTTTAATGTAGAAGAAAGTCGACGTTATAACAGTTTGACATTAAAGAACTTTAATCAGAACAAGAAGTGATTATATAGACTGACGTTAGATCACCGTTGCATTTTTAATGAAATACAAAATAAGCAGGGGAATTATATATACAAAAAAAGGGGTAAGTGTTTAATACAAACTCGTATGTCTTTGTATCTCTTGACAGACAGATAGTTACGTATATAAATAAATAGATGTGAAATCTTTGCAAAATAGATAGATAGATATGGACATAGATAGACAGATAAAAAAAACTAAGACAGAAAGAATTGAATAGAAATGGAAATATGTTGACTGGGATTTCCTGTTCATATCTCTCTCTCTCTCTCTCTTTCTTTCTCGCCGTCTCTGTCTGTCTGTCTGTCTCTCTCTCTATATATATATATATTTATATATATAGTAATTATATATATATATATATATATATATATTGGCCAAGTGGGTAGAGAGTTGGCCAGTGGTCTGGGAGACCGGGGTTCAATCCCAGGTCGAGTCATACCAAAGACTTTAAAAAAGGGTACTTGATACCTCCTTACTTAACACTCAGCATTATAATGTAAGTTTCAAGGGTATAGTGGAGCAACCCATGGAAAGGAGTAGCGCCCTCACCTACACCTCAGTATAGTAGCTATTGAAAAGGGAGCCTTCGGGCCACCCTCGATTATATATATATAGCAAAGGAAGACGAAAGAAAGAGAGGAAGAAGGAAAAAAAGATTGCTTGGTTGGTTATCTAATGCCAAATCCTCTTTACACATATATATTAAATATATAGGATTTGGTTTGGTTGGGTTTTACGGCATATCAACCGTTGTAGATTATTTAATGTCAAATCCTCTTTATACATATATATTAAATATATATGATTTGGTTTCGTTGGGTTTTATGGCATATCAACTATTGTAGGTTATTTACTGCCAAATCGTCTTGATACTTATATATTAAATATATATGATTTGGTTTGGTTGGGTGTTATGGCATATCAACCATTGTAGGTTATTTAATGCCAAATTATATTCATACCTATATATCAAATATATATGGTTTGGTTTGGTTGGGTTGGGTTTTATGGCACAACAACCACTGTTGGTTATTTAATGTCAAATCTTCATTTTACGAATATATTAAATATATATGATTTGATTTAGTTTGGTTTGGTTTTATGGCATATCAGCCATCGCAGTTGGTTTAATACCAAATCCTGTTTATAAGTATCTATCAAATATATACGATTTGTTAACACATTTTCAAGATAACATTCTTAAAGTTGACTGTGCTTATTTTTTTGCACACAGTTAAATGGTTTCAAATATTGCTATATTTCTCTAACAATTCAAATAAACAGGCATTTGTTTACGCATAAATCAAAAGGGTCATAAAGTTCTATTTCTAACAATTCAAATTAATGTAAGTCATTTGGTTTGCGCACACTTTAAATGTCTAATAGTTCAATTTGAGCCCAAAATAGGACCCTATCAGATGCTACCAATCTAAGTCAAAGTTGAAATGGACGCAATTGCAAGGAAGGGCTTGTTCATTCGTTGGGGGCTCTTACTCCTCTGCAGGGATTCAGTTGGTGTATTCTACAGCTCAGGCCGACTGGACTGTCCAGATTGTCCTGTAATATAATTGCCGACGGATTTCGTTTTATATATCTTGCCTTTCGGTTTTGTTAGGCTGAGAACATTTCGCTTAGCGCATGGTGTTCATTAACGCAGGTGTTCTTGCGCATGCGCGGAGAGGATGTGTCATTCAGAGATGTCAAAATAAAAATCCCAGATAGGATTTGGGACGAGAGTATTTAGGTGACGTCACGCACCGGAAGCGTGGGCTGAGATTTGAGAAAAAGCAGTGAGTTGAGTTCCTGCCTGGGAAGAAGAAGGTTGACATTCAGAGCTGGGCGAGGCCAAACGACTTTGCGCGCTACGGGCCCCGCGCGTTGGTTGGGTTGAGAGGTGACGATGTAAAAAAGCAGTCAGCGTAGAAAGATTGTGTCTCTCACTCCTCAAGTCGAAAAACCTTTAAACTCAAAAAGGGGAATAAAAGTTTCGTACCTGAACCAATTTCGTAATGTTTCGTGTTTTTATATTCCCAATGTCTATTCCACACATCCGTATATCTGGCTATGTAACAGTCCTAAAAATAACGACTTTACTAATTAACAATACAAAAGCTACTAAAATAAGAAAAAAAAGAGAAGAAATTCAAATTTTAGTCAATAATCACGATACGAGTAACATTTGTCTATAATAAAGAAGGAGTACACGAGTAGACATGACAGGGAAGGAAAGGCGATCTACTAGGAATTGTGCAAGTGACTAAAATTTTATCATAAAAAACACATGCACTCGTTAGAATCTGTCCTGTAACATAGGACACAAAAAGCCTCAGATTTTTTAAAAGTCGTAACACTCAGTCATGACCAAAGCAGAATATCTTGTAATAAACAAAAAGACACAAACGCAACAAATAGTGGAATTAATGATTTAGTTTGGTTGTGTTTTATGGCATATCAACCATTGTAGGTTATTTAATGCCAAATTCTCTTTATACATGTATATTAAATATATGATATCTAAACCTATTTTTAGGTAACATTTTAAACGAGCCTGACCTCATTTTTTTGCACGCAGTTAAATGGTTTTACTTATTTCTATCAAATACAAATTATTCCTTTTAATATTAATCATTTTTTTGCACACAGTTAAATGTTTTCAAGTATTGTCATGTATCACTAACAATTCAGTTAAACATCAGTTATTCGTTTACACTCATTTAAATGAATAAACAGTTCTATTTCAAACAATTCAGCTCTATTTCAAATAATTCAGTTAAGCATAAGAATGCAGTTTAAATATAAGTTCGGTTTAATAGTCAATAACATTCCTATTTCAAGCTATTCAGTTTATTCAAGCAATTCAGTTTAGAATAAGTAAGCTGTTAGTTCTATTTAACCCATAGATAGGACCCTATCAGGTGCTACCACTCCTGGCCAGAGTGGACCTGGGAGCGATGGCAATGGAGGGGTACTCCGCATTCCCCAAAGCCCCAGCACTGCTGGAACCTCAGCATCAGATTGTTTTTTTTTGTCATATCCAGGACACTCGTTGGGGGGGTCTTACCCATCTGCTGAGAGGCAGTCGGTGTATTCTACAGCCCCAGCCGACTGGGCTACCACTTCTGATCAGAGTGGACCTGAGATCGATGACAATAAAGGGATACTCCGCATTACCCAAAGCTCCAGCATTACTGTAGCATCACCATAATATTTTTTTTAGTGTCATATTCAGGACACTCGTTGGAGAGATGCAGTTGGTGTATTCTACAGCCCCGGCCGATTGGGCATGCAAAATATGGTCACGTGATATTCGCGAAGCAAACAACCACCTACGATCAAGATATTGCAAAACTCTGGACTTAACTAAATATTATTTGTATGTCGATTTTGAGAGAGCTCAGTTGTCTTTATATGTACAGCAATAAAAGTCGCTGTGCACCAATCATTAAGCCGGTTTGGCATATCAGTGCCATAATGCAGTTGTTTCTGATTTATCCTAACAGTTAAGACAGTTGACAATGGCGTCAATCAACTGACATTTACTGAGTCGGGGAGCAATAGGTCGCATGTCAACTCGGATACTTTTATTTCGTTCATTTGGGGTCGAGTAACTCGTGGCTGATTTTCCATGTTGGAAAGACTGACAGTCGTCATAATCTTCCTCATTCATCAGAAACCGATCTATTCGATTCTCGGCCATGAAATGTTAATCTGTCACTTCTCTTTGGTTTATTCAGTACCGATACATAGATTGTCTCGATTACAAAATTTGAGGGTGGAATACGAAGAAGCTTAATACTAGTAAATGATACTAATATAGATTTAAGTACAGTAACAATGATCACATGGTAGCGGAGGAGTTTGACAAACCACAGATGCAATATATTTGCTTAATCGGCTTCGACTGTAGAATACACCGACTGTTTCTCTACAGATGGATAAGAACCCCCGCCAACGAGTGTCCTGGATATAACACTAGATAATCTGATGGTGAAGATCCAGTAATGCTGGAGCTTTGGATAATGCAGAGTACCCCTTTATTGCCATCACTCCCATGTCCACTCTGATAACGGTCCTATCAATGAGTCTGTTGTATCGTGGCAAGGAAAGGATACACAGTGAAATAGAGTTAATTATTTATTAACTCAATTGGTACAGCGCCTGTAGTATTATAAGTCTCGCACTGTTGGTGTTACGTCCGAAGTTGGTTTTACTCCTGACCGATGTCCTTTCAAAGCTGTTTCTCTGCTTCTGCTTCTGCTTCTCCGTGCTTAAGAGACACGGAGTCTTTTATATTTCCGCGATACTGGAAGTCACGTGGTACGAGCCACCATACAACAGAATCAAAAAGAACTAAACTGCGTAGTAAATTGTTTGAATTAGAACTGTTGACTAAACCGAATAGCTTGAAATAGAAGTGTTTTGACAATTAAACTGTGTACTGACATTCAAACTGCATACCTATGCTAAACTGAATTGTTTGAAATGGATATGTTTTTGTATGTTAAACTGAACTGTTTTAAATCGAACTGTTTTTGACACTGAAACTGTACTTAAGCTCAACTGAATTGTTTAAAATAGAACTGTTCTCACATTTAACTTTGTGTAAACCAAATCTATACTTATACTAAACACTTATACTAAACTGAATTGTTTTAATTAGAACCGTTTGACAAAATCTAATAGCTTGAAATAGACATGTTTTGACAATTAAACTGTGCACTCATGCTAAACTGAATTGTTTGAAATAGAACTGATTATTTGTATAAAAATAGATTTGGCATTAAATAACCTACAAAGGTTGATATGCCATAAAACCCAAACAACCAATCCAAACCTCCAATATCTGTTACATCTTCTGAAATTAGGATGGGGAGAACATTCAATAAAATCAAAATGACGATGACATAAAAATATTTAGGTTTCCTTAAAAGGAAAAAAAATGCAAATGAGAGACAAATTAATCAATAATTTAAGTAGTATCACTGCTACATTTCTTCAAGGAAGGCTTTGACATCAAATACACCACGAAGTTTGATATGCCATTAAAAAAGAAGCCAAATGAAACCTATTCCAGCAAATACGTTTTATCATAAATCAATGAATATACCGAATTTGATAGCAGGATGGACTCTCTTATGCCTTCAGCAATGGGTTAATAGAATCATTGCTTTTCCTTTACAGGGTAGCTTTGGCATTAAATAATCCACGAAGGTTGATGTGCAATTAAAACCAAAAAATCCTAAATACATACCAATACAAATGGTAATTGTGTGTTTCATTTTTATTCAACTATTGATAACAAAGATGGTTATCCACAGTCGATTAACGACAGCAACAGAATTCAGTTCAGAAATCCGGTGTTGCGGCTTATCCAACGGAACGACTTATCTCGGTGCTTTAAAATGGTTTTGTTTTTGCTTTGTTTTTTTCTTTTTAACAAAATATATACCTCTCACTTTATTGCAAGGGTTCGAAAGGGTTGTTCATGGTTTACGTGTGAGAGGGAGCTGGAGATCAAACATAACTGCAATATTTTGACCCCACTGTTATGACCGTCACGTTGTGTCTTTCTTGTTCTCTTCATGCTCAACCGGGGGCCTAGGGGCTCCCTCTGCTGGGTGATCTGCTATATCTTATCAGCAACTTCTTAGGTCCCCAAACTCCATAGGGTTCCCGAGGGCCCTCACGGCCGGGTGTGACTTTCCCTACCCCATCTTCACTCCAACTGCGTCCGATCTTCAACTCAACTGGCCGGAACCCAATTCAACTGGCTCGTCGAACTCAACTGAGTTATATAATCGTACGACGCCCACTCGATCTTTGAAATCGAATGTTTAATCGTCATCAAGCGGAAATAACTGTCATGCAGTTCAGAGGTCACTCTCTTCCGGTGCGTCAGTCTATGAGAGTATAATGGAATTTTTTTTTACCTCATCCCATTTCATCAGCCAATTTCCGCCCACGCGATTTCCTCTCATAACTGCCATTAGAATGTGTCACTTCCTTCCAGTGCATCACCGTGAATGGCATTTTTGGCCAGGTCAAAAGGTCAAATCGTAACAGAGTCATATTTTTTATATTATTATTTGATATATCAGAGTGTATCAAATGTATTTTTTCTTTTACAGAACTCTGTGAGAACAATGGATCTTGTCAAGAAGACCTGCCAAGTGCGTTAGACAATAGGGATGGATGGCGAGAGAGTGTCAGAAAAATGCATGCTTTCAGAATGACTTGATGATAATGAAGTTGAATTTCAAAGTTGCCGAAGTGGCTAGGATAATAAGAGATAATGAAAGGAAAAGCAATAATAAATAAAGTAAGTAAAGTTGGCGACCTGAGTCGAGTCTGACCCGATGGTTTCTTTTTAATCGCTACTACACCGAGGTGTAGGGAGGGCACTGCTCTACCCCCTTGATTGCTCTATTTTACCCTTGATCGTTGCCTTATTGGGCTAAGCAAGGCGGCATCAAGTAACATGTTTTAAGTCTTTGGTATGACTCGACCTGGGGATTGAACCCTGGTCTACCAGACCACAGGCGAATACTCTTCTCACTTGGTCAATGAACCGGTGAGAGCAATAATAATAATCGAATCGCCCATAAAAGAATGGCTTTGTACCACACCCAGCTAAAGAAGAGTGGTTGGTGATTAGAAATCCTCAGTTATTGAACACAGTTCTTCAAAATGTAATGTAGACAATTCAGGTTTCCTTTTTTTTAATGACATTGCAACCTTCTTGGGTTGTTTAATGTGAAAGCTATTCATGTAAAAGAACAATAGTGATAATGTTTAACACATTATGGAGAAGGAGGATAAGAGGGTTCGTACATTTTCCCTGTGTATTTGTCCGAAAGTGAAAGTAATAACTGGACCAGGGTTCGAACTTGCTTACTATGATCTCAGTCCAGCACTTTAGCCACTACACCATGGGGACTCCTCCCTGCAATGTTAACAGACAAGACCGGAAAACCTTTGGGAAGATTTTGGGTCAGAAGAAATTAAACGTTTGTAACATTACATATGCATACATACAGATGTGTTAAACGTTCATAATGTTCATAGGAATCCGAAAAACACAAAACACTGACGACTCTCTTGGTTCAGGTACGAAACTTTTATTACCTTCTTTAAGTTTAGGTTTTCCACACAAGGAGAGAGAGACACACAATTTTTACTATGGACTGTTCGTCCATCGTCAGCTCTCAACTCACTGACCCAACCAACGCACGCGCGCACCTCGCAATCCACAAACTGGTCTGGCCTCGCCCAGGTCGGAAAAATCAACTCGCTTCGTCTAAGTCCAAATCTCAACTTTTTTCCAAAATCACAAAGAATCCCAGCCCATCGCTTCCGGGCATGACGTCATTCACATCCCTATTCCTATTTCCTACCTGGAGTTTTTATTGTGACATCTTTGATTGCCACATCCTCCCCCCGCGCGCGCGAACACCTGCGTTAATGTCTGGACCAACCCATGCATTAAGCCGAAAGGTTCTAAGCCTAACTAAACCGAAAGATAAGATATATAAAACGAAAAATGATAATATAAAAAAATCCTTTCGCAATTATATTACATGTTTAGTTTGTGTGTTTTTACGGCATGTCAACCCTTGTTGTATTATCTACTTCAGAGTTAAGTTCTTTTTCGCAAGCTGTAATAAGATTTGTGCATGAATAATTTAAAAACAATTATAGCCTAAAGTAAAAAAATTATTACGAAGAATTTACACAGTTATATGGTTTCAGCGATTCCTATCTAATAATAATATATACAAATCTGTTTAACTCATAGACGATACCTAACAAGCACTAATACCTCTGGTTAGATTTGCCTTGTTGTAATAAACATGAAGCTACGAATTCTTTGTTCAAGGAATCATATAATTCAATTGATAAACGCAATTTTATTAAACGTATTTATTTATTTATTTGCTTTTCTAAGTGTATGTATGTGTGTATGTATGTGTGTATATTTTTAGGTGTGTGTATATGTATGTGTGTTTGTCTGTGTATATGTGTGTCTCGTGATACCGGAAGTCACCTGGTACAGGCCACTATACAATATCTCCCT
This sequence comes from Sepioteuthis lessoniana, assembly GCA_963585895.1. Lineage (NCBI taxonomy): Eukaryota > Metazoa > Mollusca > Cephalopoda > Myopsida > Loliginidae > Sepioteuthis > Sepioteuthis lessoniana. The sequence goes on along the minus strand of OY757938.1, from coordinate 52,354,601 downwards.
ACCAAAAATGTTTAATATGTCCGTAGAACATAATATTTTTGTCTTTTGGGATTTATTTCCATAGTTCCTATCGGGGTACGTTTTTCTTTGCTGTTGTATTGGTGAGGGCCTAGATGCCTCAAATATGTCATAAATGACGGACACGGGTTCTTCCACTCGTCCCTTTGTGCATGGGTTTTATCTTTTGCGAACCTTCCATTTTTGGATGTTTTATTATGTACATCTGTTACCAATTCTTTTTTCAATAATGCCATCTAACCAGGTTGCTTTACCCAAATGATAATTTAGGAAATATTTTTATAGTCTTATTAGAGGTATTAATTGTTTTCTTATTTCCTTTTTTTTTTTTTGACGGAATCAATTTTTCGAATATTGATCAAATTTTCCTAGCATACATCAGTTCTGCTGGGGACATGTTTGCGTTAGTATTTGGATTAGGTGTTATTCGATAAATGGATATAAATTCTTGTAATTCTTCATTTTCTGTTTCGATTGTATTTGCCTTTTTAATTGCTCGATAAATCTTTTCACCACTCCATTTGATCTTGGATGGTAAGATGTCGATTTTAGGTGATTTATCGAGAACAACTTACAAAATTTTTTTAATTGTTTTAATGTAAATGGTGTACCATTATTAAATACAATGGTTTCTGGCAATCCGAATCTTGCAAACAGTTCTTTTATTGTGATCCAAGGTATCATATGATTCAATTGATAAACACAACTTTATTAAACGTATTTATTTATTTATTTATATTTGTGTGAGTGTTTGCATGTGTGTGCGTATGTGTGTTTATTTTTAGGCGCGTGTATATGTATGTATGTTTGTATATCTGTGTCAGTGTGTGTGTCGTGAGTAACACATCAAGCCGGCTACAAAATTTAATGATACAATCAAACATTGTCATATCTTAAATTATGCAAGTCGAAATTTTTGGACTTGTTTAAATAGTTGCTTTGTGGGCTGATCTGAATGATAAGAATACTTTTTGGTGGAACAAATCAAGTAAAATTAAAAAGTCTGTTATCAGACAATCAGCTATTATGAGAAACAGAAAAAAATATTGCACAGGGAATAAAAATTTCTTGAAGTAAAGTATAACGCGATGAAGTTCTGGGACGGCTATCATATGCACGAGCCAGCCTACCAGACAGCGGGTAGGATTTTTTATTCCGTGTAGGTCACATGGAGACAAAGATAAAACGGTTAATCCTGTAAGCAAATAAAACAAACTGACACAAAAGGAATACAAGAATAGGCACGATTGGGTAGGAAAGGTAACGTACTGCTAATTGTGCAAAAGATTAAAATTCGACCATACTACCAAATTGTATATGCACAAACCAAAATAATTCAAAGAGTTTGTTTGGTTGGTTGGTTTTATGGCATATCAACCTTTGTAAGCTATTTAATGCCAAATCCATTTTTATACAAAGAAACAGTTTTATTTCAAACTATTCAGTTTAGCATAAGTACACAGTTTAATTGTCAAAAACATTTCTATTACAAGCTATTCAATTTAGTCAAACAGTTCTCAGTTTAGTATAGGTATAGTTTTTTTTTCCCACACAGTTAAATGGTGAAACAGTTCTATTTCCAACAATTCAGTTTAGCATAAGAACGTAGTTTAAATGCAAGTACAGAGTTTAATTTTCGAAAGGATTTCTATTTCAAGTTATTCAGTTTAGTCAAACAGTTCAAATTCAAACAATTCAGTTTAGTATAAGAATAGTTTTTGTTTATTCACAGTTAAATGTCAAAATATTCCTATTTCAAACAATTCAGTTTACCATAAGTACGTAGTTTAGTTTTATTTGACCCATAGATAGGACCCTATCAGGTGCTACCACTCTGGGCCAAAGTGGACCTGGGAGCGAGGGCAATGAAGGCTTACTCCGCATTCCCCAAAGCTCTAGTATTACTGGAACCTCCTCATCAGATTGTTTAGAGTCATACCCAGGACACTCTTTGGTGGGGTCTTTCTCCTCTGCAGAGGTACAGTCAGTGTATTCTACAGCTCTAGCCTAGTGGGCCACAAGGCACTCATTGTTGGGTTCTTACTTCTCTTCAGAGGTGCAGGTGGTGTATTGTACAACACCAGCTGACTGAGCAGCAATCCTAGAGAACGAGACATTTGGAGATACAAATTCATCATCTAATTCCAGACAGAAGACCATACCAAGACATAATTAAGAAGAAAAAGAACGAACTTGTCTTCAAGTGGATGTTGCCGTTCCAGCGGACCATAAAATGAAAAAAAAAACAAAAAACGAAAAGATTGACAAATACTCGGACTTTGCTTGAGAACGAAAAAAATGCAGTGAAACATGAAAGGGATTCAAATTGTTGTTAGTGCACTTAAAACTGTCCCCAAAGATTTGAAAAAGGAAGGAGAAAGAAATTAGAGGGATGACCTCGACCATCCCAACTACAGTATTGTTAAGTTCGCCTAGAATACTGAGAAAAGTCCTGGAGACCTAAGGAAATGTGATGTCACTCAAATGCGAGTAAAAGATTGCCTAGTTGGCTGGGGCTATAGAATACACCGATTGCTTCTCAGCAGTGGAGAAAGATTCCTCGATGAGTGTCCTAGATGTGACACTAAACAATCTGATTGTGAAGTTCCAGTAATACTGAAGCTTTGGGGAATGCGGAGTACCCCAACATTGCCCTTGCTCCCAGGTCCACTTAGGCCTGGAGGGGTAGCATCTGATAGGGTCCTATATATGGGTCAAATGGAACTAAAGTGAGCTTATGATAAACTGAAATGTTTGAAGTAGATCTGTTTTGAAATTTAGCTACGAGTAAAATAATATATTTATACAAAAATGAATTGTTTGAAATAGAACTGTTTTGAAATTTAACTATGTGTAAAAAAACTATACTTATACTAAACTGAATTGTTTAAAATAGAACTGCTTTTGACATTTAAACTGCATACTTATGCTATATTGAATTGTTTGAAATAGAACTGTTTATTTGTATAAAAATGGATTTCGCATTAAATAATCTACAATGGCTGATATGACATAAAACCAAACCAAAAAAGTAAAAGACTTTCAGCTAACGCTGGTGTGAAAACCTTGCAAGGAATAGTAGTAATAATAAAACAACAAGCGAAGATACTTTGGAAGGGAAAAACATGGGGATATGTTAGAAGGAAAAGACTAAAACAAAATAGTAGAGAAATTTAATAATTATCAAAAGATATTGACAAGATAAAGGAGACTTAAAAGATACCGAAACAGGATAAAGCATTACAATAAAAATAGATCTTTCCAGAATAACGTAAGAAAATTCTGCCGACAAGTGGGAGGAGAATCGTACCATACGGGTATGGGAAATGTGTTACCTGCTTATCTACAGCATCACAATGGCACAATAATAAAGACGCACGCAGGAATAATAGACGCAATGATAAAGACGCAGTAATAAACGACACAGGAAGACTTCTTTATACAAATATTTACCTCTCACTTTATTTGTAAGGGTACCAAGGGTTACTCAAAGATTGCGAGTGAGAGGGAGCTGGAGACCGAACATAACTGAAATATTTTGACCCCAAAGTTATGGCCGTTAGCGTTGTGTCTTTCTCGTTCTCCATGGCTGCTCAACCGGAGCCCGGGAGTCCACTCTGCTGGATGCTGGCTTTCCTTACTACATCTCGTCACCTCCTTCTCCAACTCTACTCGCCTGTAACTCAACTTCTCCGTCGGACTCAACTGTCCTCTTCTGTTCAATTCCTCGGCCTTATATTACGTTCAAACTCACACGCGGTGATATCGACACGCCTCCACGCCTCCGCAATTTCTTCCAATATCTGGCGATCGGGATGTGTCACTTCCGCTATCTTTGGAATGGCCTGTGTGATTGTCATCGAGCGGAAATAACTGTCATGCAGTTCAGAGGTCACTCTCTTCCGGTGCGTCAGTCTTTGAGAGTATAATGGGTTTTTTTTTACCTCGTCCCATTTCATCAGCCCATTTCCGCCCACGCGATTTCCTCTCATAACTAGCATTAGAATGTGTCACTTCCTTCCGGTGCATCACCTTGAATAGCATTTTTGGCCGGGTCAAAACATAACAAATGTACATTGAATGTTCATATATATATATAACATAGAACATAGGAATCTCGAAACTCGAAAAACACTTACGACTTCTCAGTTCAGGTACGAAACTTTTTATTACCTTTTTAGGTCCTTCGACATTAGGAGAGAGATATACATTCTTTTTATTCTGGCTTTTTCATCTACACCCTCATCTCGTGCGACACCTACCCAAGGCCTCCGCGAGAAAGCGAAAGTCAACCGTCTTCTTCCGAGGCAGGACTCAACTCAACTTACTTCCTTCAGAATCCCCAAAATCCGGTGCGTGACGTCACCCACACTCTGTAGCCCCGTTTCCCATCTGGGCTATTGTGACATCTCTGAGTGACACGTCAGCTCCGCACGCGCGCGTGAACACCTGCGTTAATATTGCACCTAAGTAACCCATGCACTGAGCCGAAAGGTTCTCAGCCGAACTAAACCCAAAGGTATAAAACGAAATCCCTCGGCCATTATATTACAGAATGTGTGAGGGCATACAATCAAATGGATGAAAAAGAAACACAACTATTCTTGAGTAAAAACGAAAAGAAGATGATAGAAAATCTGAATTGATAAATAAGAAGGAAAAAGAATTTCAAAGAATCGAAGAAGAGTCTGAAACGATAAGACATCGGGAATCGCTAACAGTGAAAAAACGTACCAAATTTGAAAACGCCAGGCTATGACGATTTATGGATACTGGTTTAAAATTTCACCGCCATCCATGACAGACTGGCTCTTGAACTGAGTAGATGCTTAGAAGAAACAAATATACCCAAATGGATGACTAAAGACCACCCTAATCCAGAAAGACATCCTCCAAAAGGAACCACTCCGAGCAGTTATACACCGATAACTTGTCTACCTCTGATCTGGAGAATTCTAAAAGTACAAATTCGAGAGAAGATTTATAGCCCATAAGCCGCTGACGGTCCCCCAAGATCAGAAAGAATGCCACAAACAAAGAAGAACAAGTAACCTATTGTATATTAATCAACACATTTTCAAGGAGAGCAAATAGAGACGAAAAAATGTTGCAATAGCGTGGATTGACTACAAGAAGGCCAACGATATAGTTTCGTAAAGCTGAATAATTGATAGCCAAAAATGTACGAGATATCCTTATGAGTCATAAGATTAATCATGAAAGCCGTGAAAAACTGGAAAGAGGAACTAACCGCAGGAGGAAAAAAAAGTCAGGGTGAAAATCCAGAGAGGTATCTTCTCGGGAGATACGCTATCACCATTACTATTTGTAATAGAAATGCTGCTACCCAATCATATATTACCGAATGCACAGGGAGCAACAAATTTACTAAATCGCAAGAAAAGATTAACCACTCAATGTACATAGAAGACATCAAACCGTTTGCCAAAAATGAAAAAGAATTCGAGACTGTAATGCAAAAAAAGATGTAGAATCAGAATATAGCAATGGAAGTGGGTATAGAAATATATGCCTTCCTAATAATCAAACGCAGAAAACAATAAATAACGGATTGAATAGAACTACTAAATCAAGAAAAAATTAGAACGCTCGGAGAAAAGGAAACTTCCAAGTACTTAAAAATATTGGAACCAGACACCGTCAAACAAGTGGAGAAGAAAGAAAAAATAAAAAAGTGTATCTCAGATGAACGAGAAAACTCGAAACCAAGTTCTTCCGCAGGAATCTCATCAAAGGAATAAACACCTGGGATCTCCCTCCAAGTAAGATACTCGGGATAAGTCTTAAAATCAACAAAAGAAGAACATAAACAAATGGACCAGAAGACAAGAAAACAAACGATGATTCATAAGGCCTTACATAGACTATACGTATCAAGAAAAGAAGGAGGAAAAGGACTCGCCAAGCTGGAATGGATGTATCGATACGATTCGAAGACTACAGAAAAAAGAGCTTAGAAAGACTAATTAAAGTGACGAGAAATAGAACAGACAACATAAAATGTCAACAGAACAACGATAACTAGGAAACAGAAATTGGTAGAAAAATAACTGTATGGACTTTTCAAGCAACAAACTAGTAAAATGGTACATGAATAGACCTGGATATAGCTACGAAAAAGAAACCTTTTAAGAGAAACTGAATATCTTCTGATAAGAGCTCAAAACAACGCCATAGGGATCATTTGTTGTATACTCATGATGAAGGAGAAAACCAGAAAACTTTCCTTTAAAAACATATAAGACTTTTTATACTGCTATACTGACCATAGCACGCCTTACTTCTACTCTTCCGACGAGACATACTAAATCAGTCCTCACCAGGGGCCCCTGCGGCCCCGGTTCCCTCTCTGCCGACTCGAATCCGGAGCAAGCTGGCATTGACTGAGACACTGACGGAGGCATCTGCATATTATCCTTACATAACGTCCAAGATTTCCGAACATTTTCTCTGGTGCGTCCTGTTTAGAGAAATCTCTGATTGACGGCTCGGTTGAGAGTCAGAATGCAGGAAACCGGTATAAAGGGAACATAAGAGTAGACCCGTCTGGATGGGAATTGTGTAAGAAATTGAAATTTGACCCTACTAGCAAATGGTATATGCACAAAGCAAAACTCATCTTTGAGAATAAGAAGCACAAACTTCTCTTTGGGTTTTGAGATACAAAAGGATCTCCTAATCTCGGCCAGACGACCACAGATAGCGATTGTCACAAAAAAAAGAACCTGCCGAATAATGGACTTTGACGTCAGGGCAGACCAAATAGTTAAAATCAAAGAAGACTAAAAGAGAGACAAGTACATAGACTTTGCCATAGAAGTAAAAAAAAAAGCTGTGAAACATGAAGTTGACAGTGATAACAATTGTAATTTGCGCACTTGGAACAGTCTCCAAAAGTTTGGTAAGTGTGCTGGAAGATTTGGAAATTGGAGTACAACATCCATGTTTAAGTTACCCAGGATACTAAGAAGAGACGTGGTGCCTTGAAGTGACTTGCTCTCATTCAGACTCCAGTGAAAAACGTAAGTAAAAAAACAAAACTCACAAGTTTTTGAATAATAATTATAATAATGAAATGCAACGAGGGCGATGAATTTACAAAACAACAAGTAAATATTAATCCCTGTGGGTACATTGAAGACATCCAGCTATTTACAAAAAATACAAGAAAACTGGAGTCTCTGATACAAAAAAAATAATTAACAGCCAGGAAATAGGAATGGAATTTAGCATAGAAAAATGTACCATGCTTATAATGAAAAGTGGAAAAAAGACAAATAGCGAAAAGAAATAAAACTGTCTAATCTGGAAAGTATTACTAGAAGAAAATCAAAATTACAATTACAGGGGAATATTGGAAGCACACACCATCAAACTAGCGGAGATGAAAGAAAAAATAAGAACGAGAAAACTTCTTGAAATAAAATCCTGCAGCAGAAATCTCATCAAATGGCCGGACAACTCGGCTGTCCTCCTTGTCTAATAATCGGGACCATTCTCAAAATGGACTAGAGGGGAACTCAGTCAAATGGAACCGAAAACAAGAAAGTTGATGACGATATTCATGGCTTCACATTTAAAAGTTGACATAGACAGACTATATGTGTCAAGAAAAGAAAGAAACAGAAGGCTTGGTAGCTGGGAAGATAGCATGGATGCATCGATACAAGGATGCAAAGACAACATTAAGAAGCGCTTAGAAAGACTGATTACACCGGCTACTAATAGCACTGACAGTATAAAATAAACAGAACAACGAGGAAAAAGATAAGGAAACAAAAGGGAAGAAAGTAACTGTATGGATAAATCCAGCGATAGACAGGTGAAATCGTACAAGAAGAAATTTGGACATGACAACAAAAGGGAAACCTTAAGGGAGAAATTGAATCGCTTCTAATAACAGCACAAAACAACACCATAATGACCTATTTATATACAAGCGAAAATCAATAATATGCTACAGAATAACAACTGTATATTATGCGAAAAAAGAGACGAAACGGTTGATAATATAATTATCAAACACAGCAAACTGGCGTAAAAGCGAGTCACAACTGGGTGAGAAAGGTTTTACACAGGGAATTGTGCTGGGTAGAGTGTTAGCCAATAGTCCGGGAGACCTGGGTCCAATCCCAGGTCGCGTCATACCAAAGACTTTAAAAATGGCATTTGATACCTCCTTGCTTAACACTCAGCAATATAAGGTACGTATCAAGGGTGAAGTGGAGCAATCCAGGGAAAGGAATAGCGCCCTCCCCTACACCTCTATTAAAAAGGGAGCCTTCTGGTCGTCCTCGATTACGGTCGCCAGCTTTACTTTTTAAGTACCGGACATTGGCATAATGGTTAGAGTGTTCGCCAATGGCCTGGGAGACCTGGGTTCAACCCCAGGTCGAGTCATACCAATGACTCAAAAAATGGTACTTGATGCTACCTTGCTTTGCACTCATCAAGGATAAAGTGGAGCAATCCAGGGAAAGGAGTAGCGCCCTCCCCTACTCCTTGGTGTAGTAGCTATTGAAAAGGGAGTCTTCGGGTCACCCTCAACTAAGGTCGCCAACTTTACTTACTTATATTTTTTTATCCACAAACCAGAATGCGTTGTAGTGAACGAGACGCATCAAGTGAAAGAAAGCGAAACGCTAAATACTTGGACCATACCAGAAAACTAAAAATGAGTGAAATATGACGGTGACGGTGATACCAGTCGAAGTTGGCGCTCCGGAATCGGTCTGCAAAGGCTGGGAAATGAGACTTAGAGAGTTGTAAATCAGGGAAAAAATTGAGACCATTCAGAATACAACATTATCGTTTAGAATTTTTAAAGGACATTAACATTTGTCAATGATGAAAACTTTTATATTGGCATGTTCTATGAAAAATTTTTGGTATTGAAGTTGCACTAAGAAATTTTCTATATAGTTAAATCGATGATTAAAAATTTGGGCGGGTGCGCATCCTAAGAGCTGCAAGGTAAAAACCTATATTTATTCCACTAACGTAAGCAGAGTAAAGCTAGTTTTAATTAATAGCTTTCCTTCTCTTAGATTGGTAACATAATCTAAGCTAAATAACCAATCTGCCCTTCTTTTTCTTTCGCAGGTGGGAGAACATGAATTCATTCATACGTTTCCGAAGGACATTAGCATGAAGTGAGAGCTAAGCAGCCTCATCTAGAACTTGAAGTCCGGTCGTCAATTCCCACACTTATATATATATATATATATATATATATATATATATATATATATATATAAGTGTGTGTGTGTGTTTATATATATATATATATATATATATAACAAACAAAAGTGAAAAGAAAAATAGGAATATTTCCTTTGAACTAATATAAAAGTTAAAAAAGGCATATATATGTATATATATATATATATATTTGTATATATATATATATATATATCTTCAAAGCTCCAGCATAACTGGAATGTCACCATAGATTGTTTAGTGTCATATCCAGAACACACGCTGGGGGTCTTATCCTTCTGCAGAGGTGCAGTCGGTGTATTCTACGGCCCCAGCCAAGGTGACAACCTTAGATGGGATTCTTGCATGTACAACAACTTCGGATCAATGTCGACCTGAGTGTGATGGTGCTGAAGAGGCACTCGACATATCCAAGATGCAGTTTAATGTCATAAACAGGACACTAGATTTTAATTAACATTAATCATTTGTGTGTACGCAGTTAAATGGTTTCTAGTATTGTTTAGTTCCAGTCCATAAAGTGATATTATCATAGTGGGTAGAGCGTTCACCAGTGGCCTCGAAGACAGGAGTTCAATCCCAGGTCGAGTCAAGCCAAAGACTCCGAAAATGGTACTTGATATCTACTTGCTTAACATCCAGCATCAGGTACATATCAAGGGTAAGTGGAGCTATCCAGGTAAAGGAGTAGGACTCTCCCTTACACATTGATGTAGTAGTTATTGAAAAGGGAGCCTTCGGCTCGATCTCGATTATGGCAGCCAATTTTACTTACATACAAGGTGCATACGATAAGTTTCCAGACTTTTTTCGTATGGGCATTTAAAATTCTCGTAGATTCTTGAAAGGTCACTATATTATTGCTATATATATTATGAGATAATTGATCAAATGAACAGCTGCAATTAGAATACACCCTACCTGATTGTCAAAGCTAGTGAATTTCAGAAATGCAATCTGACACTTTAGAAGAACGATATGTAATATAATTGTCTTTTAAACTTGGAAAAAAGGCCACAGAAATGTATGGAATGCTCCAGACTGCTTTTCGACCATCTTGCATGAATCGAGAGGCGGTGCCCTTGGTGTAATGGTTAACTTCGCAGGAAATGGACACGGCGACTCGAGTTCAAATCCTGGATAAGACTGATTGCATTTCACATAGCTCTAATACCCTTGGGAAAGGTATGAATCCAATTATTCTCCCTTCAGTTATGGGTAAATAGTAGGGCGGACTGGGTTCTTCAGCCTTGGTGAGACAACTAGTCTAGGAGAAGGAAAACTCTGAATTCAAACCTATCGGTTTTTGAGTGGCATAAGAGATTCAAAGAAAGCAGTGAGTCTGTGAGGGATGATGAGAGATGTGCGAGAAGTAAGGAAGTCAATACACCAGTGTTGATTGGCCAAAGGGTTAGGGTTAGGATTAGGGTTACTATGTTTAGGTTTTTAAGGGAGTTCAGGAAGAGATTCCGTCGGAAGAGGCAAGCACTCTTCAAATAGGGTCAGTTACATTTCCACCCGGACAATGCACCAATCTACAACTCCATCCTTGTCACAGACTATTTGACAAAGATGGGCATCAAGACACTTCCTCAGCCTCCCAATAGTCCAGATCTTGCTCCCTCTGACATTTGCTTATTCCCTAAGCTCAGAGGGTGTCGTTATGAGACAATTGAGGAGATGAAAGAGGTTGCGACGAAGGTCATTGACACGCTCACATAAGATGACTTCCATGGGGCCTTCCAGAAGTTGTTGGAACGGTATACAACAAGTGCATTGCAGCCGAAGATTACTTCAAAGGGGAATCGAGTTTCATGCGTGTACTCTCCATAAAATTACTCATACGAAAAAATTCTGGAAACTTATCGTATGCACATCGTACATATAGTAGTTGTTTTAAAAGTGTGATTATATATATATATATATATATATATACGTATGTTTCTGTATGTGTGTGTGCTAAAGCAGACTGCCATTCTAGTATTAAACGCTAAAATAAATGTTTTCTTTCCCTCACATTTGTCTCATGATGATAAATTTCATGTATTTTTATTCTAAAAGTGTCTTTTTCACACTTCCGACTTTCTTTCTGTCTCCATGCAGCCATTTTCGTATAGTATGAAGTATATTCCGTATTTATTGTTTTTACTTTGTCCCTTTTACTCACACATTTCACTAGATGATTGTATTTGTTTAATATAAAAATATAGGAAACTTATTGCCATGGGACACACATGAGGAGGTGAGAAAACACACACACACACACACACACATATATATATATATATATATATATATATATATAATGGTGACAAAAGTGGTTAGAATTCCCTTTTACGTTCTTCGGTTTTTGATCATTCTCAACTAGTTTCGACCTTTGCTTATCGTTAGGAGAAAAGGTTTTGTGTCATTTTTTTTTCCAAAAGTTTTTAAAAGCTGCTTTACCATAAGAGAAGTGAGGAAAAATTCACCGGTGACGTGACACATGCATTTACTGAATTAGTTGTTTTTTTTCTGGTATTCAAATATCTTCAACTCGTCTTTTTATATCTTTTCTGAGAATACCTGGTAAATAATTGGTTTTGTTTGGTTTCTTTGTTTTAATGGTATATTAACCTTCGTGGTTAATTTAACGCGAAACATGCCAGTAGAAGAACAGCTGTGGTACTATTTAATCCATTGCTGGTGAGAGAACAAGGAAAATAAACATTATTGCATGACTGACACTGCTGGAGAAGCAGAGATGAACTCATAAGAGATGTACTCTTATGGATCCCCACACATGGCCGCGCAAAAGCAGGACGACCAGCTCGAACGTACATTCAGCAGCTATGTGAGGATACAGGTTGTTGTCCTGAAGACCTACCTAGGGCGATGAACGATAGGGAGGAGTGGCGAGAAAGGGTCAGGGATATCCCTGCTGCCAGCACGATATGATGATGATGATGATGATGATGAAGTCTAACTTGTGTTATATAATAGCCGAGGGAGTTCAGTTCATGCCTTTGAGTTTAGTTAGGCCGAGAACCTTTCGGCTCGGCACATGGGTTACTTAGGTGTAACATTGAGGTAGGTGTTAACGCGGGCGCGCGCGGGTGGATGGAGGTGTCACTCAGATGTCATAATAGTCCGAGACGAAACGCGGTGACAGGGTGCGGGTGACGTCACGCACCGGAAGCGGGCGGAGGTTTGTGTGAGAATCTGAAGAAAGTCAGAGTCGAGTACTAGAAACCAAACGAGAAGGATCGACTTCTGGAGCTCGCTGAGGCGAGGCGAACTTGCGCCCTATGGGGGGGGGGCACTCGAGATGGCGGCCAAATGAATAAGACAGCATAGAAGATTGTGTCTCTCCTTCTTACGTCGAAACCTTTAACTCTAAGTTAATAAAAAGGTTTCGTACCTGAAGAAGAAGTCGTTACGTGTTTTCGAATTCCGAGATTCCTATGTTCTTTATATGTTCTATAGTTATTAACATTATCTGTCTATTTCCCAAATAGCCGTATCTGCTGATGTAACACTTGCTTTCTAAGATGTCACAATCCAGTACTTTAAATATTGCGCCACAGAGACTCTCCAACTAGCAAACCAAACGCATTAAACTAGAAATAATAATAAAGCCGCAGATTTTCCCCTAATGAACAGAAAGGATGTCGAAAAGGATCCAAAGGTACAGCAGAATTACTCTGCATAGATCAACACATCGTAAATGAAAGCAAGAACAGATGGAAAAATCTAGCTATGGCCTGGATAGACTACAAAAAGGCATATGACATGGTTCCACAAAGCTGGATAATAAACTGTCTCAAAATGTACAAAATATCACACGAAACCATAAACTTCATCGAAAAAACAATGAAAAACTGGAGAGTTGAATTAACAGCAGGAGGAAAAAGCTTGACTGAAGCAAAGATCCAAAGAGGGATTTTCCAAGGAGATGCACTGTCACCTTTACTATTCATAATTGCCATGATGCCACTAAAACACATACTCAGAAAATGCACGGCCTGATAAAAACTTAGTAGATCGCAAGAAAAGATCAACCACCTAATGTACATGGATGACATCAAACTATTTGCAAAAAATGAAAAAGAACTGGAAACCCCAATACACACAATTAGAATATACAGTCAAGACATAGGGATGGAATTTGGCATTGAAAGATGCGCTCTGCTCGTCATGAAAAGTGGCAAACAACACCTAACTGACGGAATCGAACTACCAAATCAAGTCAAGATCAGAACGCTTGCAGAAGACGAGACCTACAAATACTTAGGAATCTTGGAGGCTGACACGATCAAACAAGCGGAAATGAAAGAAAAAATTCAGAAAGAATATCTCTGGAGATCTAGAAAACTACTCGAGACAAAACTCTATGGCAGAAATCTTATCAAATGAATAAACACCTGGGCTGTACCTCTCGCTAGATATTCCGGACCCTTTCTCAAGTTGACCAGAGACGAACTTAAACAAATGTACCAAAGAACAAGAAAACTAATGACAATGCATTAGGCATTACATCCTAGAGACGATGTTGACAGACTATATGTTTCAAGAAAAGAGGGAGGAAGAGGACTTGCCTGCATTGAAGACAGCGTTGACGCATCCATACAACGACTCAAAGACTATATACAAAAATACGAAGGAGGACTCATTACAGCTACCAGAAACGAAACTGAGAACACGATGAACAACACAATAACAATAACTAGGAAACGAAAATGGGAAGGAAAACAACTCTATGGCCGCTTTAAACGCCTAATAAACAACATCTCACCCGACAAAACCTCGACCTGGCTAAGAGAAGGAAACCTTAAGAGAGAAACAGAATCTTTCCCAATAGCAGCACTGGACAACGCCATAAGGACCAATCATATCAAAATGAAAATAGATAAGATGCAACAAAACAGTAAATGTACGCTATGCAGTGACAGAGACGAAACGATCAATCACATAATGAGCGAATGCAGAAAATTAGCACAGAAGGAATATAAGGCGAGACACGACTGGGTCGGCAAGGTGATCCACTGGGAAATGTGCAGGAAATTTCAATTCGACCATACAAACAAATGGTATATGCACAACCCAGCGCCTGTCCTAGAAAATGACTCGCATAAACTCCTATGGGACTTTAATATACAAACGGATCTCATAATCCCGGCCAGAAGACCAGACCTCATAATAATCAACAAAAAAAGAAGAGAATCTGCAAAATTGTCGACTTTGCTGTCCAGGTGGACCACAGAATAAATTTGAAGGAAAGTGAAAAGAAGGATAAGTACCTCGACCTTGCTAGAGAATTGAAAAAGCTGTGGAACATGAAAGTAACGATTGTGCCAATTTTGATTGGTGCGTTAGGCACAATAATTAAAGGATCATTAAAAGGCATAGAAGACTTGGAAATTAGCGGACGGGTAGAGACTATCCAAACGACAGCATTGCTAAGAACGGCCAGAATCCTGAGACGAGTCCTGGAGACTTGAGGAGACTTGCTGTCACTCAAACTCTGGTGAAAACCCATCAGCTAACACTGATGTGAAAAACTCTAAAGGATTAAATAATAATAATAATAATAATAACCTAGCACCTGTCCTAGAAAATGACACACATAAACTCCTATGGGACTTTGACGTACAGACGGATCACCTAATCTCGGCCAGAAAACCTGACCTAATAATAATCAACAAAAAAACAAAACAAAAAAAACAGAGAATTTTCAAAATTGTCGACTTAGCTGTTCCAGCTGACCACTGAATAAAACTGAAAGAATGTGAAAAGAAGGATAAATACCATGACCTTGCAAGAGAATTGAAAAAACTATGGAACATGAAGGTGACAATTATACCAATTGTGATTGGTGCTTTGAGCACAGTAACTAAAGGATTACTAAAGGGACTGGGGGAGTTGGAATTTGGTGGACGAGTGGAGACCATCCAAACAACATAATTATTGAGAACGGCCAGAATACTGAGAAGAGTCCTGGAGACTTGAGGAGACTTGCTGTCACTCAAACTCCAGTGAAAGACCATCAGCTAACGCTGATGTGAAAAATTCCAATGGAGATAATAATAATAATAATAATAATAAAAGAGATCCACTGGGAATTGTGCAAGAAATTTAAATTTGCCCATACCAACAAATGATGTATGCACAACCCAACATCTGTCTTGGAGAATGACACACAAAAAAAAACTCTTATGGGATTCTGACATCCAAACGGATCACTTAATCTTGGCCAGACAACCAGACCATATAATAATAATAATAATAATAATAATAATAATAATGATAATGATAAAAGAGATCTTAAAAAATTATGAACTTTGCTGTCTCGGCTGATTGACCTTGCTAGGGAATTGAATAAACTGTAGAATATGAAAGTGACGTTTATACCAATTGTAATTGGTGCTCTTGGTACAGTCACTAAAGAATTGATACAAGAACTGGAGGACTTGGAAATAAGAAGACGAATGGAGACCATGAAAACTACTGCATTATTGAGATCAGCTAGAATACTGAGAAGAGTCCTGGAGACTTGAATCGACTTGCTGTCATTTAAACTCCAGTGAAAGACTATCAGCTAACGCTGATGTGAAAAACTCTAATGAGTAATGATTATAATAATACGACTAAAAAAATAGCAAACGTAGGCTAAGTAGTGACAGAGACGAAAGGATCAATAACATGATAAGCGAATGCAGCAAATTAGCACAGAAGGTATATAAAAGTAGAAACAATGGGTCGATAAGGTGATCCACTGGGAAATATGCTAGAAATTTAAATTTGACCAGACCAACAAATGGAATATGCACAGCCCAGCACCTTTCCTTGAAAATGACACACATAAATTCCTAGAGGACTTTGACATACACACAGATCACCGAGTCTCGGTTAGAAAAGCAGACCTAATTATTATCAACAACAAAAAAAGAACTTGCAGAATTGTGGACTTTACTGTCCTGGCTGACGACAGAGTAAAATTGATAGAAAGCAAAAAGAATTATAAGTACTTGGACTTTGCTAGGAAATTGAAAAAAACGGTGGAAAATGAAAATGACGGTGATACCAATTGTAATTGGTACACTCGATACAGTCACCAAAGGATTGGGTTTGTTTCTTTGTTTAATGGCATATCAACCTTTCAAGAATATTTAATGCTAAATTTATCCTTCTGGAAGAACAGTTGTGGTACTATTTAACCAATAGCTAGAAGGATACGGGGGTTCATGCCTTTCCCAAAGGTATTTGCTCGAAAGTGAACGTAAAAGCGCAACTAGAGTTCGAACTCGCTTATTGCGATTCCGCAGTCCATCACTGTAACTATTACACCACGAGGACATCCCCACCGAAGGACTGGTACAAAAACTGAAGGACTATAATGATACAAAGAAAGAATAGACAAGATGCATCAAAATAGTAAATCTACGAGGTGCATACGATAAGTTTCCAGACTTTTTTCGTATGGGCACTTTTACTGATAGTACACACAGGAAACTCAACTCCCCTTCGAAGTAATATCCTCCGGCTGCAATGATCTTGTTGTACCATTCAAAAAACTTCTGAAAGTCCCCATGGAAGTCCTCGTGTGTGAGCGTGTCAATGACCTTCCTCACAACCTCTTTCATCTCCTCAATGGTCTCATAACGACAGCCTCTGAGCTTAGGGAATAAGCAAATGTCAGAGGGAGCAAGATCTGGTCTATAGGGAGGCTGAGGAGGTGTCTTGATGCCCGTCTTGGTCAAATAGTCTGTGACAAGGATGGAGTTGTGGACTGGTGCATTGTCCTGGTGGAAATGCAACTGACCCTATTTGAAGAGTGCTTGCCTCTTCCGACGGAATCTCTTCCTGAACTCCCTTAAAACCTCAACATAGTAACCCTAACCCTAACCTTTTGGCCAATCAACCCAGGTGTATTGACTTCCTTATTCTTTGCACACCTCTCATTATCCCTCACAGACTGCCTGCCTTCCTTAAATCTCTTTTGCCACTTAAAACTGATGCTCGATTCATGCAAGATATTCCAAAAGCAGACTGAAGCATTCCATACGTTTCTGTGGCTTTTTTCCAAGTTTAAAACGGAATTTTATTTCATATTATATTTAATGATCCTTATAAATAAACAGATAGTTAGATTAAGCACACATATAGATAGATGAAGGCTAAAACTGACGGATATATATCTTATGGTAGTCTCATAATTGGTAGGTATGAACTAAATAATTAAAATATTAACTCATATAGATAGAGGGTTATCCTTGTGGGGTAGTGGTTAATGTGCTATACTGCGGAATTGTAGTAAGTGAGTTCGAACACCAGTTGCCCTATTACGTTCACTTTCGGACAAATATTCTTAGGAAAGGTATGAAGCCCCTTATCCTCCTAGCTATGGGTTAAATAGTACCACTGCTGTTCTTCTATCAGCATGGATTTGGCATTAAATAACCCATGAAGGTTGATGTTTCATTGGTCCGGGAGAATGGGGTTGAATCTTAAATCTAGTCATACCAAAAACTAAAAAAATGGCACTTAATGCATCCTATCTTAACACTCGGCATGATAAGTTACAGATGAAGGGTAAGTGGAGCAATCCAGGGAAAAGAAGTTGCACCCACCTCTACGATTTGGGGTGTCCTCGTGGTGTAATGGTTAAAGCGATGAACTGCGGAATCGTAGTACGCGAGTTCGTACTCCAGTCGCGCTATTATGTTCACTTTCGGGCAAATACCCTTGGGAAAGGTATGAACCCCCTTATTCTCCCTCCAGCTATGGGTAAATAGTAGGACGGACTAGGTTCTTCAGCCTTGTTGAGGCAACTAGTCTAGGAGAAGGAAAACTCTGAATTCAAACCTGTTAAACTCCGCTTAAAAATTGACCTTGTGCCATATCCTGCCCGAGCGGAGGGGTTGGTAAATAGTACCTCTACGCTTCGATGTAGTAGCTATTGGAAAAGGAGCCTTCGGGTCACCCTCGACTACGGTCGGCCAATTTACTTATATATATATATATATATACAGTGTAACCTGGATATAAGAGAGTTGTCGGGACCGGAGAAGTCTCTTATATCCAGGTTTCTCTTATATCCGGGTTTGGTCTATTTTATATACATTAACACAGGCTATAACTTGGGACCATAGAAAATCTCTCTTATATCTAGGTCTCTTATATCCGGGTTACACCGTATATATATATATGTGTGTGTGTGCATGTTTAAAACATATATGAATACATATATATTTATGTATGTGTGTGTTTGTGTGTGTACATATCTATATCTTTCTATATATCTATATTGTTACGTCTCTTCTATCGTGTTCGGATGATATTCCCGTTTTTTTGGTAGTCCTCGTCCCGTTAATTACGCAACTGAATTAAAATTTATAATTCATTCAATTTACCTGGAATGGCTCGTAAGGGTTGAGGCACAGGTAATAATGATAAAAAGTTATCGACAACAGGTTGAGGACTTATTGCGTAGAAACAATGGATCAGAATGACTGGCAAACTAAAATTAAATACAACGGCAATTTCGACAAAATAAAAATACATTTATTCCGTTAGCATTCAATTAACAAAATAATATAAACATGTAATAAAGTTCAAGAGAGATACGGAGAGGACTTATCAGAGGAGCTATTGTTAACGTGAAAACTCGATATCGGCATGATAGCAAATGATGTTCTATCAGGCCTCTTCTCTGGTGTCCATTTTCTCACACACGGTCCTGCCTTTTTTTCTCCGCCTGCTCACGCTGCGTTTCTCTTTTCATCTGTCCATGTTTTCAAGTTGGCTCCCGTGTTCCAATTTGTGCCGGCTAAGCGAAAAGGGTTTAATTTTTTTTACTCCAGGGGTTACCAGTCTGCAACCCCCACTACTCCTCTCTCAGTGTGTCTGCCGACGGCTGCTTTTTATGTGGACAACCCAAATATACGTCAAAATTTATTTCTTTATATATATATATATATATATATATACTGACAAAGAGAGAGAGAGAGAGAGAGAGAGAGAGAGGTGAACAGACAGGGAAAATATATATAAACATAGATAGATGGATAGATAGATAGATATATTGAAATAGAATCAGAGAGAGGGAGCAGACTAAAATGGTTATAAACAGTTTCGGATAAAGGGTTAGATAGCTAGCGAGCTAGCTTGATACATATATATATATATATATATATATATATATATATATATTGTCATCCACTGACAGACTTATTTCGTTCTATCAGAACTCCTCAGTGTGGCTAGACAGGCTAGATTCCCGAAGGTGGGATCGAAACCCGGTTGACTCAAACGCCAATCCAAGATTCTACCACTCAGTCACGAGGAAACCAGCGCAAGGGAAGGAAATTTAAACGCCTATCTATCCCATTAGTTTTTGTTTACATATATCCGCTTAACGACTACCGAGATCTCGATTCATATGAAGAGCCTTGCATTACACTTGTGGCAACCATTTACCTCCCTCACTAGAGAGCTCCATATATATATATATATATATGTATATATATATATATATATATTTGTGTGTGTGTGTGTGTGTGTAAGGCGTAAGGCGCCTTAGGAGAGTAATGTTAAGCAACCTAGATTAGCAAGCCTACACTAATGATTCGAGTCTCGTTGGGTGCCTCATTCATACGGCCTTGTGCAACATCAAAGCAAAAAGCTTAGTAAATTACGATAGATAGATAGATAGATAGATAGATAGATAGATAGATCATTGAATCGTATTTTAATTGGCATTCATTTTTCTTCGCTTCTACACAGTAGTGTTTGTCACATCATTGGCTTGCTTTCAAATTTGTTAAATAACTGACAAGATTTAAATTTGTGTGTTTGGAGAAAAGAATTTCCTTTCCTTCGACTAGAAACTATCGTGTCAGAGTAAAACCTGAAAATAGATCAGATGGCCAAGCGTTAATTGAAGAAACTTTAGATTTCAAAGAAGATTAATGCGTAAATTCTATCCTTTATAACGTTGAAGGACATTTCTTTTTTAGCAATCATAATTCTAACGAGCTATAAATACTATTGTTATATAAATGCGGAGGTGTTTTTTTTTTATATTATCATTTTTCGTTTTGTATATCTTACCTTTCGGTTTAGTTAGGCTGAGAACCTTTCAGCTTAGTGCATGGGTTAGTTAGGAGCACACATTGAGTGCTGGCGTTCATGCACGCACGGGGCGGATTTGACAATCTCGGATGTCACAATAAAAACCCCTGATAAAAAATAGACCGGGGAGGTGAATGACGTCATGCTCGGAAGCGATGGGCTGAGAATTTTGGAATTTGAAAAAAAAAACAGTTTGTTCAAATTTGGGCTTGGACGAAGGTAGTCGATTTTCGAAGCTCACCGAGGCCAGACCAGTAGTTTGCGGCGGGGTGCCGCACGTGGTGGACTCTGATGGAAAAGGCAGGATAGAAAGAAATTGTGTGTGTCTCTCTCTCTCCTCATGTCGAAAAACCTGAAACTCAAAAAGGTAATAAAAAGTTTCGTACCTAAACCAATTTCGTGTTTTTCGGATTCCTATATGCGTATGAACATCATGTATGCATATGTACATTACTTGTATTCGTATCTTGGTCATATTTTTGGACGTAGATATGCTACACTACAGTGGAAGACACATGGAGATGTTTTTATAGCCATTAGCGTAAATTCTGGCTCATGATATGTGAACAGGAGATCTATCTATGTTATATTTTGACCCTCGCCCCGGCCTAAAAATGCTATTCCAAGGTGATACACCGGAAGGAAGTGACATATTCCAACGGCCAGTAATCGAAAGAGATCGCGTGGGCGGATTAAGGCTTATGATATGGGAAAAGGTGAAGGTCCCATTCTGCCATTACAGTCATGCACCGGAAGAGAGTAACCTCTGAACTGCATGACAGTTATTTCCGCTTGATGACGATTAAACAATCGATTTCAAAGATCCAGTAGGCGATCGTGTGGGCGTTGAGTTATTATTTAATTCAGTTGAGTTTGGGTCCCAGAGCAGTTGTCAGTAGAATTCCAGACAGTAGAGACCAGATGTGGTCAGGAAGGCCACACCTGACCGAGGGGGTCCTCGGAAACCCCCGATGCAGTTGCCAGCAGAATTCCAGACACCTAGAGACCAGATGTGGTAAGGAAGGCCACACCCGACCGAGGGGGTTCTCGGAAACCCCCGATGCAGTTGCCAGCAGACTCCCAGAGGGTTAGAGACGAGATGTGGTAGGGAAGGCCACACCCGACCGAGGGGGTCCTCGGAAACCCCCGATGGAGTTGACCCCAACATCAGGAGAACAAGAAAGTCAACGTGACGGTCATAACAGTGGGGTCAAAATATGAAGTTTATGTTCGGTCCCCAGCATCCTCTCACATGCTAACCTTTCGAACCCTTGCAATAAAGTGAGAGGTGACTATTTTTCTAAAGAAGTCTTCTTGTGTCTTCCTTCCTGCATCTTAATTCTTCTTGCGTCTTCCTTCCTTCATGCGTCTTAATTATGGTGTCGTTGTGATGCTGAATGAACGTGTAAATAAGAATATAACATCTATCTATCTAACTATCTATCTCCTTCTTTGTCTGTCTTTGTATGTCTCTTTAATCAAAGAGGCGACTAAAGGCTGGTCCTCTGAAACTTGTGGACAAGTTCACCTACCTCGGAAGCAGCGTTTCATCAACCGAAAATCACATCAACATGCGACTAGCTAAGGCATGGGCAGCAATCGATTGACTATCGGTCATATGGAAGTCAGACCTAACCAATAAGATAAAACACAGTTTTTTTTCCACGCAGCGGTCGTGTCGATACTGCTACATGGTTGCACCATATGGACGCTAACTAAACGTACGGAGAAAAAGCTTGACAGGAATTACATAAGAAGACCCCCCGGGAACGATGGACGATAGAGACGGGTGGCAAGAGAGGGTCAGAAAGATCCGTGGTGGCAGCAGGACATGATGATGATGATGATGATGATGTATATATATAAATATATATATATGTCATTTCATTATCTATCTATCAAGCTAGCAAGCTAGCTCACTCTGTTCGGATCTATCTATCTATCTATCTATCTCTCTATCACAGTCAATTCATTATCTATCAATCTCTGTCTGTTTTTCAGTCCGTCTGTCTTTCCTCCTCTCTCTCTCTCTATATATATATATATATATATGTATATATGTGTGTGTGTGTGTGTGTGTGTGTGTATGTGTTTGTGTGTGTATGTGTTTGTGTGTGTGTGTGTGTAAATGAAAATTCTGCATATATTTATCTATTTATCATTATATGTATATATATCAGACTGTTCATTATCTGTCTCAGATAATCCATTATCTCTCTATCTATCTCAGTCTGTTCAGATCTATCTATCTATCTATCATTATAGATGTATCAATATTTCATTATCTTTTTATCGATCACCATCAATTTATTTCTATCTCTGTCTGTCTGTCGTCCTCTCTCTCTCTCTCTCTATATATATATATTTATGTGTGTGTGTGTGTGTATGGATTCATTATCTATCTAAGATATGATGTCATTATATAAACCTTTCAGCCAAGACATTTTTCAGCCAACTCTCATACGTAGATAGCTACGTATGAGAGTTGGCTGAAAAATGTCTTGGCTGAAAGGTTTATATAATGACATCATATCTTCTGTTGATGCCTTTTTTACCAATGGAAGCCAAACACTGCAGCATCGATGGAGCTAACTATGTACCTACCTACCAACCTACCCCTCTCTCTCTCTCTCCCTCTCTGTATTAACTCCAATTTTAAACCAAAGCACTTGTCAGGAAACTTGAAAGGATGCTGATCGAATTATATTGACAAAATGCGTGTTTGATCAAACATGCTTAAATGAGAGATTTCTGCCCAGCACACACACACCTACATCCACCCCCCACACACATACACACACACACACACACACACATATATATATATATATATATATATATACATTGTGTTGTTCTTTTGCCAACTCTTTATTTTAAAGATTATATTGTCCATCGTCCAGATGCTTTCTCTCTTTACCTATACACTCCTGAAGACGCAACGTAGAATTCTGCAACAGTTCTGTCATCATTGCTACTGGTGCTTCTGCAATTGAATAACAAATGAAATTTTTCAGTTCGTCAGATATCTGTTACCTACGTTCAAAGATTTGACCCTTCAGTTATTCCGGAAGGATATAATCACAAGAGGATAGATCTGATGTGCGAGCCAATCAGTCTAGAACAGAATGTCTCCTCGTAGTGAAATGAGGAAAAGTTTCACTCTAAACTTCCATAGATGTTCTCAAAAAGTTTATGTCGTAACGGTCTGGCTGTTTTAAAATCCAATACTCTAAAATTTGAAACGTTATCTGATCACAAATTCCGATGACCAAAAGAAGGTCGTTGCTATTTTACTCATGAGACAAATTCAACTGAATTATTATGGGAGGTGATAACTTAATGTTGACTATGGGCATTAAAATTCATAGATTCTGAAGAGAATAAGAAATTTCCGGGGAAAGACGGGAAATAGAGGAAATTTAGAGGGGAAAGGTAGCA
Organism: Sepioteuthis lessoniana; assembly: GCA_963585895.1. Classification (NCBI taxonomy): domain Eukaryota; kingdom Metazoa; phylum Mollusca; class Cephalopoda; order Myopsida; family Loliginidae; genus Sepioteuthis; species Sepioteuthis lessoniana. The sequence goes on along the minus strand of OY757938.1, from coordinate 52,330,793 downwards.
AGTAAAATTGGGAGGAAAGAGAAGGAGAGGTGTAGAAGCAAAGAAAGGAAAGAGAGGGAGAGATGTAGAAGCAAAGAAAGGAAAGAGAAGGAGAGGTGTAGAAGCAAAGAAAGGAAAGAGAAGGAGAGGTGTAAAAGCAAAGAAAGGAAAGAGAAGGAGAGATGTAGAAGCAAAGAAAGGAAAGAGAAGGAGAGGTGTAAAAGCAAAGAAAGGAAAGAGAAGGAGAGGTGTAGAAGCAAAGAAAGGAAAGAAAAGGAGAGGTGTAGAAGCAAAGAAAGGAAAGAGAGGGAGAGATGTAGAAGCAAAGAAAGAAAAGAGAAGGAGAGGTGTAGAAGCAAAGAAAGGAAAGAGAAGGAGAGGTGTAGAAGCAAAGAAAGGAAAGAGAGGGAGAGGTGTAGAAGCAAAGAAAGGAAAGAGAGGGAGAGGTGTAAAAGCAAAGAAAGGAAAGAGAAGGAGAGATGTAGAAGCAAAGAAAAGAAAGAGAAGGAGACGTGTAAAAGCAAAGAAAGGAAAGAGAAGGAGAGGTGTAGAAGCAAAGAAAGGAAAGAGAAGGAGACGTGTAGAATCAAAGAAAGGAAAGAGAGGGAGAGGTGTAGAAGCAAAGAAAGGAAAGAGAGGGAGAGATGTAGAAGCAAAGAAAGGAAAGAGAAGGAGAGGTGTAAAAGCAAAGAAAGGAAAGAGAAGGAGAGGTGTAGAAGCAAAGAAAGGAAAGAGAAGGAGACGTGTAGAATCAAAGAAAGGAAAGAGAGGGAGAGGTGTAGAAGCAAAGAAAGGAAAGAGAGGGAGAGATGTAGAAGCAAAGAAAGAAAAGAGAAGGAGAGGTGTAGAAGCAAAGAAAGGAAAGAGAAGGAGAGGTGTAGAAGCAAAGAAAGGAAAGAGAGGGAGAGATGTATAAGCAAAGAAAGAAAAGAGAAGGAGAGGTGTAGAAGCAAAGAAAGGAAAGAGAAGGAGAGGTGTAGAAGCAAAGAAAGGAAAGAGAGGGAGAGATGTAGAAGCAAAGAAAGGAAAGAGAAGGAGAGGTGTAGAAGCAAAGAAAGGAAAGAGAGGGAGAGATGTAGAAGCAAAGAAAGAAAAGAGAAGGAGAGGTGTAGAAGCAAAGAAAGAAAAGAGAAGGAGAGGTGTAGAAGCAAAGAAAGGAAAGAGAGGGAGAGATGTAGAAGCAAAGAAAGAAAAGAGAAGGAGAGGTGTAGAAGCAAAGAAAGAAAAGAGAAGGAGAGGTGTAGAAGCAAAGAAAAGAAGGAGAGGGAGAGATGTAGAAGCAAAGAAAGAAAAGAGAAGGAGAGGTGTAGAAGCAAAGAAAGGAAAGAGAAGGAGAGGTGTAGAAGCAAAGAAAGGAAAGAGAGGGAGAGATGTAGAAGCAAAGAAAGAAAAGAGAAGGAGAGGTGTAGAAGCAAAGAAAGGAAAGAGAGGGAGAGATGTAGAAGCAAAGAAAGAAAAGAGAAGGAGAGGTGTAGAAGCAAAGAAAGGAAAGAGAAGGAGAGGTGTAGAAGCAAAGAAAGGAAAGAGAGGGAGAGATGTAGAAGCAAAGAAAGAAAAGAGAAGGAGAGGTGTAGAAGCAAAGAAAGGAAAGAGAGGGAGAGATGTAGAAGCAAAGAAAGAAAAGAGAAGGAGAGGTGTAGAAGCAAAGAAAGGAAAGAGAAGGAGAGGTGTAGAAGCAAAGAAAGAAAAGAGAAGGAGAGGTGTAGAAGCAAAGAAAGGAAAGAGAAGGAGAGGTGTAAAAGCAAAGAAAGGAAAGAGAAGGAGAGGTGTAGAAGCAAAGAAAGGAAAGAGAGGGAGAGATGTAGAAGCAAAGAAAGAAAAGAGAAGGAGAGGTGTAGAAGCAAAGAAAGGAAAGAGAAGGAGAGGTGTAAAAGCAAAGAAAGGAAAGAGAAGGAGAGGTGTAGAAGCAAAGAAAGGAAAGAGAGGGAGCGATGTAGAAGCAAAGAAAGAAAAGAGAAGGAGAGGTGTAGAAGCAAAGAAAGGAAAGAGAAGGAGAGGTGTAAAAGCAAAGAAAGGAAAGAGAAAGAGAGGTGTAGAAGCAAAGAAAGGAAAGAGAAGGAGAGGTGTCCAAGCAAAGAAAGGAAAGAGAAGGAGAGGTGTAAAAGCAAAGAAAGAAAAGAGAAGGAGAGGTGTAGAAGCAAAGAAAGGAAAGAGAAGGAGAGGTGTAAAAGCAAAGAAAGGAAAGAGAAGGAGAGGTGAAGAAGCAAAGAAAGGAAAGAGAAGGAGAGGTGTCCAAGCAAAGAAAGGAAAGAGAAGGAGAGGTGTCCAAGCAAAGAAAGAAAAGAGAAGGAGATGTGTAGAAGCAAAGAAAGGAAAGAGAAGGAGAGGTGTAAAAGCAAAGAAAGGAAAGAGAAGGAGAGGTGTAGAAGCAAAGAAAGGAAAGAGAAGGAGAGATGTAGAAGCAAAGAAAGGAAAGAGAAGGAGAGGTGTAAAAGCAAAGAAAGGAAAGAGAAGGAGAGGTATAGAAGCAAAGAAAGGAAAGAGAAGGAAAGGTGTAGAAGCAAAGAAAGGAAAGAGAAGGAGAGGTGTAGAAGCAAAGAAAGGAAAGAGAAGGAGAGGTGTAAAAGCAAAGAAAGGAAAGAGAAGGAGAGGTGTAGAAGCAAAGAAAGGAAAGAGAGGGAGAGGTGTAGAAGCAACGGAAGGAAAGAGAAGGAGAGGTGTAGAATCAAAGAAAGGAAAGAGAAGGAGAGGTGTAGAGGCAAAGAAAGGAAAGAGAGGGAGAGGTGTAGAAGCAAAGGAAGGAAAGAGAAGGAGAGGTGTAGAAGCAAAGGAAGGAAAGAGAGGGAGAGGTGTAAAAGCAAAGAAAGGAAAGAGAGGGAGAGGTGTAGAAGCAAAGAAAGGAAAGAGAAGGAGAGGTGTAGAAGCAAAGAAAGGAAAGAGAAGGAGAGGTGTAGAAGCAAAGGAAGGAAAGAGAAGGAGAGGTGTAGAAGCAAAGAAAGGAAAGAGAGGGAGAGGTGTAGAAGCAAAGAAAGGAAAGAGAAGGAGAGGTGTCCAAGCAAAGAAAGGAAAGAGAAGGAGAGGTGTCCAAGCAAAGAAAGGAAAGAGAAGGAGAGGTGTAGAAGCAAAGAAAGGAAAGAGAAAGAGAGGTGTAGAAGCAAAGAAAGGAAAGTGAAGGAGAGATGAAGAAGCAAAGAAAGGAAAGAGAAGGAGAGGTGTCCAAGCAAAGAAATTAAAGAGAAGGAGAGGTGTCCAAGCAAAGAAAGGAAAGAGAAGGAGAGGTGTAGAAGCAAAGAAAGGAAAGAGAAGGAGAGGTGTAGAAGCAAAGAAAGGATAGTGAAGGAGAGGTGTCCAAGCAAAGAAAGGAAAGTGAAGGAGAGGTGTCCAAGCAAAGAAAGGAAAGAGAAGGAGAGGTGTCCAAGCAAAGAAAGGAAAGAGAAGGAGATGTGTAGAAGCAAAGAAAGGAAAGAGAAGGAGAGGTGTAGAAGCAAAGAAAGGAAAGTGAAGGAGAGATGAAGAAGCAAAGAAAGGAAAGAGAAGGAGAGGTGTCCAAGCAAAGAAAGGAAAGAGAAGGAGAGGTGTCCAAGCAAAGAAAGGAAAGAGAAGGAGAGGTGTAGAAGCAAAGAAAGGAAAGAGAGGGAGAGGTGTAGAAGCAAAGAAAGGAAAGAGAAGGAGAGGTGTAGAAGCAAAGAAAGGAAAGAGAAGGAGAGGTGTAGAAGCAAAGAAAGGAAAGTGAAGGAGAGGTGTCCAAGCAAAGAAAGGAAAGAGAAGGAGAGGTGTCCAAGCAAAGAAAGGAAAGAGAAGGAGAGGTGTAGAAGCAAAGAAAGGAAAGAGAAGGAGAGGTGTAGAAGCAAAGAAAGGAAAGTGAAGGAGAGATGTTGAAGCAAAGAAAGGAAAGAGAAGGAGAGGTGTAGAAGCAAAGAAAGGAAAGTGAAGGAGAGATGTTGAAGCAAAGAAAGGAAAGAGAAGGAGAGGTGTCCAAGCAAAGAAAGGAAAGAGAAGGAGAGGTGTAGAAGCAAAGAAAGGAAAGAGAAGGAGAGGTGTAGAAGCAAAGAAAGGAAAGTGAAGGAGAGGTGTAAAAGCAAATAAAGAAAAGAGAAGGAGAGGTGTAGAAGCAAAGAAAGGAAAGAGAAGGAGAGGTGTAGAAGCAAAGGAAGGAAAGAGAAGGAGAGATGTAGAAGCAAAGAAAGGAAAGAGAAGGAGAGGTGTCCAAGCAAAGAAAGGAAAGAGAAGGAGAGGTGTAGAAGCAAAGAAAGGAAAGAGAAGGAGAGGTGTAGAAGCAAAGAAAGGAAAGAGAAGGAGAGGTGTAGAAGCAAAGAAAGGAAAGTGAAGGAGAGGTGTCCAAGCAAAGAAAGGAAAGAGAAGGAGAGGTGTCCAAGCAAAGAAAGGAAAGAGAAGGAGAGATGAAGAAGAAAAGAAAGGAATGAGAAGGAGAGATGAAGAAGCAAAGAAAGGAAAGAGAAGGAGAGGGGTAGAAGCAAAGAAATGAAAGAGAAGGAGAGGTGTAGAAGCAAAGAAAGGAAAGAGAAGGGGATATGAAGAAGCAAAGAAAGGAAAGAGAAGGAGAGGTGTAGAAGCAAAGAAAGGAAAGAGAAGGAGAGATGTAGAAGCAAAGGAAAGAAAGAGAAGGAGAGGTGTAGAAGCAAAGGAAGGAAAGAGAAGGAGAGATGTTGAAGCAAAGGAAGGAAAGAGAAGGAGAGGTGTAGAAGCAAAGAAAGGAAAGAGAAGGAGAGGTGTAGAAGCAAAGAAAGGAAAGAGAAGGAGAGATGAAGAAGCAAAGAAAGGAAAGAGAAGGAGAGGTGTAGAAGCAAAGAAAGGAAAGAGAAGGAGAGGTGTAGAAGCAAAGAAAGGAAAGAGAAGGAGAGATGAAGAAGCAAAGAAAGGAAAGAGAAGGAGAGGTGTAGAAGCAAAGAAAGGAAAGAGAAGGAGAGGTGTAGAAGCAAAGAAAGGAAAGAGAAGGAGAGATGAAGAAGCAAAGAACGGAAAGAGAAGGAGAGGTGTAGAAGCAAAGAAAGGAAAGAGAAGGAGAGGTGTAAAAGCAAAGAAAGGAAAGAGAAGGAGAGGTGTAGAAGCAAAGGAAGGAAAGACAAGGAGAGGTGTAGAAGCAAAGAAAGGAAAGAGAAGGAGAGGTGTAAAAGCAAAGAAAGGAAAGAGAGGGAGAGGTGTAGAAGCAAAGAAAGGAAAGTGAAGGAGAGGTGTCCAAGCAAAGAAAGGAAAGAGAAGGAGAGATGAAGAAGCAAAGAAAGGAAAGAGAAGGAGAGGTGTAGAAGCAAAGAAAGGAAAGAGAAGGAGAGGTGTAGAAGCAAAGAAAGGAAAGAGAAGGAGAGATGAAGAAGCAAAGAAAGGAAAGAGAAGGAGAGGTGTAGAAGCAAAGAAAGGAAAGAGAGGGAGAGGTGTAGAAGCAAAGAAAGGAAAGTGAAGGAGAGGTGTCCAAGCAAAGAAAGGAAAGAGAAGGAGAGGTGTAAAAGCAAAGAAAGGAAAGAGAGGGAGAGGTGTAGAAGCAAAGAAAGGAAAGTGAAGGAGAGGTGTCCAAGCAAAGAAAGGAAAGAGAAGGAGAGATGAAGAAGCAAAGAAAGGAAAGTGAAGGAGAGGTGTAGAAGCAAAGAAAGGAAAGAGAAGGAGAGATGAAGAAGCAAAGAAAGGAAAGAGAAGGAGAGGTGTAGAAGCAAAGAAAGGAAAGAGAAGGAGAGGTGTAAAAGCAAAGAAAGGAAAGAGAAGGAGAGGTGTAGAAGCAAAGGAAGGAAAGAGAAGGAGAGGTGTAGAAGCAAAGAAAGGAAAGAGAAGGAGAGGTGTAAAAGCAAAGAAAGGAAAGAGAGGGAGAGGTGTAGAAGCAAAGAAAGGAAAGTGAAGGAGAGGTGTCCAAGCAAAGAAAGGAAAGAGAAGGAGAGATGAAGAAGCAAAGAAAGGAAAGAGAAGGAGAGGTGTAGAAGCAAAGAAATGAAAGAGAAGGAGAGATGTAGAAGCAAAGAAAGGAAAGAGAAGGAGAGATGAAGAAGCAAAGAAAGGAAAGAGAAGGAGAGGTGTAGAAGCAAAGAAAGGAAAGAGAAGGAGAGATGAAGAAGCAAAGAAAGGAAAGAGAAGGAGAGGTGTAGAAGCAAAGAAAGGAAAGAGAAGGAGAGATGTAGAAGCAAAGAAAGGAAAGAGAAGGAGAGGTGTAGAAGCAAAGGAAAGAAAGAGAAGGAGAGATGAAGAAGCAAAGAAAGGAAAGAGAAGGAGAGGTGTAGAAGCAAGGAAAGGAAAGAGAAGGAGAGGTGTAGAAGCAAAGAAAGGAAAGAGAAGGAGAGGTGTCCAAGCAAAGAAAGGAAAGAGAAGGAGAGGTGTAAAAGCAAAGAAAGGAAAGAGAAGGAGAGGTGTAAAAGCAAAGAAAGGAAAGAGAAGGAGAGGTGTAGAAGCAAAGAAAGGAAAGAGAAGGAGAGGTGTAGAAGCAAAGAAAGGAAAGAGAAGGAGAGGTGTAGAAGCAAAGAAAGGAAAGAGAGGGAGAGATGTAGAAGCAAAGGAAAGAAAGAGAAGGAGAGGTGTAGAAGCAAAGAAAGGAAAGAGAAGGAGAGGTGTAGAAGCAAAGAAAGGAAAGAGAAGGAGAGGTGTAGAAGCAAAGAAAGGAAAGAGAAGGAGAGGTGTAGAAGCAAAGAAAGGAAAGAGAACGAGAGGTGTAGAAGCAAAGAAAGGAATGAGAAGGAGAGGTGTAGAAGCAAAGAAAGGAAAGAGAAGGAGAGGTGTAGAAGCAAAGAAAGGAAAGAGAAGGAGAGGTGTAGAAGCAAAGAAAGGAATGAGAAGGAGAGGTGTAGAAGCAAAGAAAGGAAAGAGAAGGAGAGGTGTAAAAGCAAAGAAAGGAAAGAGAAGGAGAGGTGTAAAAGCAAAGAAAGGAATGAGAAGGAGAGGTGTAGAAGCAAAGAAAGGAAAGAGAAGGAGAGGTGTAGAAGCAAAGAAAGGAATGAGAAGGAGAGGTGTAGAAGCAAAGAAAGGAATGAGAAGGAGAGGTGTAGAAGCAAAGAAAGGAAAGAGAAGGAGAGGTGTAGAAGCAAAGAAAGGAATGAGAAGGAGAGGTGTAGAAGCAAAGAAAGGAAAGAGAAGGAGAGGTGTAAAAGCAAAGAAAGGAAAGAGAAGGAGAGGTGTAAAAGCAAAGAAAGGAAAGAGAGGGAGAGATGTAGAAGAAAAGGAAAGAAAGAGAAGGAGAGGTGTAAAAGCAAAGAAAGGAAAGAGAAGGAGAGGTGTAAAAGCAAAGAAAGGAAAGAGAAGGAGAGGTGTAAAAGCAAAGAAAGGAAAGAGAAGGAGAGGTGTAGAAGCAAAGAAAGGAAAGAGAAGGAGAGGTGTAAAAGCAAAGAAAGGAAAGAGAAGGAGAGGTGTAAAAGCAAAGAAAGGAAAGAGAAGGAGAGGTGTAAAAGCAAAGAAAGGAAAGAGAAGGAGAGGTGTAAAAGCAAAGAAAGGAAAGAGAGGGAGAGGTGTAAAAGCAAAGAAAGGAAAGAGAAGGAGAGGTGTAAAAGCAAAGAAAGGAAAGAGAAGGAGAGGTGTAAAAGCAAATAAAGGAAAGAGAGGGAGAGGTGTAGAAGCAAAGGAAGGAAAGAGAAGGAGAGGTGTAGAAGCAAAGAAAGGAAAGAGAAGGAGAGGTGTAGAAGCAAAGAAAGGAAAGTGAAGGAGAGATGAAGAAGCAAAGAAAGGAAAGTGAAGGAGAGGTGTAAAAGCAAAGAAAGGAAAGAGAAGGAGAGGTGTAGAAGCAAAGAAAGGAAAGAGAAGGAGAGGTGTAGAAGCAAAGAAAGGAAAGAGAAGGAGAGGTGTAGAAGCAAAGAAAGGAAAGTGAAGGAGAGATGAAGAAGCAAAGAAAGGAAAGAGAAGGAGAGGTGTAAAAGCAAAGAATGGAAAGAGAAGGAGAGGTGTAGAAGCAAAGAAAGGAAAGAGAAGGAGAGATGAAGAAGCAAAGAAAGGAAAGAGAAGGAGAGGTGTAGAAGCAAAGAAAGGAAAGTGAAGGAGAGATGAAGAAGCAAAGAAAGGAAAGTGAAGGAGAGGTGTAAAAGCAAAGAAAGGAAAGAGAAGGAGAGGTGTAGAAGCAAAGAAAGGAAAGAGAAGGAGAGGTGTAGAAGCAAAGGAAGGAAAGAGAAGGAGAGGTGTAGAAGCAAAGAAAGGAAAGAGAAGGAGAGGTGTAGAAGCAAAGAAAGGAAAGAGAAGGAGAGGTATAGAAGCAAAGGAAGGAAAGAGAAGGAGAGGTGTAGAAGCAAACAAAGTAAAGAGAGGGAGAGATGTATAAGCAAAGAAAGGAAAGAGAAGGAGAGATGAAGAAGCAAAGAAAGGAAAGAGAAGGAGAGGTGTAGAAGCAAAGAAAGGAAAGTGAAGGAGAGATGAAGAAGCAAAGAAAGGAAAGTGAAGGAGAGGTATAGAAGCAAAGGAAGGAAAGAGAAGGAGAGGTGTAGAAGCAAAGAAAGGAAAGAGAAGGAGAGGTGTCATCATCATCATCATCATCATATCGTGCTGGCAGCACGGATATCCCTGACCCTCTCTCGCCACTCCTCCCTATCGTTCATCGCCCTAGGCAGGTCTTCAGGACAACATCCTGTATCCTCACATAGCTACTGAATGTACGTTCGTGCTGGTCGTCCTGCTTTTGCGCGGCCGTGTGTGGGGATCCATAAGAGTACATCTCTTATGAGTTCATCTCTGCTTCTCCAGCAATGTCCTGCATGTCTGGTTCGCCTAACTTGAATAGTTTTCGTGATAGGGGGCAGGTGGCCGTACAGTTGGTGTCTTGTGGGGTGTTGCTGCCAGGACTTTTTCAGGATTGCACGCAGCGTGTAGAAGCAAAGAAAGGAAAGAGAAGGAGAGGTGTAGAAGCAAAGAAAGGAAAGAGAAGGAGAGGTGTAGAAGCAAAGAAAGGGAAGAGGTGTAAAAGCAAAGAGAGAAGTAGATAAGTAAAGGAAAGAGTAGAACAAAGAAAGAGTGGAAAGGTAGACTAAATGACGAATAGAGAGGTCAGGAATATAGACGCGCAGAAAGATGTGTAGAAGCAAAAAGAGAAGTGTAGAAGTAAAAAGAGAAGTGTAGAAGTAAAAAGAAGTGTAGAAGTAAAGGGAGAAGTTTAGAAGTAAAGGGAAGTGTATCAGTAAGGAGAAGTGTAAAAATAAAGGGAGAAGTGTAGAAGCGAATAGAAGTATATGATAGAAGTCTAGAACTAAAGAGAAGTGCATAAGTAAAGAGAGAAGTGTATAAGGTAAGAGAGAAGTGTAGGAGCAAAGAGGGGTGTATAACTAAAGAGAGAAGTGTAGGAGTAAAGAGAAGTGTATAGGTAAAGCGAGAAATGTTGGAGTAAAGACAAGTGTATTAGGCAAGAGAGAAGTGTAGGAACAGAGAGAAGTGTAAGAGTAAAGAGAAGTGTATAAGCAAAGAGAAGAGTAGAATTAAAGATAGAAAAGAAAGCTAGACAAGTAGAGGAGGAGGGGAAATATGAATATGAACGCACTGATGGAAGTGTAAAAGCACAAAGAGAAGTGTATAAGTAAAGAGAGAAGTGTAGAAATAAAATGAACCGTTTGCCGAAAAACCTTTACTCAACGTAGCAGTTCAAAGAGTCTATCTATTACAAACTCTTCAGACGACAAGGAACGCAGCCATTTGTACTCGTTGCAACTGCAGAATAGAAATTGTTCGGTGAATCTGAAATATAATTCGTTTTAGTACGGCCATGTTACTCTAGAATCTTTAAATTACGAAGAGGTTGCTCGTTGCAGCAATTTGAAGAATATAGTCAAAACTTATGAGGGCTAAATAAAGGAGGTGATGGTCGTATAATGTTTTATCCTATTTACCAACCCCTCCGCTCGGGCTGGATATGACACAAGGTCAATTTTTAAGCGGAGTTTAACAGGTTTGAATTCATAGTTTTCCTTCTCCTAGACTAGTTGCCTAGCCAAGGCTGAAGAGCCTAGTCTGTCCTACTATTTACCAATAGCTGGAGGGAGAATTATTGGATTCATACCTTTCCCAAGGGTATTAGTGCTATGTGAAATGCAATCATTCTCGTCTAGGATTTGAACTCGTGTCGCCGTGTTCATTTCCTATGACGATAACAATTACACCACAGGTACCTCGTATAATGGTTTATAGAGAACGCGAGAGAAACGTATTGGTAAAAACAGCAAGTCGGAGAGGGGTAGCGGAAAGAGAAGATGATATATATATATATATATATATATATATATATATAGCAATTAAAGAAGGTGACGAAAAAGTACTAGTAAATAGAGGAAGTAAGAGAGAGAAGTGGTTTTTAAGTAGAAGAATTATTATTGTGAATTCACTATATTAATTCCTCTATTTAAAAAATAAAAATATGTACATCTATTTATTCCCTTGCCCTTGAGGTCATAATAGTTACGCGGATGCGTATTTGTAAGCTTCTTGGAAAAAAGTGACACTGGGGGGTGACCCTGTCTTCTGGAAAGACTACGGATGTAACTAGCAAGACACATTTAGGTTATTTGCCATTACTAGGTGATTTGGCGTCCCTTGTGTGCGATATGAAATGGTGGCTCAGTTGTAGAGTTTCAGCACTGCAATCTGTGGTCGCTGGTTTGATCTCCAGTGGTGGAGATTACTGCTGATGAGACCTAATAAGGTCGAAACAGCTGTCGAGTGTTCCTGTATATCGTGCGTAGGTGTTCGACGGATTTTCTGGTGGTGGTAATTCAATTCATAACGAGAGAGAACGTTAGACAAAAGAGAGAACGCAAGAGAGATTAGTGAGGATTATCATCATCATCACCATGTCGAGCCACTAGCACGGATATCCCTGACCCTCTCTCGCCAATTTTCCCTATCGTTCATCGCCTCTGGCAGGTCTTCAGGGCTACATTCCATAGCTGCTGAATGTATGTTCATGCTGGTCGTCAGGTAGATTTGAGTGCATCTGACAAGATGACAAAAATAAGTGAAAAAGTGGATAAATCAAATACTTACAACGGGTTAAGCAGTAATATTTCGTTAGTCTGAAGAAATATTACTACTAAGTTGTGTTTGATTTATCCACTTTTCTTTTATATATATATATATATATATATATATATGTGTGTGTGTGTGTAATACAAAAGCAAATAATGATGATGATGATGATGATTTATTTATTTATTATTTTCAATTTTAGTTTTCTATGACCCGTTCAATTACGTTACAAATCTATGACTAGCAAAGTCACCTGCCAAGAGACTTCGCAATGACAAGTTTAGTTCCCATGGCTCCTAGACTTCGGACTAAGTTAACCTGGGACTTGTATTGACCAGCAGCACACGAGTCTCGGCTGGTGTGTGTCCTCCTCCTCCCCTAAACCCCACTATAAAAACACCCTTCTTATCAAATCCTGTTCAGTGGGAGGCATGAATGAATATCGAACACGAGCAAAATAGGGAGATTATGAGGTGAAAATAGAATATACAGATAACTTCAAACGTCATGTCGGATACAGAAATGATCGATTTATCCGTTTAAACAATGTTCTGATAAAGATGGACGGAAAAGCTAATAGAATTTCTCACTAATCAACAAACGGTGAAGACATCGATCCATCGAGGCTTATCAAAAATTTTCTTGGGATCAGATACCGAATACTCAAAACCGATACAACGCATTTTAATTTTAATTTATAAAATATTGCGACGATTGGGTGTTATTTGCTTTTTTGGTTTGGTTCTGTTTGGTTTTATGGCATATACTTGAATGTGGCTACGCAGAGGAAACCTGAAGAGAGAAATTTAATATTTACCAGTTCAAAATAATGCCATAAGGACGAATAATAATTACTTTAGTTGATGGCATATGAACATGATGATGATGATGATTAGTCCGAAAGTGGACGTAATAGCGCGACTGGGGTTCGAACTTATTTACTCTGATGTCTCAGTCCAGCACTTTAAAAATTAAGCCTCGTGACCCTTCCCGAATATTATCGAGACAATACTTTAGCTGGAGAATAGCAAGTGTGAATTATGCTAGGACAGTGAATAAATTAACAATCACATAGTTAGGTGGGTAGGGTGATTAGATTTTATGCCATATCAAGCACCGTGGGTTATTTAATGCCAAATTATCTTTATACATCTATTCGAGATATATGATTTGTAAACACATTTTGTAGACTCGTGCCTTTTCTGAAGACCTTTGCGTCAAGAGATGCATTAGTGACCTCAACTAGGATTCGAACCTAGCTAATCATAACTATTATCTACGATTATAATCGTTCCTATGGACGAGCAAAGCCAGAGCGACCAGCTCGAACCTATATACAGCAGCTCTGCGTAGATACGGGATGTAGACGTGAAGACCTGCCGGAAGTGATGAATGATAGGGAGGGGTGGCATGACAAGATGATGATGATGATGATAATCGTTGCTCTACATCTAGAGGTTAGTGAATCGCGTTCATTGTACTTTTAGACGTACATTGTAGAGTTGTTTCTCTATAGCTGGAGAGGGATGATTCCTACCCAAGAACACTTCAAGAGTTCTACTACCAATCAAAGTTCGGAATTAAATAACCCCTATAGAGTTGATATGCCGTTAAAATAATCAGCTAAGCCAAATAAATGAAACAAATTTCGGAATTAGATAGTCCTAAAGGAGTTGATATGGCGTTAAAATAATCAGCCAAGCCAAAGAAATCCAAGAAATTTCAGAATTTTATGAAAATCAATTGTCAAATCTTAAATTGTTGAATTTGTTAATGTATTCTTGATATTCCCTTTGTCATGCATTTACCTTTGGTTTGATTTGGTAGGTTGTTTTAATGACATATCAATCTTCGTGGGTTACTAAATGCCAAAGCCATCCTTTTAGAAGAACAGTAGCAATACTCTTTAACCCGTAGCTGTGGTAGAGATAAAAATAAAAATAAAATAGTAGGGCAGACTGAGTTCTTCAGCCTTGGTGAGGCAACTAGTCTAGAAGGAAAACTCTGAATTCAAACCCGTTAAACTCCGCTTAAAAATTGACCTTGTGTCATATCCTGCCCGAGCGGTGGGGTTGGTAAATATGGCTGTAAATGTGTTCATACCTCTCCCATGGGTATTAGCCCGAAAATGAACGTAATAGACTGACTTGAGTTCGAACTCGCTTACTACGATGTTCCAATCCAAAACGTTAGCCACTACGCCACAGTGAAACCTTAACGCAGTATTGTGGTTGTCAATTCTCGTTAGCACTCGCGTACAATTCTCGTTAAATCTCGTATCGCATATGCAATATATGATATACAGTACCTGTAATTGTTTATTCAACATCTTTTGATCGAGAGGTAATACTGCTTATCCAAGCTGAGATGGTTTCAGGAAGTCTGAGATGGATATTAATTCATAATCGGGGAATAATGAAAACTCCATAAGTCCATAAATCTTCTGAATGCTTGAGGAAAAAGAGATTGGAATCGCAAACTTTGAAATGGCTTTTATCTAATTCCTCGACGGAAGAAAATACACAACAATCACTGGAGCCCTTCATAGTTAATAAATTGGCTGATATGTAGGTTGACAGATACAAAGAGAAGGAAAGATAATTAAAAATGTATACATTTGTTGATGGATGAGTGTTTTATGGTATATCAACTTTTACGGGTTATTTAATGCCAGACCCTGTTTATGCAGAAGATTGATAAGCGAATATTTGTTGGTAACTTGTTTAAACGAATTGATAACGTTTATTTGTTTGCATACAGTTAAATGGTTTTAAGTATTCCTATCTAACGCTATTAATTCTATTTGATACTAATCCTGTGTTTGCACATTGCTAAATGGTTTCAAGTATTGCTATTTAAAATTAGTCATTCAATTTATAGTTTCCCTAACACATTTAATTTGCATACAACTGAATGATTTGCTTAGGCTTTGTTTTATGGCATATAAACCATTGTTGGTTATTTAATGCTAAATCCTCTTTATACATAAATATATATCAAATATATATTTTTTACTTAGGCTTTGTTTTATGGCATATCAACCATTGTAGGTTATTTAATGCTAAATCCTCTTAAAACATATATATCATATATATATTTTTTGGTTTGGTTTGGTTTTATGGCGTATCAACCATTGTAGGTTTTTTAATGCCAAATCCTCTTTATACATATATATATATATCAAATATATATTTTGGTTTGGTTTGGTTGGGTTTTATGGCATATCAACCATTGTAGGTTATTCAATACCAAATACTCTTTATACATATATATATATATATATATATATATATCAAATATATATTTTTTGGTTTGGTTTGGTTTTATGGCATATCAACCATTTTAGGTTATTTAATGCCAAATATTCTTTATACATATATATTAAATATAATTTTTGGTTTGGTTTGGTTTTGGTTTTATGGCATATCAACCCTTGTAGGTTATTGTTGCGTTCTGGTTAGTGAACGATTGTAATATTAAATAAAGGACAATCCACGATATGAGAGGAAATAGATATATTCTCAGGAAAAAGTATATGTAATAGAGAGACTATTAGTAGACAAGATCATAGGATTAGTGAATACAGAATAAAGATATAGTCCAACGATTGTTTTGGCTTCCGTTATTACGGTAGCAAGTAAGGTGATCTAGTGCGATTTCCAGTTTCCAACGCTCTAATACTATTCCTATAAGAAGCTGCTCTTCACCCTCTAGCCTGCCCTGGTATTAGTAGCTACTGTTATATATAGCAGATGGACTAGTTCATTGTGTGGAAAAAGGTGGGTGATACCCAACAGTTATCTAATGCAAAAAATCTCTTTATATATATATATGTATATATATGATTTGGTTTGTTTGGGTTTTATGGCACATCAACCATTGTCGGTTATTTAATGTCAAATACTCTTTATACGTATATATCAAATATATATGATTTAGTTTAACTGGGTTTAATGGCATATCAATCATTGTAGGTTATTTAATGCCAAATCATTTTTATACATATATATTAAGTATATATAGTAGATGTCACTGCTCTGACGTGCAGAATAAACCATAAACCACAAGAACAACGCTTACCGGATCAACCACCCCAGCTGGTAGACAAAAAGTAAAATGGGCGTTAACCCAACACTGAACATATTAAGCAAGCCAGTGTATACACACATTGATATACCCATTAACAGGACCCTAACCAATCACCGTCCAGAGAATGGATTTTGCCTCTTGAGAACCATGGAATACCCTAATGTTCATATAATATCGCCTTAAGTCGTAGCATTGCTTCTTATGCAAACGTGTATTTTACTCACTGCTAACGAGCATTGCGAACTAATCCCAACATATATGATTTGGTTTAGTTGTGTTTTATGGCATATCAACCATTGTAGATTATTTAATGCTAAATCTTCTTTATACATATATATTAAATAGATATGATTTTGTTTGGTTGGGTTTTATGGCATATCAACTATTGTAGATTATTTAATGCCAAATCCTCTTTATACATATCTATATATAATTATATATGATTTGGTTTGGTGGGGTTTTATGGGATATCAACCATTGTAGGTAATTTAATGACAAATACTCTTATAAAATATATATTATGTATAATTAATTTGTAAAAATACGTCAACTAAGTTAGATAGTTTCAAGTATTGCTATGTATCACTAACAATACAAAAGAACATCAGTCATTTATTTACACACAGTTAAATGATTCAACAGTTTTATTTCTAACTATTCAGTTTAGCATAAGTCATTTGTTTGCCCTTAGTTTAAATGTCAAATATTTTAGTTTGACCAATAGATAAGAGCCTTTCTGGTGCTACCATACGAGCCAGAGAGGACTGATTAGCGATGGCAATGAAGGGGTACTCTGCATTCCCCGAAGCTCCAGCATTACTAGAGCCTCACCATCAGATTGTTTAATATCATATCCGGTAAACTCGTTGGGGTGGTGTCTTACTCCGCTGCAGAGGTTCATTTTTTGTTCACTATCACTAGATCTGATCTTCTGGCTGAGATTGGGTGACCTATTTGTATCTCAAAATCCTGAAAAAGATTGTATCTCCCATTCTTCAGAATGGATTCTCGATTTTCCATATTCCATTTGCTTGTATGGTCAAATTTCAATTTCAAGCACATTCCTCTGTGGATCCCCTTCCCCACTCAGTTGTGTTTAGTCTTATATTCATTTTGTGCTAATTTATTGCAATCGCTTATAATGTGATTGATTGTTTCGTCTCAATCATAACATGATATATAACTATCTTGTGTCTTTATTCTTTCTTTGGCATATTGACTTCTTATTGTGTTATTATTTTTTCCGGCAGAGATTCACTTTCTCTGTAAAGGTTTCCCTTTCTAAGCCATGTCCAAGTTCTGTGTGAAAAACTCTCAAATGAGTAAATAATAACAGTGTTATTGCTGTTGATATCATTCCGACTATTTTATAGTAGGAATTTAACGATTTTAATTACCATCTTTTTAATCATTAAAAAAACAATTATAGTTTTGAAAAAAATTATAATGATTATAAATGAATGTTATCCGTTTTCAGAAAGAATTTTTAGACATAATTTTTTAAAGCATTATATGGAAAAAAAATCTATATTTTTATGTAAATTCCGGTTGCTTTTACATACGGTATAAGTTTATTAACGCTGCAGTTTTCGAAAAGCCTCTTAATATTTTCTCTCTTTGTAATATTTTTTCTTATCGGCAGAAAGTTGATGCAGTTAGTTTGGATATGTTTCACTGTCAATGGAACTTGACATGCATTGCATTCTGGCTGATCTTCGTCTTTAAGCAAAAACGACTGGGGAAGCAAAAAAACACCTTTACGTTTCGAGATTTTTATCTTCACAAAATACAGAAAAAATATTATGAATAGAATATTGAATCATAAAACAACCACACCGACAAATACCTGGAAATACTGAAACTGTCTTAACAAGTGGAGTTCGGGTCTGTTGAATAGAAAAGAAAAGACAACTTACCACGTATGGCAAAGTGAGTACACAGAATGAAAAGAGAAAAACATCGCCGGCCGAAGAGTTGTATAACCATAACGACAACACAATAAAGACGAGCGACACAGTTCTTTAGAAAAATATACCTCTCACTTTATTTGAAAGGTTTCGAAAGGGTTACTAAAGGTTTTACCGTGAGAGGGAGTTGGAGAAGGAACAGAACTTTAACATATTGACCCCCTCTCTGATGGCCATAATAGCATTTCTTTACCGTTCTCCTGTGCTGCTCAACCGGGGGCCTGGAGGCCCACTCTGCTGGGGGCTGGCTTTCTCTACCGCATCTTATCACCAACTGATTGAACTTCCTGTGCACCGAGTTATATACTTGTTCACGCCCACGTTCTTCTTGTGGGCGTCACAAATTGCACTCATTCAACCCATCCACAGTCAAGGTTGCATTCTGATATTCCTCGACCGGATGCACCTGTTATCTACACAGGTGCATTTCCTATTTTGACAGCCCGGCCGGGTCGGAGGTCAATATACAACAGAAGCGGTATTTTGGTAAATATATCTCCCAAGTCCGGGCAACTTGAGAAAACCGTACCGCAAAGAGCGGTCTTTAATTGCCACTAGAGGCATCCGAAAGTTAAACCAGTTGCCAAACCAGCTAACTTGCCTGAATCCATACGATTTGGAGAAGAGCTTTGGGTTTAGCCACCTGGTGCCCATTTTATGTCGAAATGGAAAAGAGGAAGAATTACTGGAGAGCAGTCACAGAACAATGAGGAAGTGGATGGCATGCCCAGACATATCTTGGGCCTTAGGTTAATTAAGAGACATTATTAGAATGATGGGGACACTGAATGACAACCGTATGAAACCCAATTTTAACCGGCACGAAGATCAGAAAGAGGGCGCACGCACACCCATCCGCTCACTCGGTCACGCAACTATGTAATGTGAATCATCTACGAGATCAGATTGGCGTGTGAAATGGAAAAGAGAAGACAGCTTAACCCGAATGGCATAGTGAGTATGCAGAGTGAAGAGAGAAAAATATGGCCGCCCTGACATCTCAATATAATGTTGCGTGGTTTTAAGCGACGAGAAATTGCGGGAGGGGTTTATGCAATTTTTATTTAAAGCATAAAAACCGCTTTTCACGGAAGGAAAGACCTAAGGACATTTCAATGACGATGGTACTTTTGTTTGTCAGGACGGTTGAGACGGAAGTCGGGAACCGATTGTTAGCATACTATTTCGAACCAGTTCAAGCACACGGTCAAAGCTTTCCGGGTCACATCGAGTTGCAGATTACACCGAATAATTTCCCTCGCATTTTTTAAATGCATTATGAGCTCGGGTAAAAACACGAACATGATAATAGAGAGTGGCTTCTTATCGGTTATTAAAGCGTAAAAATTCACTCTGAACTCTCTGGCTTGGAAACATGGCGCAGTGCATAAGACGTTTAATTGAAAAGTGCTTCTGAGCGAAATAACCTTGAGGTTGCAAGTTTAATCCCAACTATAACTAAGAATTACTAGAAATACTTACAAAAGCTTAACGCTTGTACCCAGTCATGGTTAACATAATTTGAGGTTCTGACAAGGTTCACGTGTTCTACATGAAACATCTGAATAATGTCGAAGGATATAGCGGACGAAACGTTGTCAGTATAATGAACATGTGGCCCATAGTCCGACTATTTTAATCGATAAGAATTATCAAGCCTCATCTGAGAAATTTAGACAGTGAATCGAAATGACGAGGTCTAAGAGAGAAATAAAAATATAAGCCGATCCTACATGTATATGTACCTGATTAAAATAGAATAGAATAGGATAGCCGGAATTTAATTGAATTAAAACTTAAGAAAAAAAAAAAAGAGAGAGAAACTTTCTTATTTCCTACAAAGGAAAAGTGACCCGATGAAAACTCTACAAGGATCGCACCAAAGATTTACAACTTACTGACAAGAAAACATCGACCAAGCCGGAGAAGTCACACTCTGCTATATTCAAACATGCTGCTTCTACATTATCTCAGATATCCCTCCCCAGTTTGTCACTAAATAACAGTCCCCAAGGAACGAGCGTATTATCAGAGCCACACAAGCGTATAGCAATGAAAACCATGTAATGCAGCATGGTGGATGTAACTAAGGGGGATAAATCGATGTCCAGAATCAAATAGTTCAACCAGGAAACTATTGCTACTCATATATAACAGTGGCATTTTTTGATAAGAAATGATAACCACTGAAAGATTATCCGGTATCTAATTCAAACCATACGATCAAATTGCATCACACTTCACTAGGTAAACAAGGGTTGCGTTCTGCTGAAGTTGGAAATTTGACCACATACATCAAAATATGAACAACAGATCCGATACCAATCATATCTAGATGCAGAAGTATTGTCAATATAGCGACTTTTATCGTTAAGTACCATAAACTAGCTACTTGATCTCACAGCATCAGTGACTAAGCAGGAGGTGCCCGTGGTGTAATGGTTATTGTTGTTGGAACTGGGCACGGCGACATGAGTTCAAATCCTGGACGAGTCTGATTGCATTTCACATTGGGAAAGGTATGAATCCAATTATTCTCCCTCCAGCTATGGGTAAATAGTAGGACAGTCTAGGTTCTTCATCCTTGGTTAGGCAACTAGTCTCGGAGAAGGAAAACTTGTTGATATGCCGTTAAAATAATCAGCCAAGCCAAAGAAATCCAAGAAATTTCAGAATTTTATGAAAATCAATTGTCAAATCTTAAATTGTTAAATTTGTTAATGTATTCTTGATATTCCCTTCGTCATGCATTTACCTTTGGTTTGATTTGGCAGGTTGTTTTAATGACATATCAATCTTCGTGGGTTACTAAATGCCAAAGCCATCCTATTAGAAGAACAGTAGCAGTACTATTTAACCCGTAGCTGTGGTAGAGATTTTAAAAAAATAGTAGGGCAGACTGAGTTCTTCAGCCTTGGTGAGGCAACTAGTCTAGGAGAAGGAAAACTCTGAATTCAAACCTGTTAAATTTCGCTTAAAAAATTGACCTTGTGTCATATCCTGCTCGAGCGGAGGGGTTGGGTAAATAGGATCAGTGACTAAGCAGAATATAAAAATCATATGCACATTGTGAACATAGGCATTACATTAGCGATCTTGAACTATAATACCATGGTGATGAATGGACATTTGTGTCGGGATCTGCATGGAAAAACTTCGATAATGCCGCCATTGGAGTTGCACGAATGCTTCTTGGTCTTCGTGCCTTAAAATCACAAAATACCATAGAAAAAATTCAACCAAGAATAAGGTGTGCTACATTTAATGGTTACTCTTGCACAAAAAGCTTCTCTTGCTACATACAGTTTCTCTTATGTCAGTTTTGAAACGGACATGACCACCTTTTATAACGAGCTATCTTCTCTTGTTTGACACATTCCCAAACATAACGTCCTGATCATTGGTGGAAACATAAATGCCCAAATATTTAAAGAGAGAAATAAAACATTCTGCTTACACTACGTGTTCAACATAAACGGTGAATATCTAGTTTTCTTTTAGGAGCATACTTGCAGCATGTTGCAAAAAAAAAAAAGAAAAAAAAGAAAAACACTATGGACTTACGGCAACCCAAATAACACTATATTATATATTCATAAGTGGATAAAGAGGGCTTTGATCAATGAGGCAATGAGGTGTATCTTCCTATCACAGAATCGTCACTTAAAATTTCATGTCAGTCAGTTGAGGCTGTAGAATACACCGGCTGCTTCTCCGCTGAGGAGTAAGACCTCCTTAACAAATGTCCTGGATATGACAATAAACAATCTGATAGTGGGGTCCCAGTAATACCAGAGCTTCGGGGAATGCGGAGTACCCCTTCATTACCATCACTCTCAGGTCCACTCTTATATAATATAGAGTTATATAATTAAGGAATGATTTTTTTTTTATTTTAATCATTTTTCATTAATTATATTTTATCATTCAGTTTGGTTGGGCTTTGAACTATTTGGGTCAAGAGTTTAGGAGTGTAGTCAATTGGTGCAGTCTACGCTTTCACGCTAAGGATATGACAATCACCATTGGCATAAGTAAACCCCAGACAGGAAATGAGGCTGGAATGTGGATGACTGTTGTGGGAACCTTACCCATTTAACTATAATGGATTCTTCTCACCGTTATTAGTACAGAGATTTCGTTGCCAGAAGGGCAGATCACTATTGCTTTTATACGAACAGTACGATACTTCTTACCTTTTCTATGTAACTCTATCTTTCTTGTGTAATATCTTGTGTTATCTAATATTCATGTTTGCGTTTTCATTAGTGACCCTTTCCGGGGCAAAAACATACTGGCGACGAGGAACTCGAACGAAAAAAGGGACTCTCCAACAAGCAAAAGTGGTTAATCACACAACATACTAGCGAAGATACATCGCAACAACAAAGAGTTACCCAACTACAAGTTGTTAAAGAATATACAACTAAATTCCAACATACAACGAACCAAACAAGATTTTTGTTAAACAACTACAAGGTATCAAATTGTACAAACGACGGAGTGTGTCGGATTGCAATTATTAAAAAAAAATAAATCTGTGAGAAAGATTGTCACGTAATCAAAAAGTGATTTTTCATATGTTTCTTTCTTCCCACTTCAGAGAAAAGTTTGATTCGGCATTTACAGTTTGTGTTGTACAAAAAAAAAACACACACACACAGTAATTATTCTTGATTTCTTGGGATATTTACTGAAGAAAAAAAAAAGCAAAAACTCCCCCCACTCCAAAAAAATGGAAGACCTTAGAGAAATGTTTGCACAAATGATAAAGTTCCAAATGGATGCTCAACAAAAGAACGAAGAAAGAATCTTAAAAAACGAGGAAAAACTCCTTCGCCTTCAGAAAGAAAACGAAGAAAGAATCTTAAAAAAACGTGGAAAAACAACAACAGTTCTTCCTTGAATTACAAAAACAACCAGAAGCACTTTTTAAAAGTCTAAGTAATAACCAGCCTATAGATAGTACTACTATTTTCACTCAAAATGCAGTGTGGAACGTACTCGAAACATTTTCTTACGCACCAGATGAGGAAGAGACCTTTGAAGCATATTATAGAAGATATGATAATATCTATATTACCGACTGTGCCGATTGGACTAATGCAAAAAAAAGTCCAGCTACTTCTACGAAAGCTAGGAACCGTGGAACACAACAAGTTCGTAGATTATATCTTACGAAAAAAA
The DNA here is from genome assembly GCA_963585895.1 of Sepioteuthis lessoniana. Classification (NCBI taxonomy): domain Eukaryota; kingdom Metazoa; phylum Mollusca; class Cephalopoda; order Myopsida; family Loliginidae; genus Sepioteuthis; species Sepioteuthis lessoniana. The sequence continues at coordinate 52,308,711 of OY757938.1, read as the reverse complement.
AACTTGCGAACTTGGCTTTTTAGAAACAGTTAAATTACTGTCAGTATTATTCAGCTCCAAAACGTCTCTATTCCACAAAAAATGGATATGCCTCAACTTAACAAAAAGTAACAGAGATGATTATTTAGGGTTTGCCTCGGTCGTCAATAAAAAACTGCGACGATTTTAAACTAGCCGAATTGTCAGTGGATAACTTCAAATGTCTAATATTCGCACAAGGCCAAGTGTCGGCAAAAGACGCTGAAATCAAACGCAGAGTTTTGTCGAAATTAGAGAACGAACACGATCTCAAACTTCAAAAACTGGCTGAAGACTGTCAGAGGATAGTGAGGTAAGACTCAAAAAATATCTAGGAGTCTAGTGTTGCTTACGTAAGGAAAGTCAAGCATAGATCCCAATCATACTCTCCGTTAAAAGAGAGAAAAAATATGATTACCCCAAATTTCAATACAGGCAGACTAGTGTCAATCAAAAAACCCCATCCAACGCTTGCTATCGCAGTGAAAAATTACATTGGGCCAAAGACTGTCCCTATCGTACAAAAAATGTCAAAACTGCGATAAATTCGGACATTGTAGAAACAGAAAAATAATTAAAAACTGAGCCAGACATACAAAAAGGGAGGACAAGTCACACAAAGTCGTTTGTAAATACATATCAGTCAAAGTAAGATTTCTGTTAGACTCTGGCTCTGATTTATCAATAATAAACTTACAAACTTGGAGAAAATTAAATAGGCCAATGATAAAGATGACAAGCAAGACGGTGGGAATGGTAACAGGAGACAAAATAAAATTTGAAGGTGAGATAATTATCCCAGTATCTCAAAATGGTATAAAAAAAATTAAAAGTCTTCGTACTGAAGAACACAGAAAATTTGTTTGGGTCGGACTGGTTTCAGAAATTTAATCTCTGGGATCAACCAATTAATACGTTTTGCCAAAAAGTAGAATGCATTACGACCGAAGCAGAACAAATTAAGATGGAACTAAAAGGTAGTTTCCCTGAAGTATTTTCAGCTGGTCTTGGCAAATGTACTAAAATTAAGGGAAAATTTGAACTGAAGGAAAATACACGCCCCATTTTTAGAAAGAGGCGAAACGTACCGTTCGTCGCGACCGAAGAAATAAATAAAGAGCTAGACCATTTAGTGAATATTATCGAAAGTAGAATTCAGCGAGTGGGCTGCTCCAACGGTATATAAAAGAAAAAAATCTTAGGAAATCCGGGTATGCGCAGATTTTTCTACAGGATTGAACACTGTACTCAAGGATTATCACTACCCACTCCCAAGCCCAGAAGAGGGTTTTAATAAATTAAATGGAGGAAAAGTCTTTTCAAAAATTGACTTAAGCGAGGCCTTCCTCCAGATTCCAGTTGAAGAAAATAGGTCTAAACTATGTATTAACAAACACAGAGGGCTGTACAAAATTTGACAGACTAGTTTTTGGAATAAAAGTCGCACCGGCTATCTTCCAACAGGTAATGGACACCATATTGGGCAGCTTTGATTTCACTTTCGCTTATCTTGATGATATTGTAATTAGTAGTAAAACGAAGGAGCTACACAAGAACATCTAAACAAGTTTTTCGCACAAATACGGGAATTTGGGATCAAGATAAAGGAAGCAAAATGCGATATCTTTATGAAAAAAATCAAATATCTGGGACATATTGATAAAGACGCGAGACGTCCAGACCCCGAAAGGGCTACAGCTATCAAGGATATGCCCGACGCTGATAATGTTACGACATTACAGAGCTTCCTTGGACTTGCAAAGTAATACCAAAGTTTCATTAAATATTTGCACGATCTCCGCGCCCCGCTAAACGAACTACTAAAAAAGATAAAAAGTAGAGATGGACGCCCGAATGTCAAACAGCATTTGACCAAATTAAAAAGGCCTTAACATCTGATCTTTTTCTCACACACTATGACCCAAAAGTGGGTATTATTGTAGCAAGCGATGCCAGGTCATATGGGGTTGGTTCGTGTATCCTACATAAAATGCCCGATGGGACAAAAAAGCCAATAGCCCACGTATCTAAAACCCTTCTTCCGGCCGAAAAGCATTATTCCCAGATTGAAAAGTAGGCCTTGGGAATAATATTTGCAGTGTCACAATTTCACCGTTACTTGCATGGCAGATTCTTTACTCTACAAACAGACCACAAGCCCCTAATAACCATTTTCGGAACAAAAAAGGGTCTACCAATTTATACTGCCAATAGGCTATTAAGATGGGGAACGATTTTACTGAACTACAAATCTAAAATCAAATACCTCCCATCAAAACAGATTAGTCACGCATATGGACTATCAAGGTTGGTACCGAAGTATAGTGAACCCTTCGAGGACACAATAATAGCAGCCTTACGAACAGACTGAAATTAAAAACATGATAGCCAACACCATCAAAGAACTGCCTGTGACGCTACTCGAGATAAAAAGCGAAGCAATAAACGACAACTTTATTACCAATATTAAACAGAAAATCAGAACAAAAAACGAAAAAGTTCCAGATTTATTATTTATTTACTATATAGTAAAAGGGTCGTAATACCAAAGAAATTGCAAAACAGAATTTTAAGAGATTTCCATACGGGACAGCCGGGAATAAATAGAATGAAGAGTCTCATGAGAAGCTGTGTTTATTGGCCAAAGATGGATAACGACATTACGGATATGATCGAAAAATTTAAAGGCTGTGCCTTAGCGGCAAAAGCACCCACCAAAAAAAAAACAGAACAATCTTGGTCGAGGATACATGTTGATTTTGCGGGTCCCCTGGAAGATTTCTACTACCTAATTGTAGTGGATAGTTACTCTAAATGGCCTGAGGTTCTCGGATGCAGAAGACCTACTCCGGGGACAACTATTGGGTTCCTATATGAACTGTTTGTATGGTTCGGTGTAGTAGATTGTGTGGTCAGCGACAACGGAAGCCAATTCACATCAATCGAATTCAAGGAGTTATGCGAAATCTTCCAAATAAAACACATAACCACACCGCAGTATCACCCAAGATCAAACGGCCAGGCTGAACGTTTTGTAGACACGTTAAAGTGAGCACTCAAAAAAGCATCAGGTACCCCGACGGACAAGGCACTACAGCAATTTCTGCAGGTATACAGAACCACACCCAATCCTAATACACCGCTGGCAGTCTCACCAGCTGAGACGATGTTTGCCAGAAAGATAAGATCCGTCTTCGATAAGCTACTCCCGAAACAAAAAAAGCTAAGAAAGACCACATGAGCGCCTAAAAAAAAGTTCAACCCGGGAGAAAAAAAAAAAACCAAAATAACACGTCCTGTTGGGAACGTGGAATAATCAAAAAAAGAATTGGTGATATGGTGTACATTGTAGAAAGACCTAAATTCACACATAAGAGACACCAGAACCAGTTACAGAAACGCCGTTTGAACGACTCCAACGACGTTCCACAAATAGAAGAAGAGCTAATAGACACCATTTTCGACATGTTCGATTTAGATCCTCCCCAACCAACACCTGAAATACGTCGGTCAGGGAGGAAAACGAAATTCACCGACCCGTTGATGATCGACCCAAAAAGAAAAAAATATTAACAGCACTTTTACGAAGTAAAAGACTTGGAGGAGGGGTGTTGTTGGAACCTTACCCATCTTACTATAATGGACTCTTCTCACCGTTATTAGTACAGAGATTTCGCTGCAAGAGAGACAGAACAATATTGGTGTTATACGAACACGACGAGACTTCTTAAATTTTCTATATAACACTATCTTTCTTGTGTAATATAATCTGTTATCTATTATCCGTGTTTACCTTTTCGTTAGTGACCCTTTCCGGGGCCACAACAATGATGTCATGCCCAGAAGAGATGGGAAGTGAATTTGGAAGATTTAAAAAAAAAAAGATTCAGTTGAGATACGACCATGGAGTTAAGAAGTTGTGGTCCGACCATTGTTTTGAGAAGTTGGGGTCCGACCAGTCAGTTGAGGATTTGTGATTGGACCATGTAGGCAGACAATTGAGTTTCTGCCATTGTTGCAGACAATTGAGTTCTCTGCCATTGAGTTGAGTTTTCTACCGTTGCGGCGGCGGTGGTTAAGTTTTTCGGGTCCCGACCAGCAAAGATGAATTGAGATCTAAAACACCACGAGATGTGCCGAACGTTGGGAGTGTTGTTAGCATAGTATGATTACGAAAGACTTTTAAGAATTGGCTATCTGCTTGTGTCGAATAACCGAAGTCAGACGTTTATAAAACCGTTCGTATTTGAAGAACGGAGTCCGCCTGTATTTTGTATTTGGGTATGTATTGTGTGACCGTTGGATTGATATAATTATGATACAGTTATAGTAAGCAAAAATTCCAGGGAAGGAGTAGCGCCCTCCCCTACACCTTGGTGTAGTAGCTATCGAAAAGGGAGCCTTCGGGTTACCCTCGACTATGGTCGCCAACTTTTATAGTAAGCAACAGGAGTAATAGCACCTGATAGTGTCCTATCTATGGGTCAAATAGAACTAAACTGTGTACTTATGATAAACTGAATTGGTTAAAGTAGAACTATTTTGACATTTAAAATGTGTACTTATGTTAAACTGAATTGGTTGAAATAAAACTGTTCATATGTTTAAAAATGGATTTGGCCTAATGGAGTGGTAGCACCACATAGTGTCCTATCAATGGGTCAAAAAGAATTAAACCGTGTACTTATGATAAACTGAACTGCTTAAAAGAGAACTGTTTTGGCTTTTAAACTGCATACATACACTACACAGAATTGTTTGAAATTGAACTGTTTATATGTATAAAATGAATTTGGAAGTAATAACCAACAATGAGTAGAGCGTTCGCCAATGGTCCGGGAGACCGGGGTTCAATCTCAGGTCGAGTTATATCAAAGACTTTAAAAATGGTACTTGTTTCTGCCTTGCTTAACACTCAGCATTATAAGGTAAGGATCAAGGGGAAAGTGGAGATGACTGACCAATTTTTATGATTTCAAGTTCAAATGAACAGCTACAGCAGCAATTGGGATACACCCTACTAAAGTCTGATTGTCACAGCTGGTGAATTTTAAAAATGCAATCTGGACATGAGGACACTTTAGAAGAACGATATTCAATAAAATTCTGTTTTAAACTTGGAAAAAATACTGCCACAGAAACGTATGGAATGCTTCCAACTGATTTTCGACCATCTTGCAATAATCGAGCATCAGCTTTTGAGTGGCATAAGAGATTCAAGGAAGGCAGGGGGTCTGTGAGGGATGATTTGAGGTGTGGGAGGAGTAAGGTAGTCAATACACCTGAGTTGATTGGCAAAAGGGTTAGGGTTAGGGTTACTATGTTGAGGTTTTAAGGAAGTTCAGGAAGAGATTCCGTCGGAAGAGGCCAGCACTATTCAAATCGGGTCAGTGGTATTTCCAGAAAGACAATGCACCAGTCCACAACTCCATCCTTATCACAGACTATTTGACCAAGATGGAGATCAAGACAGTTCCTCAGCCTCCCTATAGTCCAGACCTTGCTCCTTGTGGCTTTTACTTATTCCCTAAGCTCAGAGGCTGTTGTTATGAGACAATTGAGGAGATAAAAGAGGCTGTGACAAAGGTCATTGACAGGCTCAGTGTTGTATACTCACAACCATAGCCATAACCATATCATAATCATAATGATATCTCATTCCAACGGTACATGTACAAATTCAAGTACTGGGAAATACACAACACATTAACAGGCGAACTCACTGTTGTTCACATACAGACGTTTATTAACTTCTTGACTTCTGAGTTCGGTTTTTTTGACACGAGAGAGAGAGAGAGAGAGAGAGAGAGAGAGAGAGAGAGAGAGAGAGAGACACACACACACAATTCTTAAAAGTCTTTCATATCATACTATGCTAACAAAACTCAAACGCTCGGCACATCTCGTGGAGTTTTAGATCTTTCATCTTCGCCGGTCGAGACCCGAAAAACTCAATTGTATGTCTGGGGTTTATTATGACAATTTTGATTGCCATATCCCCTGCGCACGAGCGTAAACTGTACCCAGTGTCTGTGCCCCTGAATTAAGAGCCGAATAGTTCAAAGCCCAACCAAACTGAATGATAAAATATAATTAACGAAAAATGATTAATTTAAAAAATTATTCCGTAATTATATAACAACACAAGAGGACTTCCCTGGGGTCTCCAGGGAGGTGTTGAAACGGTACAACAAGTGCATTGAACCCGGAGGAGATTACTTCGAAGGGGATTAGAGTTTCATGTGTCTACTATCAATAAAAGTACCTATACGAAAAAAGTTTGGAAACTTATTTAATGATCCTCATAGATAGATAGATAGATAGAATTATTATATAACACAGTTGAGTTCGAGTTCCAGAGGCAGAGTCAGAGGCAGTGACAGTTGAGTTCAACGGGCCAGTTGAGTTGCAGCCAGTTGGAGTCGAGATGTGGTAGGGAAAGCCACATCAGACAGAAGGGGCCTTTTGGCCCTGATGAGTTGGGGTCCAGAGAAGATGCTGATAAGATGCAAAAAAGAAGCCAGCATCCAACTGAGTAGACCCCAGGGCTCCAGTTGAGCATCAAGAGAACGAGAAAGACACAACATGACAGCCATAAGGAGTGGAGGTCAAAATATTACAGTTATGTTCGATCTCCAGCTCCCTCTCACACACAAACCTTGAGTAACCCTTTTCGAACCCTTGCAATAAAGTGAGAGGTAAATATATTTATAAAGAAATCTTCCGGCGTCGTTTATCATTGCGTCGGTATGTATCCAGTATATGTATGTATATTTCTGCATGACCATGTATATGAGAATACAGCATATATTGATTTGGTGCCAAAAAACCAGACATATCATCATGATATGGTTACGGACAGGGTTTCCACGGAGACGATCAGAGAAAACACAAGGCCCCCCAGAAAATAACAAGAAAAGAAAAAAAAAACAGGAACAGACCTTCGCGAAAAGAACAGAAAAAAAGAAAAGAGGAAGACAATGCAACGTGCAGGAAGAAAAGAAGAAAAAAATGAAAACAAGAAACAAGAATAAACCAGCTACAAAAACAGTAAAGTGAAAAAGAAAAAAAATTAGTAAGTACATCGCTCATTCATATAATTCTCTCTGTCGATTAATTTGGGTTTGTAAAAAAAGGGGTTGATTATAATAGTGAAAGATTAGTTTTAATGACAAGGGCCTTGCTAGAAGCATAAAATAGGAAATATTTTTTTTTAAATGTGTAATCCCAAGATAAAAATTGTGATTACTGCTATGTGTAATATTGTATCATAGTAAGGGACAGAAAAAAAAGAAAGGGTAAGAAGAAATTATACAAACAGTGAAAAGAGGAGAAAAAAGAGGAGTAGGAAGGGAAACAAAGATATGGGACAGTTACTGTCCGTTTTTTGAGAGACACTTTATATAAACAATATTGTCAGAAATGAAATTTACAATAGAATCTTTGGGGTCTTTGTGAGTAAAAACTTATCGTAAACAATAAATTTTATGAATGGAATTTTTTATCATAAATAGGTCTTTGTGAATAGAAATGTGTTGTAACTTCTCAATGGTCCGGACAAGTGATGATTGAAAATTAGAATTTCAGTCCAAGATCTGGAATCCGCATATCTGTAGTTCAGACTTTTTGGGTAGGTTTTCATGTTTGGAACTTGTGGATTGGAAATGAGAATTTTAATCAGAGAAATGGAATCCTGGGAGCATCAATGGGATTGTCCAAGAATTTCGCACATTGGTGGTTTGTCTGAATAATGCGCATATAATTTTTCGATATTTGTGAAGTTGGGAGAATCGATATTTTCGGCGATGGTAGAATCAGGCTGTTTTTTTTTCTGTGGAGATTGTTGATACCAATTATCGGAGACATGGGTATAGTCTCAGACTTGTCGTGGTCCGTATCGATTGAAAATGGTCTTGTCGTGGAGGGAGAGTAACTAAGAGACAGATGTTTTTTTTGTGTCTGACGAGGCAGACGGGTATTTTGTGAGTTCCCCCTGGTGTGGGGCTTTGAGGTTGTTGTTGGGGAAGATATTTGAAACAGGGTTTTGGATATAACTAAGAGATGTGCAGAATTTTGACGGAACCAGGTGTGGCGAAGATTCGCAGATTCGGATTAGGAAATATTTTGAATTGGGAAATGTTGGCAGAACTGATAAAAGTTGGGTTGTTTAGAAAGAAAAACTCAGGATATTTTGTGCAAAGAAAAAAAAAAAAAAGAATGCTCGTAAGCTATTGAGAATGTTTTATTATAAATCAGGCTTAATTTATGGTACTATAGACTGATACTGAATAAACTGGGAAGCGAACCGATAGTTATAGAATGAAGGTAAGGACTGAGAGAGGTAGATATAAGGTTGGGAAAAAAAGAGACATTGAATGAGCAATTTATTATGAAAAAAAATGATGAAAACAAAAAACAAAAACGTACAGGACAATGGAAAAAAGACGGAAAGAAAAAAAAAGAAAAGAAACTTGAACATTGTTGAACACAGCATATAGGGGAAAAAAAGAAAGAACAGACATTTTTAGTAAAATAAACATCAGTACATAGATTGAAAAAAAGAAGAAAAGAAAACTGAACATTTGTGAACTGTGACTGTAATATTGTTTTGACTTGTTGTAAAGTGAAAAAAATTTTGAGCTTGAGTTTAAAGACGACATTAGAAAATTTTTTTTCCTGTTCATATTATGAAATTTGACGAAAACCATTAACAGAGGATTTTATTCTAGGTTTACTAATATTTGCAATTATATTGATTCTAGAATTCTTTTTTAGAATTTGGGGTTTTCGTGGAATAGGAAATATTTTGGGGGGGGTTTCTGTTTTGACGAATCGGTCGCTGACGCGAGAATAGGACAGACATTCATCCAAGCTATGTTACAGGTTGTTGTTGGGTAGACGGCAAAGAAAGCAATTCTATCGAAGAATTCGCCAGCCCATGAAGCTGTTGAGGGCCAATGGTGGCTTCTATTTTTAGTTTGGAGTTCCGAGGATGGAATATAAGTAAAAAGGCGTGGCCTACTCCAAAATTTTGTGGATGATGTCTGAGTCTTTCAGTCACGATGGTATTTTGGATTCGTGCGTGATTTGTCAAAGTAAAACGAATCTGGGAAAGGCGAGGTGCCTATAAATTGGTAGCCACGAGGGTTCCTGATTAAATTGAAAAGAAACCCGGCGCGGGTTTGATCAGGTAAAACATGTTTCCTCAAGGGCTTGCAAACCAATGGTCATGGAAACAGAAACTTAATGAAAAAAATGGGTAACACATTGCTAATTAGTATTTTGCGTGGACTATTTTAGGTGGTTTACAGCATGCGTGCCAGATTGGGATACATTCGGACGTATTGTGATACTTTGTTTTGGGCCATGATTTTTGTAGTTTATGGGGAATGCTTTGGGCCTTGAAGATAGTGTGTTATAGTTTATGGAATTCTCCGGTTACTCCGGGTAGGAACCTGTTGAGCGAAGAACTGGAGTGTGGTCATGAGGAATCCAGTCGAAATGTATTGCTGGAATGACCAGGGTCACTAAGTTTGTGACCAGGATATGGGACCAGAGTATGGTCCTTTTAGGGTTTTGAAATTTCTTCCAGGAATTATGGAGGGCCCGCTGTGTTGAGAGGATAAAACAATGCATCCGTATTGTAGCTTGATGCACACATGTCAAGATGGCCAACCACGCAAATATAGTAAGACAAATTTAGATAATAATTAGCCGGGCAAGTGTTACATACAGAGAAGGTCACCTTCTAAGTAAGATTTTGTTTGCTGTAGTTCAAGTGACTTTTTTGTGTTTTCAGCATTTATTGTTCTTGTAAATTATTCTGTAAAATATGTGTGAGGGTGGTGGAGACGAACGTGATGAAAATTCCACATGTGGAATTTTGAAAAATAATTAACGGATGATTGTTATATTTTGACCTTCGACCCGGCCCAAAAATGCTATTCGAAGGTGATGCACCGGAAGGAAGTGACACATTCCAATGGCCAGTAATCGAAAGAGATCGCGTGGGCGGATTAAGGCTTATAATATGGGACAAGGTGAAGGTCCCACTGTGCCACTACAGAGTGATGCACCGGAAGAGAGGGACCTGTGAACTGCATGACAGTTATTTCCGCTTGATGACGATTAAACATTCGATTTCAAAGATCTAGTGAGCGATCGTGTGGGCGTTGAACTTGAGTTCGAGTCCCAGTGGCAGTTGAAGATTCAGTGGGCGTTGAAGTTGACTTCGAGTCCCAATGGCAGAGGCAGAGGCAGTGGCAGGGGCAGTTGGCAGTTGAGTTCGACGGGCCAGTTGAGTTGCAGCCAGTTGGAGTCGAGATGTGGTAGGGAAAGCCACATCAGGCCGAAGGGGCCTTTTGGCCCTGATGAGTTGGGGGTCCAGAGAAGATGCTGATAAGATCCAATAAAGAAGCCAGCACCCAGCAGAGTGGACCCCGGGGTTCCGGTTGAGCATCAAGAGAACGAGAAAGACACAATAAAGTGAGAGGTGAATATATTTATAAAGAAGTCTTCCGGCGTCGTTTATCATTGCGTTGGTATGTATCCAGTATATGTATGTATATTTCTGCATGAATCAGCTGATGACAATACAACATATATATATATTGAAAGAGAGATAGAAATAGATAGATGAAGAGTGAGAAAGAAACATAAATTGCTGTGTGAGATAGATAGATAGATAGATATTGAGATAGATAGATAGATAGATAGATAGATACATACAAATTGAAAAAGATAGATAGATAGAGAGATAGAATGATAGATACGAACAATATGTCACAGATAGATAGATACGTACATACATACAGATTGAAATAGATAGATAGATTGATGGATACATACATACATACATACATACATACATTGATAAAAAGATGGACATGATTAATATAATATAGATGTATTAGAATAGACTAAAATACATAATAAAAGAAATATATATACATACATACTTACATATGAAAAATGATATAACATAGATATGAAAGAATGGACTGAAATATATAGTAAGAGAAATATATATATATATATATATATATATATATATATATATATATACATTGATAAATTCATAGAAATGAATAATATACAGTTAGAGAAATGAATATATAATACACATATATCATATATATACAAATAGATAAAGAGAGTGAGAGTGAAAGGTGAGAGAGAGAGAGAGAGAGAGAGAGTCAGCCAGCCAGTAGGCCAAACATGTATTTTGTTCAAGAGTTTGAGAGTAGGATTTTGTCTCAGAATTTTTTTTTCTGAATCCATCACGAATAATTATTTCACTTCTAAAAGCACTAGAGTTGCATATTTGTCAGGAAGTAGTAAATATGTTTCTGACGACGAGGGACAGGTCAAAGTTTATTACACATACGTTAGTGGCAGCAGTGATATATATATATATATAGAGAGAGAGAGAGAGAGAGTAACACAGTGAGACGAACATTCATTTTATCCGAGATTTTGAGTGTAGGATTTCGTCTTAGAAAACATTTTAGTCATTAGAAACTTCACTACGTTCATCATGCAGCAATTTAGTTGATTAAATTTCGAAAAAATGCATTGCTTAATAGTCAAATGGAATTGAAATTCGTCGTTATTCCAGACTTAAGAAATAAAAAGATTTTATCATGCGGAAAAAACAACTGTTATATACAGGTCAGAAATGGTAAACCACAAACTTCAGCAAATTATTTTTAAAATAAAGACATTTTTTTAAAATTCTGCTGATGTTATTTAGCTTGGTTTGATTGTGTTATATGGCATATCAACCCTGGCAGGTTATTTAATGCCACATTCTCTTGATATATATATATATATATATATATATATATAACAACAGAATAGAGTCATCACTATCTTAGTTGAGGGGTTTTCCTACAAAAAAAAAAAAAACGAAGGGTACAGGGCCAATGTAAAAACTTATAACTCAGTCAAGCAACAGTGCAACAGAGAGAACCCTAAAGCAAAAAAAAAGCTTAAAAATTGACCTTGAGTCATATCCTTCCCGAGCGGAGGGGTTGTTAAATATAGGGAACCCTAAAGCAAAGGATATATACAAAGTTTTCTTCTCCAATGGAAATTACTCAACTAATACTTCTTTATCCACACACATCTGGTATCAAAAGGACGTAAACGTTTCACCTAGCATTACCGGGGAAATTCTAAAACGAGCACCTACCTACAGGAAGACATTAAAAAAATACCCTCTTTGTCTCCATGAGAAACTCGCCATTATCACTCACCCATCACAAAACACCCAACTAAAGAAAAAAATCCGAAATATTATTTAAATGCCGGCAGGAGAACAAGCATCTACTTTTGCATTTCGACCCATAAACATTATCTATCTTCACCACCATCATCTGCCATACCAATACCACCTCCACCACTAAAAACCTCCACGCTCGTTCACGAATAATCCCACAACACACCCGCTGCACCGTAAGTACCATTTTCCTCCATTGAACCTTTATATCCATTCATTACGTCTACTATACTTACATCTTAAATCAAAAATTAAATTTCTTCATAATGCAATGATGATGATGATGATAAGTTTGTCCCCTAGTTTCTCATTTCTCATTTCTCATTTCTACACTCACAAAAAAAATTTATTCGGACAAATCCATGACTGTCTCTTGACTTCCGACACCTTTTGCTATACATCGCTACATATATTAATAAGGAAACTCAAATCTGCTACGCAGCCTATGTATCATAACACACACACACACACACACACACACACACACACACACACACACACACACACACACTATCACATATACGATCACACACAACAATACGCAAATATAATCAACACACACATGTACCAAAAATAGTCTTATACGCAATTCTAACGTAAACATTCCTTTGTATCTTTTCGATGTTATCGCTTTCTCCAAAATCTTCTTTTATGCCTGATGATTGTCGTATAAAGACAGCATGAAAGCAGATGTTGCAGATAAGCTTCCTTGTGATTAAATATGTATAAAAACTAATATATATTTATCATATATATATATATATATATATAAACAACTTTGGTTGAATACCGCAGATTGTTTCTTTTTGAAAATCTTCAAGTGAAGAAGTTCAAGTCTTCTCCTTATTGCTTCTGAGTCAAGTTAGTAACATAATACCTAATTCCTGTGGAGGTGCCCGTGGTGTAATGGTTATCGTCGTAGGAATTGGACACGAGTTCAAATCCTGGAAAAGACTGATTGCATCTACTGCAAAACTAATACCCTTGGGAAAGGTATGAATCCAATTATTCTCCCTCCAGCTATGGGTAAATAGTAGGACAGATTAGGTTCTTCAGCCTTGGTGAGGTAACTAGTCTAGGAGAAGGAACACTCTGAATTCAAACCTGTTAAACTCCGCTTAAAAATTGACCTTGTGTTATATCCTGCCCGAGCGGAGGGGTTGGTAAATATGATATGATAATACCTAATTCCTACATTGACCATACAACAACCACACTCTCTCGTCGCCTTACCTGCTTCTTTTCTGACATGTGCCATAAAACAACATATAATGACAAAGCATAACAAAAACACTGACAAAATCAAATCTCCAGATACAAGAAAGATCCTAATTAAGAATACAAAAATCATATATAAAAATAACAATAAAAATCGTTTACAAATCCTCAAAGCACTAACTGCAAAAATTAAAAAAAAACACACACACTATGAATAAAACAGCATTCACCACAAGTATCAACATAAACTTATTCAATAACTAACCACCCCTCCTAACAGAATGAACCAACCACGTTAATAATTTATGTATATCATCATCATCATCATCATATCGTGCTGGCAGCACGGATATCCCTGACCCTCTCTCGCCACTCCTCCCTATCGTTCATCGCCCTAGGTAGGTCTTCAGGACAACAACCTGTATCCTCACATAGCTGCTGAATGTACGTTCGTGCTGGTCGTCCTGCTTTTGCGCGGCCGTGTGTGGGGATCCATAAGAGTACATCTCTTATGAGTTCATCTCTGCTTCTCCAGCAATGTCCTGCATGTCTGGTTCGCCTAACTTGAATAGATTTCGTGATAGGGGGCAGGTGTCCGTACAGTTGGTGTCTTGTGGGGTGTTGCTGCCAGGACTTGTTGAGGATTGCACGCAGCATTCTTGTGTAATTGCCATCTAGTTTCTTCTCCAGCCGTTTTGTTTGCGTCCATGTAGTGCATCCATATAGCAGTATCGATGTGACCGCTGCCTGGAAGAAACTGCGTTTCATTTTATCGGTTAGGTCTGATTTCCATATAGTCGATAGCCTATTGATAGCTGTCCATGCTTTCGTTAACCTCGTTTCGATGTCCTTTTCGGTTGATTCGACGCTGCTTCCTAGGTACGTGAATTTGTCTACTAGTTTAAGAGGGGTTCCTTCTAGAGTGGAGATGTCCCCTGTTTGGTTATAGCACATATATTCCGTTTTGTGTGCATTAACATGGAGGCCTATGCTTGCTGCTGCTCGTTCCAGGCTATGCAGAAGTGTTTCGGCTTGGTCAGGTGTATTTGCCAGTATCGCTATGTCATCGACGTAGTCGGCGTCGGTAATTGTTGTTGCGGGATATCTTCTGCTTCTTTTCTTCGTCAGTTCGAAGCCATTCTCTTTGATTTTGTCAATCGATGTTCTAAGTACGTAGTCTAGACAAATGATAAAGAGATACGGAGCCAGCGTGTCCCCTTGTAGTACTCCTGCTACAATGTCGAAGTATTCTGTGTCTCCATCTGGTGATCGTACTTTTACTTTAGTGTTTCTATAGAGAATCGTTATTGCCGCTACGGTTTCTTTAGGTATGCCGTACGCTAGTAGGATTTGTTCCATCTTTCCTCTGTGAATGGAGTCGAAAGCCTTGGTAAAGTCGACAAATATTAATGTCGCTTGTAGGTTCTTTGCCCGTACACCCTCAAGGATTCTGCGGATGGTTAGTATTTGTGAGGTCGTAGATCTATTTCTTCGGAAGCCATTTTGGTTTTTTCTAAGTATGTTGTCGATTTTGGGTTCTATGCGGTTTCGTAGTAGGGCATTGTAGATTTTGGCAGCTATGGATGTAAGTGTTATGCCTCGGTAGTTTTTGGCTAATCCGAGGTCTCCCTTTTTAGGGAAGGGGAGTATGCATCCCTTCGTCCATCTATCTATCGGATTTTGATTGTATACTGCGTTGCAACGTATCGTAACAAACGATCTAAGACGACCCTCCCGAAAGATAACCGACTAAATAGTTGAAAGCTTTTTTTTTCTTTACCAACTTAACTCAGAAGTAAAAAGACCAGTGAGAAGACTTAGACGTCTTCACTTGAAGATTTAAAAAAAAGAAACAATTCGCGGTATTCAACCGAACCTGTTTAGATAATTATTTGCAGCCTAAGTATACAATATATATATATATATATATATATATATATATATATATATATATATATATATATAATTATATATAAGAGGGGCATACGATAAGTTTCCAGACTTTTTTGGTACGGGCATTTAAATTTGTCGTAGACTCTTGAAAATTCAGTATGTTATTGCTATACATCTTATGAGATGACTGACCAATTTTTATGATTTCAGGTTCAAATGAACAGCTACAGCAGGAATTGGAATACATCCTACTAAAGCCTGATTGCCCCAGCTGACACTTTAGAAGAACGATATGCAATAGAATGCAATAAAATTGTGATTTAAACTTGGAAAAAATACTGCCACAGAAACGTATGGAATGCTTCGGACTTCTTTTGGAACATCTTGCATGAATCGAGCATCATGTTTTGAGTGGCATAAGAGATTCAAGGAAGGCATGGAGTCTGTGAGGGATGATGAGAGGTATGGGAGGAGTAAGGAAGGCAATACACGAGAGTTAATTGGCCAAACGTTTAGGGTTAGGATTACCATGTTGAAGTTTTAAGGGAGTTCAGGAAGAGATTCCTAGGGAAGAGGCCGGCACTCTTCAAATCGGGTCTGTGGCATTTCCAGCAGGGCAATGCACCAGTCCACAACTCCATCCTTGTCACAGACTATTTGACCAAGATGCGCATCAAGACAGTTCCTCAGCCACCCTGTCGTCCAGGCCTTGCTCCCTTTGACTTTACTTATTCCCTAAGCTGAGAGGGTGTCGTTATGAGACAATTGAGGAGATGAAAGAGGCTGTGATGAAGATCATTGACACGCTCACACAAGAGGACTTTGACGGGGCGTTCCAGAAGTTTTTGGAACGGTACAAGAAGTGCATTGCAGCCGGGGGGAGATTACTTCAAAGGGGACAAGAGTTTCATGCGTGGACTATCAATAAAAGTGCCCATACGAAAAGAGTCTGGGATCTTATCGTATGCACCTCGTATATATATATATATATATAATTTGTAAGCTTACAGTAGGTAACATTCTTTTTAAACGAGTGAGCTCATATCTGTTAGCACGATGTTAAATGGTTTCAAGTATTGTCATCTGATAAAAATAATTCTATTCATTATTCATTTGTTTGCACATAGTTAAATGATTTCCTGTAAATTATATGATTAAATAGATAGGATCATAACAGGTACTACCACTCTGATTCAGAGTGGATCTTGGAATAAAAGTGTACTCCAATTTCCCCAAACCTCCGGGAATGGAGCCTCACCATCAGATGCCGTTTACTGTTATACATAGGAAACTCATTGGTGGAGGAGTCCCAGCTCGCTGCAAAGGTGGAACATCGAGAAACAGGTGCATCCTTGACATGTCAATCGAGAAACAGGTGCATCCTTGACATGTGGACGGGTTGAATGCGGTGCAGATGAGACGCCCACAAGAAGCAGGTGGATGTCAAACAATTATATAACCCGGTGCCACAGACAGTTCGAGTTAGTTGGTGTCAGTTTGTTGGAGTTCGAGTTGCAGTTCGTGGCAGTGAGAACCAGCTCGATACAGAGGGCTTGGGCCCTCAGGACCCCGGTTGAGCTGCCCAGCAGAATGAGGAAGAAGTGCTGCTATGACCAGAGAAACTTGGGGTCAATATGTTCGGTTCTGTTCCAACTCAACTTTTCACACGCAACCCTTTCGCAGCCCTTTCGAATAAAGGTATATTTTTCAAAAGAAGTGTGTTCGTTCGTCATTATTGTTGATTATGTTTCCGCATGTATATGTATACGTATAGTTGTATCACGGCTATACAACAAAGGAGCAATTAGTGTATTCAACAGTCCCTGACGAATAAGCTTCTAACGTTACTGAATCATTATCAAAATCAACTGAGGTGCCCGTGGTGTAAGAGTTATCGTCGTAGGAAATGGACACGAGTTCAAATCCTGGACGCGGCTGATTGCGTTTCACATAGCACTAATACCCTTGGGAAAGGTATGAATCCAATTATTCTCCCTCCAGCTATGGGTAAATAGTAGAACAGACTGGGTTCTTCAGCCTTGGTGAGGCAACTAGTCTAAGAGAAGGAAAACTCTGAATTGAAACCTTAAAGCGGTTGGTAAATATGCATTATCAAAATAAACTGCTCATTTTTTGAGAGAAAAATAAACCTACTATATCTGATATAAAAATCAAGTTTACTCATCATTATTGATGATTAAGTTCTGTTACAAAAGGAAGGGATGCCGACGGAGCCAAGTAATTTTTTACACAGCTATGAACCATACTCCGTACGTGAGAGACGTTCTCCACCAAAAAGTAACCTTGTGCCACATCGTTCCTTTGGTTTGTTTATTTAATGGCATATCCGACTTCGAGGCTTATTTAATGCCAAAGCCAACCTTGTTGAAGAATGTTAGAGGCATAATTTAAACCATGCCTCGATGGGATAAGAGATTTTCATATCTTTCCCTAGAGTCCGAAGGTGAACATAATAGTACGACTGGAGTTCGAACTCGCTTACTACGATGTCTTAGTTCGTCACGTTAACCAGAACATCAAGGATACTCCCCCTATCATTCATTTGGTAAATGGGTTAGGAAATACCTTTTGAAGAGGAACGAAGTGTTTTGTATGTGTATGTGTGTGATTAGGGCACAGTTTTAAGTAGAAACGATATCCGACAAAACAAACACTCGCAGGGTGGAACAATAAAATTGTCGCCCTAGAAAAGACGACATGATTCCATTTCCGTTTAATGAAAACCGGTTCCCTTTTTTCTTTTTTTTTTTTTTTGTGTTGAAGACTATCTACTATTTGGCTAGTTGTGTACAACTCCCAAGAGCGATAGGAGCCTTCTGTCATGTCTGAAAGTGACACAAAGTTCAACGAGCGAGATTGGCGATGCGCCGCTGTGCAACTCATGCCCTCTACCGATCCAAATTATGACAACAGGACCATTGCCAGCACCCTCAAAATGCACATCTGGATTGCCACGAATAACAGGGACGTGCCCAGGGTGATGAAAACAAAGTTTCCGGCTACAGTTATGGTCTTTAATGTGGTTTCAAGTGAGGACCACATCATGCCACCACACATCTTCGAAGTCGGCTTGAAAGTCAACACCAAAGTGTATCTGGATGTTGATCCCCTGGTGCAATCAGTTGGCCGGTGGCAGACCCTGGGTGGGGCAGCAGGACTTGGCACCGGCCCACAAGTCCAAAGAGACCCAGGCTTGGCTTCAGAAGGAGTGCTACGACTTTGTACCCTTCTCTCACTGGCCCCCGTCCTCCCCCGACCTGAACCTGCTGGACTACTTCGTTTGGTGATACGTCAAGAACATCACCAACATGACCTCCCAAAACACCAAAGCCAGTCTGATCGCCGCCATCCGCCGAGTATTCGCCCAGCTCTCGCCGGCGCTTGTGGAAAAGGCATCCTCCTAGTTCCGAATCTGTACCGGATCCGTATTGAGGCTGAAGGCGGCTACATTGAATAGAAGTCAGCTCTATTACATAGTCAAGTTGCCTGAATTGATTTTTTCTATAAAAGTTTTAAAATAAAGCTGTAGTGTTATTTTCTTTAGGACGACACTTTTATCGTTCCACCCTATATATATATATATATATATATGATAAAGTATATATGTATATATATATATATATGATAAAAGAAAATTATGAGACTAATCCGTATATTCTTTTATTTCTCTATCAACAAACACGCATTCAGAGACATAGAAAGATCAGGGTAGGTGGGTGGATTTGAATAATATAATCAAGAATTATTTTACGAAGCCAGAATATTCACTGATTAAAGAAAATAATATTTTATGTCTGATATGTTATTAATTTATTTAATGTTAAATGAAATCTCAAAGCGAAAACTTTTTCAGCTCATTGCATGTAAATCATGGGAGAGGAGTTAGCACTGAATAGATGAGGGGGTTGTAGAACACTTCGACGGCACCTCTGCATAGGTATATAATCCCCACTAACGTGAGTCATAGATATGGTGGTGAGGCTCCAGTTCTATATCTTTGAAGAATTACAGCCAGATCCGCTCACACTGTTACGGTAGAGCCTGTAAGAGTCCCATCTATCGATCAAATCGAACTATTTTATCATTTACTATACTTAAAATACAAAAAAGAATTTAACTGTGTGCAAACAATAGATAACTCTAATTGAAACAATGTAAGTATCTGTAAACAATGATTATATTAGTGTTGAAAAACAATACCTTGAACCATTGAACTGTGTCCAAACAAATGATTAGATGCAAATTGGATGAGAATACTAGATAAATAGAGCTACTTATACAATTAAAAGCAATATGTGAAACCCTCTATGGGTCAAAAAGAACTGTTTAATCCTTTTCTATACCTAAATTTCGACATTGTTGCAGGAGTCCTACAAGTGGACACGCTAGCTCCATACCTCTTTATCATTTGTCTAGACTACTTACTTAGAACATCGAGTGCCAAAATCAGAGAGAACGGCTTCGAGATGACAAAGAAAAGAAGCGGAAGGTACCCCGCAAAAACAATTACCGACGACGACTACGCCGATGACATAGCGATACTGGCAAATACACCCAACCAAGCTGAAACACTATTGCATAGTTTGGAACGAGCAGCCGCAGGCCTAGGCCTCTATGTCAATGCACACAAAACGGAATATATGTGCTATAATCAAACGGGTGACATCTCCACTCTAGACGGAACCCCTCTTAAACTAGTAGACAAATTCACTTACCTAGGAAGCAGCGTTGCATCAACCGAAAAGGACATCGACACAAGGTTAACGAAAGCATGGACAGCTATCAATAGGTTTTCGATTATATGGAAATAAGACCTAACCGATAAAATGAAACGCAGTTCCTTCCAGGCAGCGGTCGCATCGATACTGCTATATGGATGCACTACATGGACTCAAACAAAACGGCTGGAGAAGAAGCTTGACGGCAATTACACAAGAATGCTGCGAGCAATCTTGAACAAGTCCTGACGGCAACACCCCACAAGACACCAACTGTATGCCCACCTGCCTCCTATCACGAAAACTATTCAAGTTAGACGAACCAGACATGCAGGACACTGCTGGAGAAGCAGGGACGGACTCATAAGTGATGTATTCTTATGGACCTCCACATATGGCCGTGAAAAAGCAGGACGACCAGCACGAACATACATTCAGCAACTATGTGGGGATACGGGATGTTGTCTAGAAGACCTGCCTGAGGCGATGTACGATAGGGAAAAGTGGCGAAAGAGGGTCAGGGATATCCGTGCTACCAGCACGACATGATGATGATGATGATGATGATGATACTTGAAACCATTTAATTATGTGCAAATAAAACTATTAGTGTTTCTTTGTTTGTTTGGGTTTATGGCATATCAACCTTTGTAGGTTATTTAATGCCAAATCCATTTTTATACATATAAACAGTTCTATTTCAAACAATCCAGTTTAGCATAAGTACACACTTTAGTTCTATTTGACCCATGAATAAGGCCCGATCCGGTGCTACTGCACATTGCCAAAAGCTTTAGTATTACTGGAACCTCACGATCAGATTGTTTATGGTCATATCAGGACACTCGTCCGAAGAGGCTTACCCCTCTGCAGAGAAGCAGTTGAAGTATTCTACAGCCCCAGCCCACTGGGCAAAACTATTGGCGTTAGAAACCATTTAACTGTGTGCAAATAAAACTGTTAATGTAAGATAGCTATATATGAAACCATTTAACTTGGTGCAAATAAAATTGTTAATGTTAGCTTTAAATGAAACCATTTAACTGTGTGCAACTAAAACTGGTAATGTAAGATATCTATATATGAAACCAATTAACTGTGTGCAAAAAAAACAGTTAGCGTTAGATTGCCATATATGAAACTATTTAACTGTGTGAAAATTAAACTGTAAATTCAAGATAGCTATATATGAAACAATATAACTGTGTGAAAATAAAAAAGTTAAAGTAAGATAGCCATATATGAAACCATTTAACTGTGTGCAAATAAAACTGTGAATGTAAGATAGCTATATATAAAACTATTTAACTAAGAGCAAATAAAACTGTTAGTGTTTGATGGCTATATATGAAACCATTTCAATGTGTGCAAATAAAACAATTTGTGTTAGATTGCTATATATGAAACCATTTAACTGTGTGCAAATAAAACTGTGAATGTAAGATAGCTATATATAAAACCATTTAACTAAGAGCAAATAAAACTGTTAGTGTTTGATTGTTATATATGAAACCATTGAACTAAGACCAAATAAAACCGTTAGTGTTTGATTTCTATATACGAAACCATTTCAATGTGTGCAAATAAAACAGTTAGTGTTAGATTGCCATATATGAAACCATTTAACTGTGTGCAAATAAAACTGTTAATGTAAGATAGTAGTGTATGAAACTATTTATCTGTATGCAAATAAAACTGTTAATTTTAGATAGCTGTATTTGAAACATATTTGCCTGTGAGCAAATAAAACTGTTATTGTAAGATAGCTATATATGAAACCATTTATCTGCGTGCAAACAATAAATAACTCTAATTAAAACCATGTAAATATCTGCCAACAACATTTTAATATTAAATAGAATTATTATGGCTAAATATCAATATTGAGACTGGTTAACTACGTATAAAACAATAATTATGGCTCGTTTTAAATGATATTACCGATTAACTATTCGCTTACAGATCATTTATATAGTATACATGTATAAACAGGATTTACTTTCAAATAAGCCACTAGGGTTGATATGCCATAAAACACAACCAAACAAAACCAACATTGAGGGAAAGCAGATAGGCATTCCAATACCCTGAAATACGTTTTGAGTAAGTTATCAACCTGGCATTAATAGATAATAGCGGGGAAGATTAGTATCGCCAATAATCTCCATTGTCCTGGAAGAAGTTATAACGTGAAACAACTTGATAGGGCACCTGGAACCGTAATAGATAATAGGAGAGGAGATGGGCACTGCCAAGTAACCTCCGTTGAACTAGCAGAACATATAACAATTTTATACGGCACCTGGAACCTAAATAGATTAGAAGAGAGGAGATGGGTTCTGCCAAATAACTTTCATCACCCTGGGAGAAGATATGAAGAAGACAAACTCGATATGGCACCCAGAACTTGAATAAATTATTAGAAGAGAGGAGATGGGCATTGCCAAGTAACCTCCGTTGCCCCAGGAGAAGATTTCAAGAACAAATCGATATGGCACCTGGAATTTGAATAGATTAGAGAAGAGGAGATGGGCACTGCCAAATCACCCCCATTGCCCCAGGAGACGATATGAAGAGGAACAACTCGATATGGCACCCGGAACCTGAATAGATTAGAGGAGAGGAGATGTGCACTGCCAAATAACCTCCATTGCCCCAGGAGAAGATATGAAGAGGAACAACTCGATATGGCACCCGGAACCTGAATAGATTAGGAGAGAGATTGGCAATGCCAAGTAACCTTCATTGCCCTGGGAGAAGACATGAAGAAGAACAACTCGATATGGCACCCGTAACTTGAATTAATTATTTGAAGAGAGGAGATGGGCACTGCCAAGTAATCTCCATTGCCCCAGAAGAAGATGTGTACAATAACAAATCGATATGGCACCCGGAACTTGAATAACTTAGAGAAGAGGTGATGGGCACTGCCAAGCAACCTCCATTGCCCAGGCTGAAGATATAAAGTGGAAAAATTTGATATAGCACCCGGAACTTGAATAGATCAGAGAAGAGGAGATGGGCACTGCCAAGTAAACTCTGTTGCCCTGAGAGACCTAAAGAACATACATCACTCGATAAGGAACTCTGATGAAGTAATGAATTTTGAGAGGGAAGGTGGGCACTGCCATGAATAAAAATTAGATGATATTGACACCCTGACTTCAGAGTTTGTTTTAGACATTCGTTCATACTTTCTATAGGCAACATTTTCCAGACAAAATTTCCGTATTCTTTATTGGCTAATTATTTGTGTTTTCTTACCTGAAGGGAAATATATAAGAATGCCTTTCTTATATCAAATTGTTATTTGACAATACGGAAGTCCATTCGTTCTAATAATCAGTCTTCGTTTGCTTCAGGAAAGCAAAGGTCAGATATCTGGTAATTGTCTACAACGTCAAACACTGAAGTATTCGTATTCACCGCTAGGAATACGAAGTACTTTAGCCGACAAGCGGCTCTTAGCTTTTATTTCATTAGACGCTCTCTAAACGGATGCCGTTTTACTCTGTATATTCTATTAAGTGAACAGTAAATTCGAAGAAATAATATCAAAATAAAAAAAAATATACCAACGGTGGACACATTGTAGTAGAGGTTTCTTTTAATTTGTTTTATTTGTTAAACGGTATATCAACACTTCTATGGGTCATTTAATACGGAAATTAGATCCATTTGTAAATAGTTGATTGTAATCATATCTACATGTTCAATCTGCTATGTCGTCGAGGCATAGAATACGTTGACTGTATCCTCGATAAAAAGAGCCCAGTAGGCTGGAGCTGTAGAATACACCGACTGCATCTCTGGAGAATCGTAAGACCCCACTAAAATGAGTATCCAGGATATAACTCTAAAAATCTGATGGTGAGGCTCCAGTAATACTGGAGTTTTGGGGAATACAGAGTGCCTCTTCATTGCCATTACTCCCAGTTCCGCTCAGAACCCGTAATAGTAGCACCTAATAGGGTTCTATCTATGAATCAAATAGAATTGATTGATATTAAAGCCCTGTGCAAACAAATGGCTTATGCTAAACTAAATCATTAGAAGTAGAACTGTTTTGATAATTTAACTGTGTGTAAACCACTAATGATGCTTAATTGAATTGTTAGTGATACATGAAAATACTTGAAACCATTTAACTGTGTGCAAATAAATGATCAATAGTAAATAGAAATATTCGTGTTAGATAAAAGTACTTGAAAACATTTAACTGTGTAAAAAAGAGTGAACTCAAGCTCGTTTAAAAATGTATCTGCAAAATGACTTTACAAATCATATGTTTAATATATATATATATATATATATATATATATATATATATATATATTCTAAAGGAGGTGCCCGTGGTGTAATGGTTATCGTCGTAGGAAATGGACACGGCGACAGGAGTTCAAATCCTGGACGAGACTGATTGCATTTCACATAGCACTAATACCCTTGGAAAAGGTATGAATCCAATTATTCTCCCTCCAGCTATGTAGGTAAATAGTAGAACAGACTGGGTTCTTCAGCCTTGGTGCGGCAACTAGTCTAGGAGAAGGAAAACTCTGAATTCAAACCTGTTAAACTCCGCTTAAAATCATTGACCTTGTGTCATATCCTACCCGAGCGGAGGGGTTGGGTAAATATGATATATATATATATGTATATAAGCAGGATTTGACATTAGATAACACACGAAGGTTGATATGCCATAAAACCCTACCAAACCATTCCATTTATAAAGGGTTAAAACTCCTCCCGAAAAAGGGGTGGTTGGGCTATGACACTAAACTGCTTGATGGGGAAAACTCCAGATTTTGAGCTCTGGTGATTGTGCAGTACTTCTCCATAGCCATTACTGGAGCTGGAGACCGAACAGAAACTGTAATATTTTGACCCTCACTCTTATGGCCGTCACGTTGTGTTTTTCTCGTTCTCCAGGGCTGGGGTCCACTCTGCTGGGTGCTGGCTTTCTTTACTGCATCTTATCAGCATCTTCTCTGGACCCCAATTTATCAGGGCCCCAAGCCCCTTCGGCCTGGTGTGGCTTTCCCTACCACATCTCCTCTCCAACTACCTGCAACTTGACTTCCGTCTTAACTGCGTTATATAATAATTCAACGCCCACACGACCGCCCTCTCGATCTTTGAAATCGAATGTTTAATCGTCATCAAGCGGAAATAACTGTCATGCAGTTCAGAGGTCACTCTCTTCCGGTGCATCAGTATGTGAGTGTATCATGGGCTTTACCTTGTCCCATTTCATCAGCTAATTTCCGCCCACAACTTCCATTAGAATGTGTCACTTCCTTCCGGTGCATGACCTTGGAATGGCATTTTTACTCGGGCCGAAGGTCAAAACATAACACTACCACTCTTGGCTAAAGTTAACCTCGAAGCGACTGCAATAAGGGAGTACTCCACATTCCCCAATGATCCAATATTACTGGAGTCCCATCATCAGATTGTTTAATATCATATCAAGGGCACTTGTTGTTGGGGGTCTTACACATCTGTAGAGATACACTCATTGTATTCTACTGGCCTAGCCGACTGGATTCCATCTGTATTGAATAGAATGCTTGATATCTTACAATTGAAAATTATTAAGTAGGTAGCTCTCTGAAACTGGTTGACAAGTTTACCTACCAACAAAGCAGTGTCTCATCAACCTAAAAAGACATCGACACGTGACTAGCAAAAGCATGGACAGCTAACGATAGACTAGCGGTCATATGGAAGTCAGACCTGACTGATAAAATGAAACGCAGTTTCTTCCAAGCAGCGGTCGTGTCGATACTGCTGTATGGGTGCACTACATGGACGCTGACAAAACGGATGGAGAAAAAGCTTGACGGCAACTACACAAGAATGCTGCGAGCAATTTTGAACAAGTGCTGGAGGCAACACCCGACAAAGCAGCAGCTGTACGGCCACCTACCTCCCATCACGAAAACTATCAAATCTAGACGAACAAGACATGCAGGACACTGCTGGAGAAGCGGGGACGAGCTCATAAGTGATGTTTTCCAATGGATCCCTGACATAGCCAAGCAAAAGCAGGGAGACCAGCTCGAACCTACATACAGAGGCTCTGTGAGGATACGGGATGTAGCCCTGAGGACCTGCCAGAAGCGATGAACAATTGGGATGAGTGGCGACAGGGATGATAAGGCTTCAAGTAACTAATAATCCTTACAAAACAATTATAGCTTCATTTAGTTTATTTTAATACAAGATGGGACAATTGAATACTCCGACTGCATCTCTGCTAAAGTTGTATGACCCCACACATTAGTGTGCTGATATTATATTAAACGATCTGGTGGCCATTATTTCAAAATCATTGTATCAATAGACTTGTTCTATGATTGTGAAACTGACATCAACAAAATATAAACCAGTGGCTGATATGCATTAAAACCAACCAACCAACCAACCAACCAACCAACAAAAATAACCAATAAATGGACCTAATCAACCAACTAACGAAGAAAATAGTTAACTAAACAACCAACCAACTGCCCAACCAACAAAAATAACCAATAAATGAACCAAATCAAACAACTAAGCAAGAGAAGGACCAACCAACCAACCAACATAACCATAAAAAATAACCAACAAATGAACCAAGAAACCAAGAAACCAACCAACCAACCAAAATAATCAACCAAATCAACTAAATCAACCAACTAACCTCGGAAAGAACCAACCAACCAACCAAAATAACCAACCAAAATAACCAACAAATGAACCAAATCAACCAACTAACAGAAGAAAATAACCAATTAACGAACCAACCAAAATAACCAACCAAAATAACCAACGAATGAAGCAAACCAAGAAATAACCAACCAACCAACCAACCAACCAAAATAACAAAAAAATGATCCAAATCAACCAATTAATCAAGAAAATAATTAACCAATCAACCAACCAACCAAAATAACAATCAAATGAACAAAAACAACCAACTAAGAAAATAACCATCCAACTAACCAACCAAAATAACCAGCAAATGGACCAAATCAACCAACTAACCAAGGAAATTACTATCCAGCCAACCAACCAACCAACCAAAATAACCAGTTAAAATAACCAACAAATGGACCAAATCAAACAACTAACCAAGAAAATACTAACCAACCAACCAACCAACCAAAATAACCAACAAATGAAACAAATCAACCAACTAACGGAAGAAAATAACCAATTACCCAACCAACCAAAATAACCAACCCCCCAAAAAAACCAACGAATGAACCAGATCAACCAACTAATCAAGAAAGTAACCAACTAACCAACCAACCAACCAAAATAACCAACAAATGGATCAAATCGATCAATTAACCAAGAAAATAACCCGCTAAAATAACCAACCAAAATAACCAACCAATATAACCAACTAATGAACCAAATCAACCAACTAACCAAGAAAATAACCAACAAAGCAACCAACCAACCAAAATAACCAACAAATGAACGAAATCAACCAAATAACCAAGAAAATACCCAACCAACCAATTACAAAAACCAACTAAAATGACCAACAAGTGAGCCAAATCAACCAACTAAACAAGAAAATAACCCACTAAAATATCCAACCAAAATAACGAACCGATATAACCAACAAATGAACCAAATCAACCAGCTAACCAAGAAAATAACCAACCAACCAACCAACTAACTAACCAAAAAAAGAAAACAACCAAAAACAAAATAACCAACAGACCAACCTCAATAACAAATGTACCCACCACAAAAGCCGACCAATCAGCCAAAATAACCACGAACGAACCAACCAAAATAACCATCCATTAAACCAAGAAAATAACCAACCAACTAGCTAAAATAACAAACCAACAAACCAAAATTACCACCCGTCCAAAAAAAAAACCCACCAACCTAGCAAAATAACCAACCAACTAAAATAACCAACCAACAAACCATACTGCATCCAAGGAACAGTAAAAATCTGAGATCAAATTTCAGTTCGTTTCTAACACTAAGCGTACATACGTTATATTTGGTGCCAATAAAATGGTCCAATAATAATCGGTCTTCTTTTGCTTCGAGACAGCAAAGGTCAACAGTTTAGTTAATTGTCTGCAATGCCAAACAACGATCCACTTGTATTCAGCTCAAGAGACACTTAGTGGTTTGTCACACTCACTTGCGCGCAAGTACACATATATTATTGACTGGATTGCACATTTGCCAAAAACAATATATTTGAAAGTCAGAATAGCCCTTTTACTTTAGGCTAAATAACGATTTACACAGAATTAAATGTATGGATTACAGCAATCTAATATTTGTAGAACAACATTTCCGCTTCAACAGTCACGATTTTAGCATAGATAAAAAGTTCTGCGTCACAGACAAAAATAAATAAATAAAAAAACCTTCATTCACTGAAATACGTAAAGATAAACGAATAAATACACTGACTCCAAATGGGTTTAACATCAAATTGAATATCGTTGATTTCAAATAGGATAGACAGATTTGATATGACAAATAAACGAAAGAAGTATTCACGGCAAATTTGAAGCAATCTCCACCCCATAAAAAAAATCATTTACCAGTTGCCCACACAGCAGATTAATGACAGTTGAAGACAATTGGTTACCAGAAAATAATTTTCATTCGACCCGTGGACATGCTACTTCACCAGTTAATCTTTCATTGGTTCTCTGATAGTATGTAGGGAACTGTTATTTTCTAAACTATAATACTACTTCTATTATAAATTTAGTCGTCGCCAACAGTTGTCCTAATACAACAAAATGAATATTTACGAAAGTAGAAAAGAATATAAAAAAAATAATTCAAATTATTAGGCTTTTGACAGACATGCAAAATAACAAATTTAAACACATAAAAAAAGGAACAAACAACAACAAAAAGAATTGGTATGTCTTTATAGGACTTTACACTCCTATAAATTATTTTGGGCGGTATGCCACTTGTTCCTACAAAGATGGTGGACGCTCACATATTCAGTCTCGGGAAACCATTGGCCAGGAGGACCACATGACATGCTTAAAACTACGTCGGCGCGTAAATTTGAGTCCTGCGTTCGGAGCCACCTACAAGACGAGTATTTTCTATAAATACGTCGTCTTCAAACACCCTTGTTCTCTTTTAAGAAATTTCTTCGCAGCAGCAAACACACCACCTCCAGTGTGAATCAACAGTTGAAAAGTAACAACATGGATGGGCCTCGCAGACATTCAAAATATACTTCGACTATGAGACGCTTTCCAGTCTCAGAAAAACTGTCCGTTTCTAATCATAAAAAAAGGACATTTTAAATATGTCATCCTTTTATAACTTAGTTGTGTTACACACACACACACACACACACACACACACACACACACTCACATATACACGCACTATCATTTTGTTAGTAAAGTTAGTTATATTTTTTATGTATCAATGTAAGTTTCATTATTATAGTATATAAATTTGTTTTTGTTCGTCGTCTTGTTTTAAATATTCATTTTGTCCGCGCCGACTCATATGCTTTATTCATTCGTTTTATCCATGTGCCTATATTGTGCCTTTTTTATACCTATTCTACCTTAATTCTAAACTAAAACATAAAAACATGGGGAAGCATAACTACTAAACCTTATTCTAAAAATATCAAAATTAAAGTTAAATTATAGGGGACTTAAAATTCATTCACCCACATCCTACATCTTTATACATATATGAGTTTATGTGAAGTAAAGGGGTACGTGAATAGTACGTTTACAATGAGGGTATTTTACGAACAGAGATATATGGTTTTCCTTTTGGGTCTCTTCTTTTAAGAAATCTCATATCTAAAAGAATATTTTAAAGTTTTGCATTTAGTAAATATAGTTACTTACAAAGTCCTGTAATGAGTTTATGATCTTGTGGATATATATTTAATCGTCAAGGTTATTTTCTCAACAGGTCCTTCGTTCTTTGTTTTATAGTCCCTTCACTATATTACTTGTCCGGAGTCCTGAATTCAACTGAACTTTTTTTTTAGGAGAGGGGGAATCTCTCAACTCAAAATAGAAAGAACTAAAGGGTCATAAATCAAACCCTTCTTCAGACAACTGGTCTAGCACAAAGAGTGTTCTCTGGACTTACTGGTGCCAATTTTGTTACATTTACTATTATCCATTTAACGCTGTTAAAAAAAATTATTGTCTTTTTGCTCTTGAGAACAAGTGACAGCAAGTCTCCGTGTTCACATATTATTATTATTATTCAACATATATCCATATCTATTTAAAAAGGTTTTGAATTTGGGGTCCCAAAAGTATATCAACGTATATTAAACACTTTCTTAAAAACCCTTGATTCAATTAGAAGTCTTCATCAAGGCTTGTAGGTCTTGCTATGGAAAAAAAAACGGATTATTACTCACTTCACATAGCAAGAAGACTTTTAATTGAATCAAAATTTATCTATCATAATTATTTCTCATACTAAAATAATTTGGATAAACCACTTTTGCATTCCAAAAAAGATTGAAGTCGAGACGCGTTGGCAAATAAACAAACTAGCAAACATATTTTTCTTCCGTTTTACCTTTTCTACATACATTCTGTCAGACTCAATTCGTTTCTTCTAACACGCACACACACACACACGCACACACACACACACACACATGTCTGATTTATTCGCCTTCCATCTTTATCCTATTTACCAACCCCTCCGCTCAGGCAGGATATGACACAAGGTCAATTTTTAAGCGGAGTTTAACAGGTTTGAATTCAGAGTTTTCCTTCTCCTAGACTAGTTGCCTCTCCAATGCTGAAGAACCAGTGTGCCCTACTATTTACCCATAGCTGGAGGGAGAATAATAGGATTCATACCTTTCCCAAGGGTATTAGTGCTATGTGAAATGCAATCAGTCTCGTCCAGGATTTGAACTCGTGTCACCATGTCCATTTCCTACGACGATAACCATTACACCACGGGCACTTCCATCTTTATCATCAATCGTTCTGGGCAGGTCTTCTAGACTACATCCAGTGTCCGCACTGAGCTAATGTTCATAAGCCCTTGCTCGTCGGCCAATACTGGTGTGTCATTATGTTGCAGTTCATAAGGGAACATCGCCTACGTATTCGTCATTGTATACCCAGCAGTGTGATTTACCTCTTACTTGGGTGGTTTGTGAGATGGGAGGAAAGTGACCTTACAGATTCTGTTTTATGGAGTGCATATTGACTATAATGAATATGCGTTTCCACAAAATTTTCTTGAGATGAAACATACCGGTAATATTGCTGGATTTCAGTAAACAATCAAGTACTGAAATCAATATGAACCCAGGTTTTAAAATAAGGTGTGTACGAGGATCATTAAATAAGTTTTCAGACTTTTTTTGTATGGGCACTTTTATTGATAGTACACACATGAAACTCTAGTCCCCTTCCAAGTAATCCCCTCTGGCTGCAATGCACTTGTTGTACCGTTTCAACAGCTTCTGGAAGGCTCCAATGGAAGTCCTCTTATGTCAGCGTGTCAATGACTTTCGTCACAGCCTCTTTCATCTCCTCAATGGTCTCATAACGACAGCCTCTGAGTTTAAGGAATAAGCAAAAGTGACAGGGAGCAAGGTCTGGACGATAGGGAGGGTGAGGAACTGTCTTGATACCCATCTTGGTCAAATAGGTGTGACAAGGATGGAGTTGTGGACTGGTGCATTTTAAGGGAGTTCGGGAAGAGATTCCGTCGGAAGAGGTCAGCACTCTTAAAATCGGGTGGAAATGCCACTGACCCGATTTTAAGAGTGCTGACCTCTTCCGACGGAATCTCTTCCCGAACTCCCTTAAAACCTCAACATAGTAGCACTAACCCTAACCCTTTGGCCAATCAACTCTGGTGTATTGACTTCCTTACTCCTCCCACACCTCTCATCAACGCTCACACACTCCCTTCCTTCCTTGAATCTCTTATGCTACTCAAGAACTGATGCTCGATTCATGCAAGATATTCCAAAAGCAGTCTGAAGCATCCCATACGTTTCTGTGGCATTTTTTCCAAGTTTAAAACAGAATTTTATTGCGTATCGTTTTTCTAAAGTGTCCTCAGGTCCAGATTGCAGTTTTGAAATTCACCAGCTGTGACAATCAGGCTTTAGTATGATCTATTTCAATTCCTGCTGTAGTTGTTCATTAGAACTTGAAATCCTAAAAAATGGTGAGTTATCTCATAAGATGTATAGCAATAACATAATGAATTTTCAAGAGTGTCCGACAATTTTGCCTGTACAAAAATGTCTGGAAACTTATCGAATCCATGTATCAACAAAACTCAGATTCTGTAATCATAAACTATCCTCCTTGGACCATTAACATTCCACTTCGTGCTAATGCCCTTGGGAAAGGCATATATCTTTTTCTTTTTTCGCACCTCAAGTTATGGGTAAATTGTGGAGTAGGCTTATGCAGTTTTCGTTAGGTTACCAGTCTGAAAAAAATCTAAATAAAGATTAGCCTTAACCTGCATAGAACTTGATTTCATGTCACATTGTGCCCTTGAAGAAAGAAAGAGAGAAAGAAAGTGAACATAATAAAATAAAGAAAGAAATGCTTATGAAAAGAAAGAAAAAACTACAAAGAATCAAGAAAGAGGGAAAACAAAAGAAAGAAAGAAAGAAAGAAAGAAAGAAAGAAAGAATGATTGGAAATAGAGAAAAGAAGGAAAAAACTCTGAAATAGACAGAAAGAAAGAAAGAAAGCAAGAAAGAAAGAAAGAAAGAAAGAAAGAAAGAAAGAAAGAAATGCTGATGAAAAGAAAGAAAGAAAAAAAACTACAAAGAATCAAAGAAAGAGGCAAAACAAAAGAAAGAAAGAAAGAAAGAAAGAGAGAAAGAAAGAAAGAAAGATTGGAAATAGAAAAAAATAAGGAAAAAACTTTGAAAGAGAAAGAAAGAAAGAAAGAAAGAAAGAAAACATTGGAAATAGGAAGGTGGAGGGCATATATAAAAGAAAGAAAGAAAGAAAGAAAGAAAGAAAGATTGGAAATAGAAAAAATAAGGAAAAAACTTTGAGAAAGAAAGAAAGAAAGAAAGAAAAAAAGAAAGAAAGAAAGAAAGAAAGAAAGAAAACATTGGAAATAGGAAGGTAGAGGGCATATATAAAATAGATAAATAAATAAATAAAGAAAGAAATGAAATATTGAAGATAGAAAGAAAGGAGGAAAATACAAGAAAGAAAGAAAAAAGAGAGAAAGAGAGAAAGAACAATTGGAAATAGAAAAAAAGGAAAAACTTTGAAATAGAAAGAGAGAAAGAAAGAAAGAAAGAAAGAATAATTAAACAGACTAAAAAAATAGGCAAATTCTGTTAAAGAAAGCAAGCAAGCAAGCAAGAAAGAATATAGACGGTATGATTTTCAGAACATCCGGCATACAACGAACATTCAATCCGGGTTTTATTAAATCGCTTCAAAAGAGGAGGGAAATCATCTTTTATACATGTGAAAAACATCGAACTTTTTTCTTGTCAATTATTTCAAATGTCCGGAACATTCATGTTAAATGAGCAATACATCATCTCTCATCCCAGTACAAAAATGTCCATCTTGAGATATTATTCTAAATATAAAATGCCTTTTTTATTTCTCTCTTTAACGCATTGCCAAATATGGAAGACAGTTACACGTCGGAAACGAGAAGATATGCGATATATCAGTCAAAACAGGAATTTGTAAACATAACCAGTGACAATAAAAATGTCTTATATCCAACAACAGTAGAGAAGATCTGCAATATATATATATATATATATATATATGATTTTATCAAAAACACATAGCATCCTGTTAATTTTTTTTTTTCGTGTTTTTTGATTTTATCAAAAACACATAACAGGATGGAAATAAATTCATAATCCTAATGTGACCGGTTTGTGTTTGGCCCAGCGGTTAGAGTGTTCGCCAATGGCCCGGGAGACCTGGGTTCAATCCCAGGTCGAGTCATACCAAAGACTTTTAAAATGGTACTTGATACCACCTTGCTTAACACTCAGCATTATAAGGTAGAGTTCAAGGGTAAAGTGGAGCAATCCTGGGAATGGAGTAGCGCCCTCCCCTACACCTTGGTGTAGTAGCTATCGAAAAGGGAGCCTTCGGGTCACCCTCGACTATGGTCGCTAACTTTACTTTACTTACTTATATATATGTATTTGGGTGAATCAAAAGTTTTGCATTATTTTTGGTACGTGCTTAGTTATGGCGTGTATATCACGTGTCCAAAGCTAGTCAAACCGTCTTAGTTATTTTGCTAGGGTGGTTTTGCTTGGTTTAGTTTGATTTTGTGGCATATCAACCATTGTTGGTTATTTAATGCCAAATCCTGTTTTTACATACATATCAAATATATGATTTGTAAACGCTTAATGAGATACACACAGTTAAATGATCAAACAGTTTTATTCATTGCCATCGCTCCCAGGTCCACTCTGCCCCAGAGTGTTAGCACCTGAAAGGGACCTATCTATGGGTTAAACAGAACTAAACTCCGTACTTATGCCATAGTAAATAGTTTGAAATAGAGCTGTTTTTGACTTTGAAATAATAATACACTAAGCTGAATTATTCGAAGTGGAACTGTTTTGACGTTTAACTGTGTGTAAACAAAAAGTATACTTATACTAAAATAAATTGTTTGAATTTGAAGAGTTTGACTAAACCAAAAGAATTGTTTTTGACAATTAAACTGTGTACCTACTTAGGCTAAACTGAATTGCTTGAAATAAAACTGAAAGCGAATTTCTGTTTAGATCTATCGAAAGAATCCGTTTTTAATCGGATAAAATAAATTAATAATGGAAAATACTCATTAATTTTCTTGTTATTAATGATATATATATATATATATATATACTCCCCTACCCCCGTAGGGTTGAGTTCTCTGGCGAAGAAGTAATCGTGTTGCCATTAGCGTTTATGGCAAGCCTCTTCATAGATGAATTGAGGTCTCGGCAACCGTTGAACGGATGTATGTAAACAATAGTAATTGTAATTCATAACCGTTTAAAAATTTACTTCGCAGCTAATATCTCCTCGTGGTTGAATGGTTAGAAGCTTTGTCTTGGCGTTTGAGTCAACCGGGTTTCTATCCCAGCTACGGGAAGATACTGTCTAGCCACACTGATGAGTTCTGATAGAATGGAACAGATCTGTCTGTGGATGACTATTGATATATATACATATCACTGAAACAAAGGAAACAAACCCCTGAGCCTTCATTTCTATTTCTACCATTAGAAATTAAAATGATTGTAACGATAACTTTTTGTAGCATATATGATTGGATGTTATGATTGTTATGCTCACTTTCGTATGAAATACCCTAACAAGTGTTGATATGTCATAAAAATCAACTATTTTTAATATTAGGTCCGTTAAAACTAGAGTAGGACTTTTTCATCTACCTTGAAATATTCATCCATACAAAGTATTTTACAATTGTTTAAATAAAGAGGTTACATAAGCTTATATCTATTTTTATAGTGACATTTAAATATCAATTCATTTCTTTTGTTGCGAAGATTACTCGTATTTCTATATTTTATAATACTAATTTTTTCTTCTAGACAGATTACATCTACTTCTGGAATTACTTAGGGTGGTTGATCTTTTTATAAAATTCCATCTAACTAATAGCGTAAGGCCACTCTCCTTTAATCTTCAGAACCATGTAGAAAGGACTGTTTGGTTTCTTAAAGAAAAGTTAGAAAAAGAATACCTATAACAATAAAAACTCTGCTTCCATTTTCCAGCAGAAATTTCAAAGTATATTTTTATGCCCTTTCTGCTTTTCATTGGGAAAATGGTTGCTTTTCCATCAAATGCAGTTTACTTTCATAACCAGGACAATAAAAGCTTTTTTAAAACTGATAATTCTATTCCACATCATTCGTGTGAACTCAGTTAAAACTTTTCAAGTATCTGATACAAATAATTCAATTAAACATTAATTATTTTTTGCAAACAGAAAAAATGTTTCAAGAATAGCAAATTAATTGTTGTGGACCAGTAAAGGGTCCGGAAGAAAAACACAATCTTTGGTTTACATGGAACAAAGTATATTAACGAAAGTATAATAAAACATAGGTAAGAAGGTGTTGAACGTCAGTAAGACTGCCAAAGTGTTAGGCTAGGGAGAACTTCCACACCGAGATAAATCATCATCATCATCATCATCATCATATCGTGCCGCTAGCACGGATATCCCTGACCCTCTCTCGCCACTTTTCCCTATCGTTCATCGCCTCTGGTAAGTCTTCTGGGCTACATAGCTGATGTATGCTTGTTCTAGCTGGTCGTCCTGCTTTAGCTCGGCCATATGTGGGGGTCCATAGGAGTACATGAATATTCTCCCGGTATTAATAGCAACAGGGAGAGTCCCATACAGTCCGCAGGTTGGGTACCATAACATTATTAAATAGTTCTTTTTGACCCATAAATGAAACATACTACCACTCCGTGTCAGGTTGGTGAATATCCAGTTGTCTTTCGGTATATTTTCTGATTGCGTTTAAGACTCTTTAAAGAGGACCGTGGACGTTTGGTTTCGTAGGGTTCAAAATTGTCTGTTAGGTTCTGTTTGTAGAGTTGGGTGGGCTGTTAACACCGTCAGTTACCAGGTTGTCTTTTGGTACGTCTCGCCTCGTTGAGACTCTAGTCGCTTCTTCCTTATCTACCGTGCCTAGGTTGCCTGCTCAAGTCCTTTGGTCCTGCTTTCTCCCTCTACACTGGGCCTCCCTACAACCAGCTACATAGTCGTCTTGTGGATAACTCTTAATTTTCTTATATATTCGCTATTATTACATATCTCCCACTACTTTTGGTGTGGGTAATTGGCCGCATTTACCACAACATAAAACACTACTTGCTCGATAAGGAACTTAGACACTCACATGTCCCTGGCTGACTCGTTAATTCTGGCCTTGATCTCACTTACAAATTAAGGAATTATTTCTAGCCAGAACCATTAGAGTGAGTCTTCCGTGCTGCCCCACGTAAAACACAAACTGCTAATCCAAATACCCTGAAACACATCATATCATCAATACAGTATGTTATTCCCAAGTTTCCGGACGAAAGAATTGTGTTATGGCGTAGTTTTCCATACAGACAGTGCTCAACTGACTCTAATGTGCAGCACGATACAGAAAATCGGTAGCAAGCAAAAAACCTGTGTTAAATTAGCTATCTAAAACGGCGAAAAATTTTCTATCGCACCCGATGTGGGAGGGAGCGGGATACAACTGATTTTCAAACAAAAAAAAAGTGTGAATTTTCGTTACATAAAAAAAGGCTCCAGAGAGCAGTAATTTTTGCATCTATTGAACAATCAGTACTTTCGATATCGATTAAAAAATATTTTGAGATATTTCGCAGACGACAATATTTGACTTGCCGAGAAAAACTTGAAGGATCAAAACAAAAAATGATTGAAGAAATTTTCTACGTAATAGATTGGTAAAGCTATAACGAAATAAATTTATTGATAAATCAACAGGTATTCTAATTTCTATTGGTGTAGTCGGGTTTGGTTGGGTTTTATAGCATATTAACCGTTGTAGGCTATTTAATGCCAAATTATCCTTCGATAAAATGAAACGCAGTTTCTTCCAGGCAGCGGTCACATCGATACTGCTATATGGATGCACTACATGGACGCTAACAAAACGGCTGGAGAAGAAACTAGATGGCAATTACACAAGAATGCTGCGTGCAATCCTGAACAAGTCCTGGCAGCAACACCCCACAAGACACCAACTGTACGGCCACCTGCCCCCTATCACGAAAACTATTCAAGTTAGGCGAACCAGACATGCAGGACATTGCTGGAGAAGCAGAGATGAACTCATAAGAGATGTACTCTTATGGATCCCCACACACGGCCGCGCAAAAGCAGGACGACCAGCACGAACGTACATTCAGCAGCTATGTGAGGATACAGGTTGTTGTCCTGAAGACCTGCCTAGGGCGATGAACGATAGGGAGGAGTGGCGAGAGAGGGTCAGGGATATCCGTGCTGCCAGCACGATATGATGATGATGATATATATTGAATATAAAGGATTTGGTTTCGTTGGGTTTTGTAGCATATTAAACATTGTAAGTTATTTAATGCCAAATCCTCTATATACACATAAAATAAATATATGTGATTTGCTTTGGTTTAGTTGGGTATAATGGCATATCAACCATTGGAGATTATTTAATACCAAATCCTCTTTATACATATATATTAGATATATATGATTTGGAATGGTTGGGTTTTATGGCATGTCAAACATTTCACATTGTTTGATGCCAAATGCTCATTATGTTGTATGCTCATAATCATAACAACACAACAATAAAGACGCAGGGAGACTTCTTTAGAAAAATATGTACCTCTCACTTTATTGTAAGGGTTCGAAAAGTTTACTCAAGGTTTGCGTGTGAGAGGGAGCTGGAGACCGAACAGAACTGCAATATTTGGACCCCCACTCTTATGGCCGTCAGCGTTGTGTTTTTCTCGTTCTCCAGGGCTGCTCGACCGGAGGCCCAGCGGCCCAGCTCTCTGCTGGATGATGGCTTTCTTTACTGCATCTTATCAGCAACTTCTCTGGTCCCCAAACTCCATCGGGGTTCCCGAGGGCCCCTTCGACCGGGTGTGGGGTTCCCTACCACATCTCGTCTATAACTCCGTCCGATCTCTAACTGTCTGACTTCTGTCTTGACTGAGTTATATAATAGTTCAACGCCCACTCAGTCGCCTACTCGATCTTTGGAATCGCATGTTTGATCGTCATCAAGCGGAAATAACTGTCATGCAGTTCAGAGGTCACTCTCTTCCGGTGCATCAGTCTATGAGTGTACCATGGGAATTTTTTATCTCGTCCCATTTCATCAGCCAATTTCCGCCCACGGGATTTCTTCTTATAACTGCCATTAGAATGTGTCACTTTCTTCCGGTGCATCACCTTAGAATGGCATATTTTGGCCGGGTCGAAGATCAAAATACAACAATTATACATATACATTAAATATATGTGATTTGGTTGGGTTGGGTTTTATGGCATATAAACCAAAGTAGTTTATTTAAAGTCAAATCATTTGTTTACATACATATTAAATGTATGAGTTTTTAGCCTGAGCTAATTTCTATTGTACAATGTTAAATGGTTTCAAGTATTGTTTTCTAATACGAATAATTCTATTATTCTTTTTCTACAAATCCAATTAAAGATAAGTCAACATAGATATTTCCTAGTATTGGTATGTTTCAGTAACAATTTAATTACACTTCAGTCATTTGTTTACACACAGTGAAGTGAGCAAACAATTCTATATCTCGCAATTTAATTTAGCAAAAGTCATTTGCTTTTGATAGTTTAAAACCGGGTCATTGGTCAAGTGGGTAGAGTGTTTGCTAATGGTCTGAGAGACTTGGGTTCAATCCCAGGTCGAGTCATATCAAAGACTTTAAAAATAGTACTTGGCACCTCCTTGCCTAACACTCAGATAATATAAGGTACGTATCAAGGGTAAAGTGGAGCAATCCAGGGAAAGGAGTAGCGCCCTTCCCTACACCTCGATGTTGTAGCTATTGAAAAGGGAACATTCTGGTCTATTTGACCCATAGATAGGACCCTATCAAGTTCTACCACTCCGGTACAGAGTTAACCTGGGAGTGATGGCAGTGAAGGGGTACACTACATTCTCCAGAGCTCTAGCATTACTGTATCTACACCATCAGATTGTTTAGTGTCAAATGCAGGATACTCGTTGGTGGAAGTTTGCAAAGATGCAGTCGATGTAGTTTACAGCCCCAGCCGATTGGACCATTTATAAATAGCAACTCTGCATTGCTTAGAATGGGTTCATATAAAAAAATCTTTTAATCTCATAAAAATGTTTTTTTGGGGGCTATTCAAAATGACGGCAAATTAAACGGACTAGAAAAGAAGTCTTTTCATGAAATCTTTAGTGAAATCTACAGAAGAGTATGTTATGTGGTGGGAGAAGAATGATTTTGTCAAAAACTTTCATAAGTTGGCTAAACGTGGCTTTGCAACAACGACCTTGTGTCGAAAAGGCAGTCGATGGAGTGGAGACACGTTGAATACCAGGTAAAGAAAAAGTTCCGTGCTCAGCAGTCAGTAAAGAAGGGGATGCTGACATGTTTAGTATCATTACCACGACACTCATTTGGGGTGGTCTTGCATTTATGCAGAAATGCAGTCGGTGTATTTTACAGTCCCAGCCGACAGAGCTGTCTAATTTCAAGCCTATCTCAGTATTATAAACACTGAAGAATTAAACATTTTTTAGTAAGTATAGAGTTACTCTATACTAACTCAACTACCGTTTGGTTTATTTCTTTTGAGAGAAAATTCAGCATTCTTTTCTTTCGAGAATACATTTAATTTAAAAATCACTAAACTCTCTTAAGTTGAACTGTTACTGTTTACATAGATTCATTAATACAAATACTAAAGCTTTTGTTTGTTTATGAAAAAAATACAGCAGCAACCACATATACTTTTAAGGCATAAATATATTTTCCCTCTCACATAGTGACATACTCATACAAAGATTTTTACCATATTTACCAACCCCTCACTAAGGCTGAAGAACCTAGTCTGTCCTACTATTTACCCATATCTGGAGGCAGAATAATTGGATTCATACCTTTCCCAAGGGTATTAGAGCTATGTGAAATGCAATCAGTCTCGTCCAGAAATTGAACTCGTGTCGCCGTGTCTATTTCCTACGACGATAACCGTTACACCACGAGAACCTCATACAAAGATTTTTACTAACAAAAATATAACCTGTTAGATTGGGTAAACAGTTACTGCAAAATTTCATGCTTGAATTTTCACTTTCTCTCTTTAAAATATTTATGCTCTGACAAATAATATCTTTGCATAAAAGAGAAGACTTTTTACCTTATGGCTTTCAGCAAAATTTTCACTCGTTTTAAAGAAATGAAAATTTATTCATTTGTAGTGTTTTATTCAGTCACTTATATTTTTGGCTGCTGCACACACACACACACACACACACACATATACATGATTCGGCTGAATGATTTCTTTGGTTTCGAAGGTAACTAACAAATACATTCTATTCCAAATTCAATTTTAAAATACCCAAGAACTAAATTTTGCCTTTTTATTTTCTTATTCTATCTTAAATATTATATCACCCCACTGGCCATTCAGACGTTTTATAAACTTACAAGTGCTCATCCTGCTGCACTGTCGCACTCATCAAATCATGGTCTCCGGTAATGCTACTATTTTCCTTTTTTTAACCTAACATCGCTCTCACTCTAAAAATTTCCAGTTCTCAAAAATATACTTTTTTCTTTGGAACTCTTTCTTGTCGTTGAATTACGTACCTAATAACCGCTGCGTTTGAGCCAGCTTGGCAGCAATTTTTAATCCGGTAGATTTTTTTGATGGACCCTGTAATTAAATAGGCTT
This sequence comes from Sepioteuthis lessoniana, assembly GCA_963585895.1. Taxonomy (NCBI): domain Eukaryota; kingdom Metazoa; phylum Mollusca; class Cephalopoda; order Myopsida; family Loliginidae; genus Sepioteuthis; species Sepioteuthis lessoniana. Next base: position 52,267,074 of record OY757938.1, on the reverse strand, counting down.
CTTATAAATGTTATTATGCAATATTCAATTATTTGGGAAATACAGAAATAGTTTCTTTTTTTAATGCTGAGAACGGCAAACGTAATTTGAAAAGTGTCCAAATTAAAATCATCAGTTTAAATCTAATAACATAATTAAAATGATTTCGTTTATCAAATATCTTTATAACAATCAATTTGGGAAATTTCTTTATTATACAATTCTGTGTGAAAATACGTACACACCTTATTTTTTTTATTAAGCAACATTTATCGTTCTTATAGAACAAAGGCTACAATATTTTTTTTATTTTTTTAGGACTTGACTTGGTTTGGCTTGGTTGGATTTAATGCATTAAATAACTTACAAAGGTTGATACCCCATGAAACCCAATAACCAAGAAAACAACCAACGCACACAATTAGATGGTTTCAAATTACTAATAAAATTACAAGCCCTTAAAAATTGGTCAAATAGAAACGGCTATTATTGATTATTATTTAGGAGGTGCCCGTGGTGAAATGGTTATCGTCATAGGAAATGAACACGGCGACACGAGTTCAAATCCTGGACGAGACTGAATTCATTTCACATAGCACTAATACCCTTGGGAATCCAATTATTCTCCCTCCAGCTATGGGTAAATAGTAATGCAGACTGGGTTCTTCAGCCTTGGTGAGGCAACTAGTCTAGGAGAAGGAAAACTCTGAATTCAAACTTGTTAAACTCCGCTTAAAATTGACCTTGTGTCATATCCTACCAGAGCAGAGGGGTTGGTAAATATGATCAACCCTTGTAGATTACTTTATGCCAAATGCTCTTTATGCATATATATTAAGTACATATGAAATATGATATTTATATAATTTGGTTTGGTTTGGTTTTCTGGCATATCAACCTTTGTAGGTTATTTAACGCCGAATCCATTTTTATGTAAATCATCAGTCTCTATTTCAAACAATTCAGGTTAGCATGATTTCAAAGTTTGTCAAAAACATTTCTATTTCAAACTATTCAGTTTATTTAAACAGTTATATATAACAATTCAGTTTAGTGTAAGTCCAGTTTCAATGTCAAAAACAGTTCAATTTCAAATAATTCAGTTTAGCATAAGCACGCAGTTTAAATGTAAGTATGGTTTAATTATCAAAAAACATTTCTATTTTAAGCTATTTAGTTTAATCAAACAATTCAGTTTAGCATAAGTATGCCGTTATTTATATTTAACCCGTAGGTAGGGCCCTATCAACTGCTACCACGCCGGGCCAGAGTGGACCTGGGAGCAATGGTAATGAAGCGGTGCTCCGTATTCCCCAATATGACTCTTAAGTGTCATATCCAGGACACTCATTGGAATGGGGTCTTACCTCTCTCAGTGTATTTTAAAGCCCCAGCCGACTGGGCAATACACAGAGTTAAATGTCCAACAGTTTTATTCCAGATAATTCAGTTCAGCATAAATATGCAGTTTAAATGTCAAAACAGTTCTATTTTAAACAATTCAGTTTAGCATAAATACGCAGTTTAAATACAAAAATCAGTATAGTGAAAGAAGCTCGGTTTAGTTCTATTTAACTTATAGATAGGACCCTTATCAGGTGCTACCACTCCGGGCCAGATTGGACCTGGGAGAGATTGCAATAAAGAGGTATTCCGCATTCCCCAAAGCTCTATGACACTCTTTGGTGGGTGATCTTACCCCTCTGCAGAGAAGCAGTCGGTGTATGCTACAGCTCCAGCCGACTGGGCAAATAAAATTTGGTTTCGTTGGTTTTATTGAGTACAAGGTTCATTAAATAAGTTTTCAGACTTTTTTCGTATGGGCCCTTTTATTGATAGTAAACACATGATACTCTAGCTCCCTTCCAAGTAATCCCCTCCGGCTGCAATGCACTTGTTGCGCCGTTTCAACAACTTCTGGAAGGCCCTATGGAAGTCCTCTTGTGTCAGCGTGTCAATTACCTTCGTCACAGCCTCTTTCATCTCCTCAATTGTTTCATAACAATAGACTCTGAGCTTAGGGAATAAGCAAAAGTCACAGGGAGCAAGGTCTAGACTGTAGGGAGGGTGAGAAACTGTCTTAATGACAATCTTGGTCAAATAGTCTGTGACAAGGATGGAGTTGTGGACTGGTGCATTGTCCAAGTGGAAATGCCGCTGACCCGATTTGAAGAGTGCTGGCCTCTTTCCTAGGAATATCTTCCTGAACTCCCTTAAAACCTCAACATAGCAACCCTAACCCTAACCCTTTGGCCAATCAACTCTGTTGTATTGACTTCCTTACTCCTCCCACACCTCTCATCATCCCTCACAGACTCCCTGCCTTCCTTGAATCTCTTATGCCACTCAAAGACTATGCTCGATTTATGGAAGATGGTCGGAAAGCTGTCTGAAGCATTCCATACGTTTCTGTGGCATTTTTTCCAAGTTTAAACATCAATTGCATTGCAGCCGGAGAAGATTACTTCGAAGGGGACTAGAGTTTCATATGTGTCCTTTCAATAAAAGTGCCCATACGAAAATAGTCTGGAAACTTATCGTATGCACCTCGTATATATATATATATATATATATGATTTGTTTTGTTTGGATTTCATGGCATATCAACCATTGTAGTTTATTTAATATCAAATCCTCTTTATACATATATATTAAATATATATGATATGGTTGGGCATGGTTTTATGGCATATCAACCGTTGTAGGTTATTTAATGCCTAATCCTCTATAGAAAGGTATGCTTTGCCAATGTTATATACTCATTTGCCGTATCATAACGACTCAATAATAAAGACGCACGTAGAAAGACGCAAGAAGGAAGACACAAGAAGACTTCTTTAGAACATATTTACCTCCCACTTTATTTGTAATGGTTCGAAATGGTTGTTGAAGGGTTGCATGTGAGAGGATGCCGGAGACCGAACATAAACTTCATATTTTGACCCCACTGTTATGACCATCACGTTGTGTCTTTCTTGTTCTCTTAGATGCTCAACCAGAGGTCTTGGGGTCCACTCCATTGGGGCTTTTCCGAGGGCCCCCTCGGTCGGGTGTGGCCTTCCCTACCACATCTGGTCTCTACTGTCTGGAAGTCTACTGGCAACTGCATCGGGGGTTTTCTGAGTGCCCCTCGGTCGGGTGTAGCCCTCCCTACCACATCTGGTCTCTACTGTCTGGAAGTCTGCTGGCAACTGCTTTGGCACCCCAAACTCAACTGAGTTAAATAATAACTCAACGCCCACACGATCGCCTACTCGATCTTTGAATCGGATGTTTAATCGTCATCAAGCGGAAATAACTGTCATGCAGTTCAGAGGTTACTCTCTTCCGGTGCATCACTGTTAGTGACACAATGGAACCTTCACCTTGTCCCACCTCATAAGCCTTAATCCGCCCACGCGATCTCTTCCGATTACTGGCCATTGGAATGTGTCACTTCCTTCCGGTGTATCACCATGGAATAGTATTTTTGGGCCGGGTCGAAGGTCAAAATATAACACCAATAATTATTTGCACACAGTTAAATGGTTCCAAATATTCGAACACGAATCGTTCTTTTTAGTATTAATCATTAGATGGGTTCATATAAATTGTTTCAGATCTTGCAATGTGACGCAAACAATTTAATTTAGACCGATGGTTAAAGAGTTTCAAGTATTGTTAATGAACACTAATAATTTTATTCAACCTTACTCTATTTGTCAGATATACGACCAAGATATGGATGTGTGAAACGTACATAGAATGTTTATAACGCACATATAGATAACACAGGAATCCCGAAACACAAAAACCCTTACGACGTCTTTGTTCAGGTACGAAACTTTTTATTACCTTTGAGTTAAAAGGTTTTTCCACATAAGGAATGAGATACACCTGACTTTTCCATCTGCCCCAAACCACGTGCGCACCCGCCGCAAGGCCACGGCGAGCAAGCGAAAGTCAATCTTCTTCTTCTTCCGAGGCAAGATCTCAACTAACTGACTTTTCTCAAATCCCCCAAAATCCCCCGCGCACGCTTCCGATGCATGACGTCATTTACATCCCCCGGTCACAATTCAGTATCTGGGATTTTTATTTTGACATCTCTGACTGACACATCCTACCTGCGCGCGCGTGAACACCTGCGTTCATGTTGCACCTAACTAACCCATGTGCTAAGCAAAAGGTTCTCAGCATAACTAAACCGAAAGGCAAGATATATAAAACGAAATCCATCGGCCATTATATTACGTATTGTTACCGCAAATTTTAATTGTCCAACGTATGGCTATTTATTACCGTCAATTAAATTAAACATCAATCATTTGTTTTTGCACTGTTAAACCGTGAAACAGTTCTATTTGACACATAGATATTACTCAATCAGGTTTTTCTGTTTGTTATATAATGGCATATCAGGCTTCTTGGGGTATTTAATACTAAATCGATCTTTTTAGAAGGTCAGTAGTGGAACCATTAAACCGATAGATGGGAGGATAAGGGGGTTCATACCTTTCCCAAGGTTATTTGTCCGAAAGTGAACGTTATAGCCCGACTTGGATTTCGAACTCGCGTACTATGATTCAGCAGTCCAGCATTTTAACCATTATACCACGGGGACACCACCGACTTTATCAGGTGTTATTACTCTGGGACAGAGTGGACCTGGAAGCGATGGCAATGACGAATTGCTAATGCCACACCATTAGATTTGTTTAATGTCGTATCCCGGACACTCGTTGATGGGAATCTTACGTTTCTACTGAGATGCAGTCGGTGTATTCAACAGCACAAATTGACAAGTTTCTTATTGTTTCTTGTTCGATTCTATACAGTTATGACTGGGATTATGCGCTTGTTCATAACCAAGCTCGACAGCATCAAAACCCTCAAATTGATGTAAATCGTGGTGTAGTCATTAACATTGTAGAAAATGGACATGGCTTCCCTGATTCAAAAACGGGACGAGACTGCTTTTTAACCTAAATATGCCAACCAATATACAAGTAGGAAAGTTCCAAGCATACCAACTGTAGGACAGACTAGGTTCTTCAGCCTTGGGCAGGCAACTAGTCTAGGAGAAGGAAAGCTCTGAATTCAAACCTGTTAAACTCCGCTTAAAAATTGACCTTGTGTCATATCCTGCCCGAGCGGAGGGGTTGGGTAAATAGTACCAACTACGACTGCTATCACCCTTCCACAGCTTTTTTATTGTCTTACAAATTCCAAATATTGATCGATTCATTAGCTTTCTTTTATTTTCGCTCAGTTGTCCACCGGAACTGCTAAGTCCTAAAGACAAAATTCTCTTTTTTTTATTAATTAGCACTAAGTCAGGTTATTGCCCAGTCGGCGGGTGCTGTAGAATACTTCGAATGCACCTCTGCAGAAGGTTAAGACTCCTTCAAAGAGTGTCCTGGATATCACACTAAAAATCTGATAGTGAGGTTCCTGTAATACTGGAGCTTTGGGGAATGCGGTGTACCCCTTTATTGCTATCGCTCCCAGGTCCACCCTGACCCGGATTAGTAGAACCTTATAGTGTCCTAGCTATGGCTCAAATAGAACTAAACTGCGTTCTTATGGTAAACTAAATTGCTTGAAATAGGACTGTTTTGACAGTTGACATGCCATTAAACAAAGAAACCAGACCAAACCAAACCTAAAATCACAACGAACCTCATTGAATTTTATTTTCTAGGACGGGTTATGGTATTATAGTTTCACTTTTTGCGAGTTTTCATAACAGCGTTAGCAATTGGTCATTCACTAAAGTCTGAGTGACAGCACATCTCCTCAGCACTCCAGGACTCTTCTCAGTATTCTAGCCGATCTAAAAAAAATGATATAATCAAAATAATCTCGATTCTTCTTCTGGTTTCTAATTCCGCCAGTTTTTACAATCAATGTTTCCTTATTTCAGAGTGTTTCAGACCAGCGTTAGCTAATGATATCCCACTAAAGTTTGAATGCCAGTAATCTCTATAATTATTTTTATACTCCTTTGAGAGTGAGTTGATGGTCTTCAGCTAAAGTTTTAGAAACAGCAGGTCACCTCAAGTCTCCAGGACTCTTCTCAATATTCTGAGTGATTTTAATAATGCAGTATTTTGGATAGTCTTCCCTCGTGCCCTTATTTCCAAATTCTCCAGTCCCTTTACCATTCTTTCAGTGACTTTTACCGAGTGCACTTATTACAATTGGTATCACAGTCACTTTCTTGTTTCATAGTTTTTCCAGTTACCAAGCAATTGTTATTTATGAGTTTCTTATAAGAATTTCACTGATATCTGAGAGGCAAGATGTCTTTTCAACTCTCCTGGACTCTCCTCAGTATTCTTACCGATCACAACATTGCTATTGTCTTGACGGTTTCAATTATTCCTTGGATATCTATTTCCTCTCATTTCTGTTTCTTGGTTCTTTATGATTATTTCAAGGGCTCGAACTATGGTAGATAATATGGTCACTTTCATTTCATTTCTGCTCTCTGTCAAGGTCCAGATATTTATTAAAGTTTTTACTTTTCTTTAATTTCTGTGTGAATAGACGGTATGTCGACGTCTACAAGTTCTCTTCTTTTGTTCGACTAAATCTCTATCCGATCTTGTGGCTGAGATTATTGATTAGTTTGTCTGTCTGTCTGTCTGTCTCAAAATGTTATATTTTGACCTTCGACCCAGCCCAAAAATACTATTCCAAGGTGATACACCGGAAGAGTGTGACACATTCCAATGGCCAGTAATCGAAAAAGATCGCGTGGGCGGATTAAGGCTTAAGATATGGGACAAGGTGAAGATCCCATTGTGCCACTACAGTGATGCACCGGAAGAGAGTAACCTCTGAACTGCATGACAGTTATTTCCGCTTGATGACGATTAAACATTCGATTTCAAAGATCCAGTGGGCGATCGTGTGGGCGTTGAATTATTATATAATTGAGTTGAGTTGGGTGCCAAAGCAGTTGCCAGTAGAATTCCAGACAGTAAGAGACCAGATGTGGTTGGGAAGCCACGCCCGACCGAGGGGGCCCTCGGAAAACCCCCGATGGAGTAGACCCCAACATCAAGAGAACAAGAAAGACACAACGTGACGGTCATAACGGTGGGGTCAAGATATTACAGTTTATGTTCGGTCTCTAGCACCCTCTCACATGCAAACCTTGAACAACCCTTTCGAACCCTTGCAATAAAGTGAGAGATAAAATGTTGTTAAAGACGTCTTCCTACCTCTTTCTGCGTGCGTCTGTCTCTATTATTGAGTCGTTATGATACGGCAAATGAGTATATATATGTATATTTCTGCATGAATCAGCAGATGAGTATACAACAAAAACTCTAGTGAACATTTTCTATTTTCCAGGAGAGGTTCAGCTCTGTGCCTATACCATTTGTTTGTGGTAAAATTTTCATCGCTTGCTCAATTTCTAGTCTCCTACTACATTCTCCTCCATTCTGGCCTTTTCATCTTTGTCCCTTTCTACACTATCATCATCTTAATAATAATAATCTCCAGCAGAATCTTTTTTATACCCTTTCTTCATCACTTTACAATCTTTCTCCTCCTTACCGCCCCCGCAGCGTCAATGTCGTTACCGTTTTTCCTTGGTCCGCTATGTTTCCTTATCTTTTTCCTTCTCCATTTTCTTCAACCTCTTTCTCTTTGTCCTTTCTACCTTTCCCTTACCCTCTCCTTCTTATCAACCTTATTCTTTGCTTTTCTCTCACACTTTATAACACGTACACATTTATAATTAATTATACATGCACAAAAAAAAATTAACTCTTATCTATACAACACAGACACACACATATTGGTGGGTGAGTGTATGTATAATTATATATTGGTGTCTATGAATAAAAAATAGAAAGAAAGAAAGAAAGAAAGAAAATAAACTAAAAGAGAAAAAGGAAGAAAGAAAACTGTAAGGTGATCTGGAAAGTAGGATGTGAGAAAGAGTGAGTGAACAACCGTTGGTTGGTTGGTTGGATTTTATGGCATATCAACCTTTGTAGGTTATTCAACGCCAAATCTATTTTTATGTAAATAACCAGTTCTATTTCAAATAATTCAGTTTAGCACGAGTACACAGTTTAATTGTCAAAAAAAAATTCTATTTCAAACTATTCACTTTATTCAAACAGTTCTAATTCAGCTAATTCACTTTAGTATAAGTACAGATTTTTGTTTACCTAGTAAAATGTCAAATCATTTCTATATATATATATTAAACAATTCAGTTTTGTGTAAGTACAGTTTCAATGTCAAAAACAGCTCAACTTCAAACAATTCAGTTTAGCATAAGCACGCAGTTTAAATGTAAGAACGGTTTAATAGTGAAAAACATTTGTATGTGAACGAGCGAGTTAGCAAGATAGATAGATAAAAAGAGAAAGTGTTTACTCTTGCTCTTTCATTGCCAGTTTATTAATATCCTTTATCATCTCTCTTTTGTCACAGACTCCCCAATTAGTCGTGTGATTCTAATAAGCTATGTGAAAAGTTAGCTGGTTGCCTGGTTGGTAGGTCTTTAGGGCATATCAACTATTGAAGGTTATTTAATGCCAAATCCTCTATATACATATATAATGAATATATATGATTTGGTTTGATTGGATTTTATGACATATCAACCATTATAGGTTATTCAATACCAAATCCTCTTTATACATATATGTTAAATATATAGGATTTGGTTTGTTTGGGTTTTATAGCATATCAACCATTATAGGTTATTCAATACCAAATCCTCTTTATACATATATATTAAATATATATGATTTGGTTTGGTTGGGTTTTATGGCATGTCAACCATTGTAGGTTATTTAATGGCAAATCCTCTTTATACATATATATTAAATATATATGATTTGGTTTGGTTGGGTTGGGTTTTATGGCATATCAACCATTGTGGGTTATTTAATGGCAAATCCTCTTTATACATATATATTAAATATATATGATTTGGTTTGGCTGGGTTTTATGTCATATGAACCATTGTAGGTTATTCAATGCCAAATCCAGTTTATACATATCTATTAAATATATATAATTTGGTTGGGTTGGGTTTTATGCTATATCAACCATTGTAGGTTATTTAATGCCAAATAATCTCCCTTCTCTCTCTCTCTCTCTCTCTCTCTCTTTCTTTCTTTCTTTCTCTCCGTATATATATTAAATATGATTTGTAAGCACATTATGTTGATCATATTTTTAAACGAGCCTGAGCTCATATTTTTTGCACACAATTAAATGGTTTCAAGGATTGCTATGTAACAGTAAAAATTTAACATCAGTCATTTGGTAATATACATTTACATTTATATTCATATGATTTGTGAATAGTTTGAAGTTTTTTCATTTTTAAATGTGTTCGAACTAATTTGTTTGGACTCTAGTATTGTTATTGTTTCTACACAGTTAAAAGGTTTCAGTTATTGCTATCTAAGACAAAAAAATTTAATCAATCGTAATCCTTTCTCTTCACGCAGAAAATGGTTACAAGTATTGCTATTTAACACTGATTATTCTATTCAACTCTATTCATTCATTTGCACACACTCAAATGGTTTCAAGTATTGTTCGGTATCTCTAATAATTTGATTAAACATCAGTCATTTTTTCACACAATTAAATGATTAAACAGTTCTATTTCTAACAATTCATTTGAGCATATCATTTGTTTGCATTCAGTGTAAATGTCAAACAGTTCTCTTTGACCCATAGATAGGATCCTATCAAGTGCTACCATTCCGGGCCTGAGTGGATCGAGAAGCAATGGCAATGAAGAGGTACACTGCATTCTCCAAAGTTCCTGCGTTACTGGAAGCTCACCATCAGATTGTTTAGAGTTATATCGTTGCAGGGGATGAGTGGGTTATTACCCCCTCAGCAGAGATGTAGTTAGTGTTTTCTACTGCCCCAGCCGACGGGGCTTCTCTGTAAAAATAGAGATAAAACAGTCAATAAACAAATGCAAACAAACTGGTATAAAAACGGAAAGAGCATGCATGATTGGGTGGGAAAGGAGATCGACTGGGAACTATTAAAGCTTTATAATATAATTTCTTGCAAGTTTTTCACAACAGAATTGAATGCTGTTTTTACACGAGAGTCTGAGTGACAGCAAGTCTCTTCAAATCTTCTGGTCTCTTCTTTTCAGTTTTGTCGCATGGATGGTCTCGATTCCTCTCGTTCACGAATTTTTTTTTTTTTCGGATTCTGGCTGAGTGTTTTCAGGGATATCATCCCCGTGTTCTATAAGTTTTTTCTGCTCTCAAATAAGGTCGAGTTAATCATTGTGCTTTCTTTTATTTTCATTCTGTCATCTGCGTGGACGACAAACTCTACTAGATGACAAGTTTTCTTTTTCTTATTCATTAAATCTAGGTGTGGTCTCCTAGTAGGAATTGGGTGGTCTTTTTATATCTCAAAATTCCAGAGAATTTTATGTGTCTTGTTGTCTAGGGTAGATTCTTAGTGAGGGAGTGAGAGAGTCAGTGAGTGAACTATAGAAAGGTTAATTTACTGAGTGAGTGAAATATAGAAAGATTAATTTACTGAGTGAGTGAGTGGCTGAAAGAAAGATTGCGCGAGTGAGTGTGTAAGTGGGTGAGTATGTGCGTTTAAAAAAGATTGAGTGAGAGGGTGAGTGAGTTAAAGAAAGATTCTGTGAGTGAGCTAGTGAGTGTGTGCGTAAAAGAAAGAAAGAAAGGTTGAGTCAGTGAGTGAGTGAGTGGGTTGAAGAAAGATTGTGTCGGTGAGTGAGTGCGTGTTTGAGTGAAAGAGAGACTGCGTAATTGAATGAGTGAGGGAGTCTGGGATTTCAAGATAGCGTGATTAACTGAGTCAGGGAGTTAAAGAAAGATTCCGTGGGGAAGTTAAAGAAAGAAAGATTGAATGCGTGAGAGAGTGTGTGAGTTAAAGAAAGAGTGACTAAGCGAGTGAGAGAGTGAGTGGCTTAAAGAAAGCGTGATTGATTGAGTAAATTGAAGAAAGCGTTGTAGGGGGACATGTTATTTGGTAGATATGTTCAGTCCCCCCAAATTTAATGTTGTGGTTTTGTATATGTTTAGTTTAGTGTTATGTTAAGTTTAGAAAAAGATCCATACAAAAAGGTAAAATAGAGACATGTAAAAAGGTAAAATAGACACATGGAAAAAGGTAAAATAGACACATGGAAAAAGGTAAAAAAGACACATGTAAAAAGATAAAATAGACACATGGAAAAAGGTAAAATAGACACATGGAAAAAGATAAAATAGACACATGGAAAAAGGTAAAATAGACACATGGAAAAAGGTAAAATAGACACATTGAAAAAGGTAAAATAGACACATGGAAAAAGGTAAAATAGACACATGGAAAAAGGTAAAATAGACACATGGAAAAAGGTAAAATACACACATGGAAAAAGGTAAAATAGAAACATGGAAAAAGGTAAAATAGACACATGGAAAAAGGTAAAATAGACACGTGTAAAAAGGTAAAATAGACACATGGAAAAAGGTAAAATAGACACATGGAAAAAGGTAAAATAGACACATGGCTAAAGGTAAAATAGACACATGGAAAAAGGTAAAATAGACACATGGAAAAAGGTAAAATAGACACATGGAAAAAGGTAAAATAGACACATGGAAAAAGGTAAAATAGACACATGGAAAAAGGTAAAATAGACACATGGAAAAAGGTAAAATAGACACATGGAAAAAGGTAAAATAGACATATGGAAAAAGGTAAAATAGACACATGGAAAAAGGTAAAATAGACACATGGAAAAAGGTAAAATAGACACATGGAAAAAGGTAAAATAGTCACATGGAAAAAGATAAAATAGACACATGAAAAAAGGTAAAATAGACACATTGAAAAAGGTAAAATAGACACATGGAAAAAGGTAAAATAGACACATGTAAAAAGGTAAAATAGACACATGGAAAAAGGTAAAATAGACACATGGAAAAAGGTAAAATAGACACATGGAAAAAGGTAAAATAGACACGTGTAAAAAGGTAAAATAGACACATGGAAAAAGGTAAAATAGACACATGTAAAAAGGTAAAATAGACACATGGCTAAAGGTAAAATAGACACATGGAAAAAGGTAAAATAGGCACATGGAAAAAGGTAAAATAGACACATGGCAAAAGGTAAAATAGACACATGTAAAAAGGTAAAATAGACACATTGCTAAAGGTAAAATAGACATATGGAAAAAGGTAAAATAGACACATGGAAAAAGGTAAAATAGACACATGGCAAAAGGGAAAATAGGCATATGTGAAAAGGTAAAATAGACACATATAAAAAGGTAAAATAGACACATGTAAAAAGGTAAAATAGACACAGGGAAAAAGGTAAAATAGACACATGTAAAAAGGTAAAATAGACACATGTAAAAAGTTAAAATAGACACATGGCTAAAGGTAAAATAGACACATGGAAAAAGGTAAAATAGACACATGGAAAAAGGTAAAATAGACATATGGAAAAAGGTAAAATAGACACATGTAAAAATGTAAAATAGACACATGGAAAAAGGTAAAATAGACACATGGAAAAAGGTAAAATAGACACATGTAAAAAGGTAAAATAGACATATGGAAAAAGGTAAAATAGACACATGGAAAAAGGTAAAATAGACACATGTAAAAAGGTAAAATAGACACATGGCAAAAGGTAAAATAGACACGTGTAAAAAGATAAAATAGACACATGGAAAAAGGTAAAATACACACATGGCAAAAGGTAAAATAGACATATGGATAAAGGTAAAAAAGACACATGGACAAAGGTAAAATAGACACATGGAAAAAGGTAAAAAAGACATATGGAAAAAGGTAAAATAGACACATGGAAAAAGGTAAAATAGACACATGTAAAAAAGTTAAAATAGACACATGGCTAAAGGTAAAATAGGCACATGTGAAAAGGTAAAATAGCCACATGGCTAAAGGTAAAATAGGCACATGTTAAAAGGTAAAATAGACACATGTAAAAAGGTAAAATAGTCACATGGAAAAAGGTAAAATAGACACATGTAAAAAGGTAAAATAGACACATGGCTAAAGTTAAAATAGGCACATGTGAAAAGGTAAAATAGACACATGGAAAAAGGTAAAATAGACACATGGAAAAAGGTAAAATAGACACATGGAAAAAGGTAAAATAGACACATGGAAAAAGGTAAAATACACACATGGAAAAAGGTAAAATAGACACATGGAAAAAGGTAAAATAGACACATGTGAAAAGGGCAAATAGACATATGGAAAAAGGTAAAATAGACATATGGAAAAAGGTAAAATAGACACATGGAAAAAGGTAAAATAGACACATGGCAAAAGGTAAAATAGGCTCGTGGAAAAAGGTAAAATAGACACATGTGAAAAGGGCAAATAGACACATGGAAAAAGGTAAAATAGACATATGGAAAAAGGTAAAATAGACACAGGGAAAAAGGTAAAATAGACACATGTCAAAAGGGCAAATAGACACATGGAAAAAGGTAAAATAGGCACATGGAAAAAGGTAAAATAGACACAGGGAAAAAGGTAAAATAGACACATGGAAAAAGGTAAAATAGACACATGTGAAAAGGGCAAATAGACATATGGAAAAAGGTAAAATAGACATATGGAAAAAGGTAAAATAGACACAGGGAAAAAGGTAAAATAGACACATGGAAAAAGGTAAAATAGACACATGGAAAAAGGTAAAATAGGCTCATGGAAAAAGGTAAAATAGACACATGTGAAAAGGGCAAATAGACACATGGAAAAAGGTAAAATAGACACATGTGAAAAGCTAAAATAGGCACCAGGAGACAAATGAAGTAAATGAGTAAAGATATGAAACGACGCGGACAAAAGGAACATTCAAAACAAAGCGAAAAACAAAACAAATTTATACTCATAACAAAACATGCAATGATACATTTAAAATATAACTGATTCTATATTGTTCGTAAAATAGTCCTGTATGTATGTTGAGTGAGTGAGCATGTGAATAGGTTAAAGGAAGTGTGAGTGAGTGAGTGAGTTAAAGAAAGGTTGAGTGAGTGATCACGTGAGTAAGTTAAAGGAAGAGTGAGTGAGTGAGTGAGTTAAAGAAAGGTTGAGTGAGTGATCACGTGAGTAAGTTAAAGGAAAAGTGAGTGAGTGTGTGAGTTAAAAAAAGGTTAATGAGTGAGCACGTGAGTAAGTTAAAGGAACAGTGAGTGAGTGAGTGAGTTAAAGAAAGGTTGAGTGAGTGAGCACGTGATTAGGTTAAAGGAAGGGTGAGTGAGTGAGTGAGTTAAAGAAAGGTTGAGTGAGTGATCACGTGAGTAAGTTAAAGGAAGAGTGAGTGAGTGAGTTAAAGAAAGGTTGAGTGAGTGATCACGTGAGTAAGTTAAAGGAAGAGTGAGTGAGTGAGTGAGTTAAAGAAAGGTTAAGTGATTGATCACGTGATTAGGTTAAAGGAAGAGTGAGTGAGTGAGTGAGTTAAAGAAAGGTTGAGTGAGTGATCACGTGAGTAAGTTAAAGGAAGAGTGAGTGAGTGAGTGAGTTAAAGAAAGTTTGAGTGAGTGATCACGTGAGTAAGTTAAAGGAAGAGTGAGTGAGTGAGTGAGTGAGTTAAAGGAAGAGTTAGTGAGTGAGTCATTTTAAGAAAGCGTGATTTTAGTTTTTGTAGGCGTGATATTGTCAGTTTTAGCGAGGAGATATTTTGTTATTGTTGAGCGAAGAAGATGGTGTAACATGTTTGTGTTTACGTTGTAGTTGTTTCCTCGCTAAGTTTGTAAGGTAATAAAGGAAGGATGAAGAAGTAAGATGGCGACAGTCAAAATGTGTTTTTAGGAATGGTTTTTATTCGCAGCTTGGAAAATGTAGTTTGTGTTTGTGCTGCAAGACTCGTAGACGAGGTTGTGGATTTATGAGAAGGCTGAGAAGGTTGTGCGTGTCGTAGGACGTGTGAGGGTTTGTGTTCGCCGTAGTTTAGCGAAAGCCATGTTGCAGTTGGAGGAAAATGAACTTTGAAGTCACCGTGAGTTTTGTGCGTCTGGTGGGGAGTGTGCGTTGTATCCATTAAAGTGGCCCAGCGGTGAGTTGAGAGCTAGGTGTCGGGAGCGGAATAAAAGCGTCGCGTTGACATAGCCAATTTTGGAGGTGTCATAAAGTTGTTCCTGTGGTGGGGTATTGAATGTATCTAATTTATATTCAACTGGGATTCCTTGCAAGGAATCCATATATTAGATATGTTCCCTATAGTGTCCATGCTGCTGCTGCTATTCAAGGGCTCCCAGTGAGACGTCTGCACTGGGCAACGTTGTCCAGCTAAAGAGAGTGGGTTTGGCTGCTTACCCAATTTCTGCTGCCCGTAAAAAAGGTCCGGGATGAATAGGGTAGTTCATGCTGATTGGGTGAAATTTAGTGTTGAATTAAATTGCGCGCCAAACCAAAATACGAAATGTTCCTTACACTACAAAGTGATAAAGTTAAAGAAAGGGTGAGTGTTTGAGCGAACTAAAAAAAAAGCGTCAGTGAATATGTGTGTTAATTAAATAAAGATCAATTTCCTGAGTGAGTACTTTGAAAATAGTTTTATGTGGTCAATCATACAAAGTTTAAAAACTTCCTGTAAATTTACAAATCTTCATAGTGATTAAAAATAAGTTTTTTAAAAGTTAAAGCCTAAACATTTTATATGATCATTTTCATTATATGCGAGTTATAACCTGTTTTAACCAATCGATTTTCATTAAATTCCGATTGACAGTAAATCTCCTCCAGTCTCCAGGACGCTACTTAGTATTTTAGCCGATCTTGATGTTGTAGTCTGGATGGGCTTGATTCTTCCCCTGTTTCCTGTTCCTTTTTTCCAAATATTGTTATAACCTTAGCGAATTTTTTACACAAGCGTTAGCGGATAGTCTTTCAAAAGAATCCGAGTGACAGCAAGTCTCCTCGGGTCTCACGGACTCATTTCAGTATTCGGGCCGATCACAACAATGTCGTAATCTGGATGGTCTCAATTTGTCTTCTGATTTCCGCCTCTCCCAATTATTATTAACATCATTACAATTATCATAATTATTCCTTTGAGAGTGTTTCACACCAGCATTAGCAGTTGGTTTCCCACTGGAGTTTGAGTGACAGCAAGTCTCCTCAAGTCTCTAGAACTATTATCCTCTTATTTCCAAATCTTCCAGTCCCTTCACCAATCTTTTGGGGATTGTTCCAAGTGCACCAATTGCAATTGGTATCACCGTCACCTTCACGTTCCATAGTTTTTGAGCTCTCTAGCAATGTCTAGATACTTACCTCTGTTTTCGCTTTCTTTAGATTTTACTCAGTAGTCTGCCAGGACAGCTAAGCCCACTATTTGGCAGGTTCTTTTTTTTTCTTTTTGGCTATCACTAGGTCTGGTGTCTGACCAAGATTATGCAATCTGTTTGTATCTAAAAACTCCGGTGAACTTTATTATTATTGTTATTTACAGATTTGAGTTTTTCGGTGTAGTAGCTATTGAAAAAGGAGCCTACTGGTCGCCCTTGACTACGGTCTCCAACAACAACTTACTATTATTCTGCAAGGATAGCTTTGGCGATAAATAACCTACGAAGGTTGAAAGGCCGTAAAACAAAGTAAACCATCCTCTGGTTTCCAGTTCCGTCAGTCTCTTTTTCTAGTCTTTGGCTCCTGATTTTAGTGCGCCAACTATTATTGGTGCCACCATCACCTTCATGTTCCATAGCTTCTTGAGTTCTCTGAGAAAATCGAAATATTTGTTTATAGTTTTTGTTTTCTTTCATTTTATTTCAGTAGCCCGCTGGAACGGTAAAAGACAAGATCTTTTCTTTTAATTTTTGTTAATTAACACAAAGTCTAGCCTCCCGGCCGAGATTGGACACACCGTTGGTATCTCAAAGCCCCAGATAATTTCTTCATCTTCCTCTTTTTTCTTTTTACTTCTTCCTCTTCTTCTTTAGTCCTCTTTTTTCTAACTCTTTACTCTTTTCTTCTTCTTCTTCTTCTTCTTCTTTAGTCATCTTTTTTCTAACTCTTTACTCTTCTTCTTCTTCTTCTTCTTTAGTCCTCTTTTTTCTAACTCTTTTCTTCTTCTTCTTCTTCTTGCTAAGAAAATCAATCAGAAAAAAACCTTTTTATGTCACGAATTCATTTCATTGTGCTCTAAATTGAAAATAATTCCAGATTTTCTTGTCATATTGATACGTGCTCGAGCAATGCTATTTTATTCTAGCTCACCGTTTTCTAGGAAAAGACAAATTAGGAATTAATATTATTCTATGAAAAACCGGGTGGGAAATTACTTGATAAAATAGTTTCCTTATTACTCATGTATTTTTTAATTGCTGCATTACATAGTGCTGCCAAAGATTTAAAATAAAAAGTAAAAGAACGAAAAAATATCCTCGAGCACGTTTTTTTAAACAAAAGCTCATTCCACAAAAGCTTTGGAAAATATTTTTCCCAAGTATACATCTTTTTTGGAAAGCTTATTGAACTGGTGGAACTACGCGAATATTGATCGTCTAAATGCTTGCTAATAAAATGAATTCTCGTTGATTTTCGCTGACAATTTGGTGGGGGAACAAGAAAAAGGGTTTGTTAACATTTTTAGGTGTTTTACAGTTCCTAGTACTCGTGCAATTATCGACACTCCTTTCATATAAGCCAAACAACAACAACAAAAAAAGAATGCCCAAAAGCTATAAAATGTATTCGACCAAAGGCGTGGGTGGCGTTTAGAATAGGCTGTGTCTCCTGACGAGAGGTGCGACCTCTCCTAAAAAGAGGCGTTCTGGGTATGACACAAAACTGTATCTGAGGGTGAGGCTCTGGAGATCTGGCGCGTATGAAGGAGTCTTACATTTTCATTACTTTCAGGCTCACATGGACCGAAGTGATAGCACTTGATAGAGTCACGTCAATGGGAAAGATATATCAGTTTAAGTAATTTTAGTATTCGATTGGAGTTATTTATATCATCACAGTAAATCATTTGTATAAAGAATAATTACTTGAAGCTATAATTCTTTACTAAGGTTTGTTTTGGTTTCATGGCATAACAACCATTGTAGGTAATTTTATGCCAAATCCATTTTTATACGTATAAACAGTTTTATTTCAACCAATTCAGTTTTATATGAGTACACAATTTAAATGTCAAAATAGTTCTACTTTAAGCAATCCAGTTTAGCACAAGTACACGGTTTAGTTCTATTTGACCCATAGATAGGACCCTATCAGGTGCTCCCCTTCCAGGCCAGAGTGTACCTGGGAGCGATGGCAATAAAGAGGTACTCTGCATTCTCCAAAGCTCCAGCATTGCTGGAGCCTCTCCATCAGATTGTTTAATGTCATAACCAGGGCACTCATGGTGGGGTTCTTATCCCTCTGCAGAGATGCAGTCGATGTATTCTACAGCCTCAGCCGACAGTGCCCTTTATAAGGGATTATTATTATTATTAGATTCTTGAAACAATATAATTGTATACAATTTGTATTTGATAAGAATACTTGAAACCATAAAACTGGGCAAATTATTTGTATTAAGAATATATATTATAATTCTTTACTAAAAATTATTATTATCTATATTATTAGAAACTTGAAAGAATATAACAGCGTTAAAACCATTAGTATTCGATAGGAATATTTTATAAAAAGACGGTTCCTTTAATGGTTTGGCCCAGAATTTACCTCTTATACTCCAAGGTCTGGAATTATAATTTCTTGTCTAAATTTTTTTAGGTGAAGAGTGAGAAAAGAAAGGTGTATAACTCGCAAAAATTCACACTGGATTGTCTTGCAGGACACGTGGCATAATGAATACTGGCGTTTAGTTAATGAAATTCTCACCGAAATCATCGGCAGGTTTAATCCGGACAACAGATAAAAATAACGAGAAATACTTACAATAGATTAACGCTTTATATCCGATTACCTTTAACTGGATTAGAAAAATCTACTCAGTGGATTTGATAAAAGGTACAGAACAAACTTCCGTGTAAGCTCATACGTTCGACAAGAAACTCCTGAAGAAGGACGAATGATGCATCGGCCGAAACGTTTTGAGTAAAACTATGAAGATATTAGTCCAAATAATCTAAAGGATAAAATTCATTATTGATTTTTCGACGAAGACATTTTTAAAAGATTTTTTTATGTGACGTTTCTACAAAATTTACAATGACATAGTGTTATGCCCTCGGAGAAGGGCATAAAATATGTAAGACAAACTGTGCGAGTATGGTACAAGGCCTTTTAAGGTGGGTCCAGGCACAGTGCCGTAGCCCAGACACGCCAAGAATTCCTAAAAATGCCTCGGGCCCTGTCGGCATTTCCCTAAAAAAAGAAGCGCCTCAGGCGCCAGGCAATAAGCCTAACTCCTCCGAGGAGGTTTAGAGCCGGGGAAGGACGGCTCGCTGAAGCTCGCAGACTGTCAGTCTTGGCTGCGTGACGCGAATGCTAGGCCTCCCCGGCACCCACACCAGGTAGCCTCGGCTAACTACCGTATCTAGAGACGTGACACATCCGACCAAATCCGTGCCGCTGATACTACGTCCGGCCAAAGTCTGCCCCATCTACTGGATTGGTACAATTAGACCACAGTGTTGCTACCAACTCAATGAGTCGATTACAGTCAATGTTATATCTTTATTGGAAGAATCCTTTGTGTATCAAAAATAGTGATGATACCATTACAAGTAGAAACTAAACGATTGCAAGAAATGTGTAAAAATATTTTGCCATTATTTTATTTCCCATTGTTAATAGTTTATTGTCCCATACCATCACCCTTCCAATGCAGTTGTGTTTGTCTCTCTTAATATATTAGATATCATCATCATGTCGTGCCGCTAGCACGGATATCCATGACCCTCTCTCGCCACTTCTCCCTATCGCTCATCGCCTCTGGCAGGTCTTCAGGGCTATATCCCGTATCCTCACATAGCTGCTATATGTATGTTCGAGCTGGTCGTTCTGCTTTTGCTCGGCCATATGTGGGGGTCTATAGGAGTATATAACTTATGAGCCCGTCCCTGCTTCTCCAGCAGTGCCCTGCATGTCTGGTTCGTCTAACTTGGATAGTTTTCGTGATGGGAGGTAGATGGCCGTATAGTTGGTACCTTGTGGAGTGTTGCCGCCAGGACTTGTTCAATATTCCTTGCAGCATTCTTGTGTAATTGTCGTCTAGCTTCTTCTCCAGCCGTTTAGTTAGCGTCCAAGTAGTGCATCCATACAGCAGTATCGATAAGACCGCTGCCTGGAAGAAACTGCGTTTCATTTTATTTCCATTTGATCGATAGCCTATAGATAGCAGTCCATACCTTCGTTAGCCCTGTGTCGATGTCTTTTTTGGTTGATGAGACATTGCTTCCTCGGTAGGTGAATTTGTCTACCAGTTTCAGGAAGGTTCCGTCTAATGTGGAGATGTCGCTTGTTTGATTATAGCACATATATTCCGTTTTGTGTGCATTGACATGGAGGCCAATGCCTGTGGCTGCTCGTTCCAAACTATGAAGTAATGTTTCGGCTTGGATGCCTGTATTTGCCAGTATCGCTATGTCATCGGCGTAGTCGGCGTCGGTAATTGTTTTTGCAGGGTATCTTCTGCTACTTTTCTTTGTCAGCTCGAAGCCGTTTTCTCTGATGTTATCAATCGATGTTCTAAGCACGTCGTCTAGACAGATGATAAAGAGGTATGGGGCAAGCGTGTCCTCTGGTAGTACTCCTGCTACAATGTCGAAGTATTCTGTGTCTCCATCTGATGAACGTACTTTCACTTTTGTGTTTCTATAGAGAATCGTTATTGCTTTTAGATCTTCATATCTTAAAGAGAAAGTAGAAAATAGTCCGCACATTTCAAAGTGTTATTGAAAGTATTTATATCTTCAGCTATGCGGATATTGAATGGTTGAATACCAGCTAATATCACCCAGTCGGCGGGACTAAGAGTGTCCTGATTGCACCCCCAACAGTGGGGTAAAACCTCCCTGTAAAAAAAAAAGTTATTTTGTGGTTAACACTAAACTGCATCTGATGTTCGAGTAATTTAGTGAGTGGGAAGTTATAATTGGTAAAAGATATGTGTTTTCCGCAACAGCGTTTACTGGGGGAGGGGTTTGCCGGAGGCTGAGGAACAGCAAGTCTGTCCTCTGGTCTGCAGGACACTTCTCAGTATTCTAACTGATCTTAACAATCGTGTGGCTTTGATGGCCTCGATTCTTCTCCTGATTTCCATTTCCTCCTGTCTTTTGTCAAAGCGCTCAAACTACAATTGAAATTACCATTACGCTTATGTTCAAACGCTTTTTAGTTTTCTGGCAAGGTGTAGGTATTAGTCAATCATTTTGCTTTCTTTTATTTTCACTCTGTGGTCAATAGGAACGACAAAATCCGTGAGTTAGCAATTTCTTCTTCTTCTTCTTCTTATTATTAGAGATTTTCACATCAGCGTCAGCTGATTGTTTTTCACTGGAGTTTGAGTGATAACAAGTATCCTTAAGTCTCCAGGACTCTTCTCAGTATTCTGACCGTTCTCAATAATCTAGTATTTGGATAGTCTCTACTCGTCCGCCAACTTCCAAGTCCTCAATTCCCTTTAGTAATCCTTTAGTTACTGTACCAAAAGCACCAATCACTATTGGTATAACTGATCGATAGATAGATAGAGTGGAAGATATCCGTGTTGCCAGTGTGAATTGATGATGGTGATGATGATTGAGATACCACAGACTAGGAACTTGAAAAACATTGTCAGTCATATGAATGTTTAATGCCCGAAAATTATCTGACGACTAAGAAACCGTGAAACTCCAAGTCTTTTTTTTATATTTGTTCCATAATGGTTTTGTATTGAGCACCGTTTTATTCCCAAATGTTTGTACGACCATTTTAAACTCCAGATTAAAAATAGACGAGAGACCTTCAACGAAAATTTACCTTACATTTTTTTATTAGTGCTTCCTACATTATATATATATATATATATATATATATATAAATGGGGGGGGTAATTTTTAAAATGAGACAACATCACACAGAGAATATTTGAAAATATTCCAAATCATTGTTACATTATTCATATTTAATATATTCTTTGAATATATTGTTCTTTTACACACACACACACACACACACAGCCGAAAAACCATTTACTTCCTTAAGACGATATAAAACGTCTGAAAATGTGTTGAAGAAAAATAAATAACTTATCAACTAATCTCTTTGTAGATATTTTTTTTTAAGTATTTACTTTTTTCTCTCATAGGGCCAACAAAAATATTCTCTCTATATATATGTTATATAATAGCGGAAGGATATTTTTTACCTTATCATTTTTCGTTTTATATATCTTATCTTTCGGTTTAGTTAGGAGCACACATTGAGTGCAGGTGTTCATGCGCGCGCGGGGAGGATGTGACAATCACAGATGTCACAATAAAAACCCCAGATAGAAAATTGGACAGGGGATGTGAATGACGTCATGCCCGGAAGCGATGGGCTGGGATTCTTAGTGATTTTGAATAAAAGCGGTGAGTTGAGATTTGGACTTAGACGTTGCAAGTTGGGATTCGAATCTGGGCGAGGCCAGTCCAGTTGTTTGCTGCGGGGTGGACGAACAGTCAGCATAGTAAAAATTGTGTATCTCTCTCCTCGTGTCGAAAACCTGAATTTAAAGAAGGTAATAAAAGTTTCGTACCTGAACCAAGAAAGTCGTCAGTGTTTCGTGTTTTTCGGGATTCCTATGCGTGTGAACATTCTATGAACATATATACATTTCACATATCAGTATCATGGCTATGTTACATATATATATATATATATATATATAAACTCGGGAAGTTGTAATATTTTAATGTGTGTTTAGGGATTTTATGTGATCAATCAGCGTCGATGCGCTCGTTTTACAATTTCTTTGAGAATTCGCAAACGATAATACTTGACTTGCCATGAAAATTTTGAAAGATCAAAACCAAAATAACTAAAGAAATATTTTCCCTCCAAAATTGTTAAAAATACATTTTCAAACCAAGTTGATTCATTGATAAATCATTAATTTTTTAATCTAATTTCGAGTCTACCTCAATTTTATATATAGCGATTAAGATAAATATTGAACAAGTCCTGGAGGCAGCACCCCACAAAACAGCAGCTGTACGGCCTCCTACCAACCATCACAAAAGCTATCCAAGTTATATGAACCAGACACACAGGACATTACTGGAGAAGTAAGGACGAACTCAGAAGCGATATACTCTTGTGGACCAATTCACATGGACGAGCAATTATTGCGCTGGACGGTGATACACGAAAAGTGTCTCTTGGAAGAGAAAGTCCTGGATGAAGCTTTTCAACCCGAGTTTACGGATTTCTCTACATAGTCGACATTGATTCAACCCCTGAAGATTCTTCAGTAACTGTGAAGCGACCCCTAATTACTACAAGCTATTTCGACGATAATGACTGAGGGAAAATTTTACCTCAAACTAATCCCCGAGTTCGATGGCTCTGCATCTAAACCATCAGTGGTCGAATAGATGGAAAAGGCTGAGCTGGTCTGTGCCAGGTGAAACATATGGAACTTATAAGGACGACCAGTTAGAATCTATATACAACAGCTCTGTGTAGATACAGGATGTAGCCTGGAAGACCTGCCGGGAGCGATGGACGATAATGACGAGTGGTGAGAGAGGGTCAGTGAAATCCCTGCTGGCGGCGTGACATGATGATGATGAAAGTAAATATTCATTAATAGGTCTCCCAGGATTAATTTGTGACCGACTCAAAAATTCCTGTAGGTTTACTTTAGCGCTAAAATCTACAATCTCTTACCTTTAAGAATTCATATAATTTCAACACCACTTTATAATCATGACCAAATATTATGAATTCTGATAGAAATATTTTTTATTCAGTGGGTACAGAATTATTTTGTATCGGCTCAACAACTTTCAATTTATTTTATTTGAGGGAAAAATCAACATTCTTATCTTTCAAGTATGTATTTAATTTCAACATCGTTTAATCATCTCATATTGAACGAATATTTTTTTTTTTTCGTATAGACCTATTAGTTCTGCAATGGCAAAACTGTCACGCTTGCTGATTGTTGCATTTTGCACCTCAACTGAGATTAGCATCATATCGTTGTTTTCCCACTCCATCGTGACACACTGATACATATATAATATAATGGCCGAGTGATTTTGGTTTATGCCTTTGGGTCGAGTTAGGCGGAGAACCTTTCGACTCAGCACATGGGTTAGTTAGGTGCAAACTTGAGCGTAGGTGTTCACGCGCGCGCACACAGTGAACATGTCACTCAGAGATGTCACAATAGCCCGAGATGGGAAACAGAGGCTAGCGAGTGCGAATGACGTCACGCACCGGCAGCGCGCGGAGGATTTTGGGAGATTTTTAAAAAGTCAGTTGGTTGAGTTGAGATGAGACCTGCCTCGGAGGAGGACGGTTGGTTTTCGCTTGCTCAAGGAGACCTTTGTGGCGCGTGCCACACATATGTGTGTGTGTGTGTGTGCAGATGAAAAAGCCTGAATAGAAAGATTGTGTCTCTCTCTCCTTATGTCGAAAAACCTTTAAACTCAAAGGTAATAAAAAGTTTCGTTCCTGAACAAAGAAGTCGTAACGCGTTTTTCGTGTTTCGAGATTGTATATATGTAATGAACGTCCCATGTACATTTTGCATATTCATGTATATGGCTATGGTACACATAGATTTTTTACAATCATAAAATGTGACCTTTTAGATTAAAGCTAACGAAAACACCTACATTTCATGCATGAATCTTCATTTTCTCTTTGAAAATATTTGCGCTCTAACTCATTGTTATGGTACCCAACCTGCGGACGGTAAGGAACTCTTCCGTTACTACTAATACCGAGAGAACATTCATCTCGGTAGCTTCAATCTTCCCAACCTATCATTTTGGCAGTCAGATATACGATCAACACTCTATTGTATTATACTTTCGTTAATATACTTTGTTCCATATAAACACGAGTTGTGTTATTCTTCCGGTCCCTTTACTGGTCCACAACACGAATATCTTTTTTTTTACAAGAAAAGGCTTTGTAACTTCTGTGTACAACAAACTTATCACTTAATTTAAAGAAATGAAATTTAATAATTTATTTAATCATTGGTACAGTTTATCCGCTACACACGCGCTTATGTGCTCTCTCTCTCTCTCTCTGTCTCTCTGTCTCTCTCTCTCTCTCTCATATCAATTTATAAATCGGTATTTCATTTAATCATCTACTTTGTTGTCCCCCCCTATATATATATATATATATCGATAGTCTATCGGTCATATGAAAGTCAAACCTAACCAATAAAATAAAACACAGTTTCTTCCAAGCAGCAGTAGTATCGATAATGCCGTAGGGATGCACTACATGGCCTTAACTAAACAAATGGAGAAAAAAACTTGACGGCAATTACATTAGAATTTTGTTGATAACATCTTTAAACGAACCTGGGCTCATTTTTGTTGTACACAATGAAATGGTTTCGAATAATGCCATTTAACACTAATTATTTTGTCTAAAATTACTTATTCATTTGTACACGGTTAGATGGTTCCTGCTATTGTAATTCATGACTAACAATTGAATTTAATATCGGTCATTTGCTTACACACAGTTAAATGATCAAACCATATTTACCAACCCCTCTGCTCGGGCAGGATATGACACAAGGTCAATTTTTAAGCGGACTTTAGCAAGTTTGAATTCAGAGTTTTCCTTCGCCTAGACTAGTTGCCTCACTAAGGCTGAAGAACCCAGTCTGCCCAACTATTTACCCATAGCTGGAGGGAGAGTAATTGGATTCATACCTTTCCAAAAGGTATTAGTGCTATGCGAAATGCAATCAGTCTCGTCCAGAACTTGATGTCGTGTCGCCGTGTCCATTTCCGACGACGATAACCATTACACCATGGGCAACGCCCGTGTTAAATGATCAAACAGTTCTTTTTTTAACAATCCTGCACAGAATTTAAATGTGAAACAGTTCCATTTGAACAATAGATGAAACCCTATCAGGTACTACCACGCTAGGAGCGATGGCTATAAAGGTGTACTCTCTATATGTATGTATGTGTACGCATTTTTGAGTGAATGTGTGCGTGTATGTTCGTATATGTGTGTATGTATGTGTATTAGTGTAGGAACATATACGTGTATGTATGTATGTAGGTGTTAGTATGTATATGTGTATAAATGTATGCGTGTTTGTGTGCATGTGTGTATATGTGTATGTCTTTTTGTGTGTATGTGTGTGTGTAAATAAACATTATTTTTATCAATTGAAAAAATAGACCGTCTGTGTAGTTGTTGTAGTAAAAAATTGTTTATATTTTTTCGTTGATAAATTTATTCATTATTTTATATCAGTTGATTGCTGTATCGATTAACGAAGTAAGCATTTAAATAATCCAAAATTAAACATCTTCATTAATCTTTTAATTTGGTAATATTCAGAATTAGAAAACGTTTCTTCCATTTTTTTTATCCATAAAAAATAGACTAAATACAAATCTGAAACAAAACTTTTTATAACCTATTACTAAAAAATCCTGGCCCTGACATATAGATGGCGCCACTAATAAAAAGATCTATATGATTTTTATAAAATACTACCTTTCAAATGGCAAGGTATTTTGTTCATTGATTACCTCAAGAAAGGATGAACCATCAACAGGGAATATTTTATAGCGTTATTGGCAAGTTTAAAGAAAGAAATCGCCAAAATATGGCCACAAATGAAGAAGAAAAAAGTGCTCTTTCACTAAGACAATGCACCGTGTCACAAGTCGATCGCAACGATGGCAAAACTACATCAATTGCACTTCGAACTGCATCAGCACCAACCATATTCTCCAGATCTGGCCCTCAGGGACTTCTTGCTATTTACAGACCTCAAAAGAATACTCTAGGGAAAGCGATTTTGCTCCAATGATGAAGTAATATCGGAAACTAAGGAGTATTTTCAGGCCATAGAAAAATTGTTCTACAAAAAAGGCATCGAATTTTTAGAGAAGCGTTGGAATCAGTGAATCACCCTTGAAGGAGACTATGCTGAATTTTGTTTGTCGAATTTTGCCTAAACGTTGTTGTTTTATTAGTTATGCCCTTGACTTTTTGAGTGATGTGTTATTTGATGACCAAACTTTACCTTAAACTAATTGAAATAATTTATCGAAATTAAAATTCAACGTTGTTTTTCTTCATATTAGATTCCATTCATTTTCATAAACAAGAAAATAAATTTTTTTCCCAATATTCAGTTGTATCAGTACTACTGTCGTAACATATTGACCCTCGACCGAACCGTCAATCAAGAGATGAATCAGTGTAAATAAGCAGAAGAACGGCGGGTGCATCCGGTCAAGGATGTTGGAATATCACCTTGACCTGTGGACGTGGTTGAATTCGGTGCAGATGCGTACGCCCACAGGAAGCAGGTGGGTGTCAAACAATTATATAACCAGGTGCCACAGTCGGCTTGAGGCAGTCACTTCGAGTTCAGTTCCAGTCACAGTTAGAGATAGGGTGCCCGCGGAGTGAGAACCAGCTCCAGACTGAGGGCTTGGGCCCTCAGTGACCCCCGGTTGAGCAGCACAGCCAGAATGCGAAAGAAGTGCTGCTATGGTCGGAAGAAATTTGGGTCAATATGTAGCAGTCTGTCTCCGTCTCCGACTCACCTCTCACACACAACCAACATCAACCCTTTCGAATAAAGTGTGAGAGGTATATTTTTATAAAGAAGTGTGTTCGTTCGTTCATTGAAGTCGTCATTATGTTTCTGCTTACATCTGCATGTATATGAGTATACAACGCTATACGGATGAACCCCATGGATGCTGACCGAACGCATTGAGAAAAGACTAGCTGGGAACTACACAAGAATGCTACGGGCTATTTAGAAAAAAATCCTGGAAGTAACATCCCTCAAAACAACAGCTGTATGGTCACTAACCTCCCATCTCTAAAACTATCCAAGTAAGACGAACAAGATATGCAGGACACTGCTAGAGAACCAAGGACAAACTCATCAGTGACGTTCTCCTATGGAACCCTACACATGGACGTGCTAGTGTTGATGGACCAATAAAAATTTATCTACAACAGCTCTGTGCGGACACAGGATCTAGTCTGGAAGACCTGCCGGGAGAAATGGATGATAGGGAGGAATGGCGAGTTAGTGTCAGGGAAATCTGTGCAAGCTGGGCCACTTGATGATAATGATATTCTAACACTGTTCATGTATAATTATAAAAATGATTTCAATGGAATATTGAAAAACTAGTTATAGCGGTTATAGTATTCGCCAATGACCAGGGAGACCGGGGTTCAATCCCCGGTCGAGTCATTCCAAAGACTGAAAAAATGGTACTTTATGCCTTCTTACTTAACACTCAGATTTATAATGTACATATCGAGAGTAAAGTCGAGCAATCCAGGGAATGGAGTTGCACCCTTCCTGACCAGGGAGACCGGGGTTCAATCCCCGGTCGAGTCATTCCAAAGACTGAAAAAATGGTACTTTATGCCTTCTTACTTAACACTCAGATTTATAATGTACATATCGAGAGTAAAGTCGAGCAATCCAGGGAATGGAGTTGCACCCTTCCTCTACACTTCGGTGTAGTAGCAATTAAAAATGGAGCCTTCGGGTAACCCTCGAATATAGTTGCCAACTGTACTTATTTATGAATATCATCAACCATTAACAAAAAAATCGAATTTTGTGCTTTAATGACTCATTGGAAGTTGATATGTCATTAAACATTTAAACTAAACCAAACAATTCAGTTTAACATAAGTACAATTTTTTTGTTTGCACACAGTTAAAAGAAAAGAAAAAAAACAAGTCTATTTCGAACAATTCGGTTTAGCATGTCAACAAATACAGTCTTTTGTTTACAATTAGTTAAATCTAAAAACAGTTCTATTTTAAACTATTCAATTTAGCGTAAATACATAGTTTAGATCTATTTGACCGATAGATAGGACTCAATCAGGTGTTACCATTCAAGGCCAGAGTGAACTTGTGAGCAATGGTAATGAAGGAGTACTCTGCATTCCCCAAAGCTCCAGCATTACTGAAGCCTCACCATCAGATTGTTTAGTGTCATATCGAGGATACTCGGGGGAGTCTTACCCCTCTGCAGAGATGCAGTTGGTGTATTCTGCAGCCCCAGCAAACAAGGCCACAGGACACTTGTTGAGGGAATCTTACTTCTTGCAGAGATAAAGTCGGTGTATTCTCCAGCCCCAGCTAACAAGGCAACAGGACACTTGTTACGGGAGTCTTACTCCTCTGCAGAGATAAAGTCGGTGTACTCTCCAGCCCCAGCAAACAAGGCCACAGCACACTTGTTGCGGGAGTCTTACTCCTCTACAGAGATAAAGTCGGTGTACTCTCCAACCCCAGCAAACAAGGCCACAGCACACTTGTTGCAGGAATCTTACTCCTCTGCAGAGATAAAGTCGGTGTACTCTCCAGCCCCAGCTAACAACGCCACAGGACACTTGTTGAGGGAGTCTTACTCCTTGCAGAGATAAAGTCGGTGTACTCTCCAGCCCCTGCTAACTAGGCCACAGGACAGTTGTTGAGGGAGTCTTACTCTACAGAGATGCAGTCGGCGTATTCTCCAGCCCCAGCGGATTGGGCCAAGCTATGCTTAGGTTGTCCATCTTGTCATGAACTGAATGTGCTTATCTACAGAACTGTATATCGAGAGCATCAATATCTTGACTAGTTTTTTAATGAATTTTCTTACCATAATGCTTGTATGTTATCGTATGCTATCATAACAGAAAAAAATGGCTCATTGTAGCAAGAATTTTGTTCGAGCAATCGGGTTAAAATGATGGTTTGGTTTGGTTTCTTGGCATACCAATCTTTGTAGGTTATTTAATGCCAAAGCTATTCTCCTAGAAGAACAGTAGTTGTACTATTTAACCCACAGCCGGGAGGATAAGGGGGTTCATACCTTTCCCAAGGGTATTTGCCCGAAAGTGAACGTAATAGCGCGACTGGAGTTGGAACTCGCGTTCTACGATTCCGCAGTTCATCGTTTTAACCATTACACCACGAGGACACCCGCCCCCGGTTAAAATGATCTGAGAGAATATTGCCGTTTCAATTATTATTTGCAAATTAATCATAATTTCAAATAAACATTCATCGTCCTTTCTCGAGGGAGATAACTTTATGTTTATTGTCGAGCATTTCTTACCCAAGACTTTTTTAAAGCTTTCTTTTTCCCAAAAGTAGCTGACATTGCATGAATTTTTGAATCTGGAAGTGTGAAACTCGCGAATTACAAAAAAGTAGTGACAAGCGTATAAATATATTCATATTTACCAATCCCTCCGATCGGGCAGGATATGACACATGGTCAATTTTTCAGCAGAGTTTGACAGGTTTGAATTCAGAGTTTTCCTTCTCCTAGACTAGTTGCCTCACCAAGGCTGAAGAACCTAGTTTGCCCTACTATTTACCCATAGATGGAGGGAGACTTATCGGATTCATACCTTTCCCAAGGGTATTAGTGCTATGTGAAATGCAATCAGTCTCATCCAGGAATTGAACTCGTATCGCCGTGTCCATATCCAGCGACGATAACCATTACACCACATATTAATATATTAGCTAGGATCTTATGATGTACTCCCCCTTTTTTATTTGTGATTAATTATGATATGAATTCTTTTACTAGGACTTTTGCTCACAATCAAGATTAAGGGCTTCTGAAATCATGATTACAGATTACTGCACTTTGATCTTTGGCGAAAATACCAAGAAGCAATACTTTTATTCTAGGAAGAGTGAACAGATACAACACTCTCACCAAAGTATTACACGGTGGAACGATAAAATTGTCGTCCTAAAGAAAACAACACTACAGCTTTATTTTAAAACTTTTATTGAAAAAATTATTTCAGGTAACTTGATTATGTAATAGAGCTGACATCTATTCAATGTAGCTGCCTTCAGCCTCAATCAGCGCCTTAATACGGACCCGGAAGATGCCTTTTCTACAAGCGCCGGCGGGAGCTCGGCGAATATTCAGCGGATGGCAGCAATCAGGCTGGCTTTGGTGTTGTGGGAGGTCATGTTGGTGATGTTCTCAACGTATGACCAAACGAAGTAGTCCAGCGGGTTCAGGTCGGGCGAGGAGAGGGCCAGTGAGAGAAGGGTAAAAAGTCATAGCACTCCTTCTGAAGCCATGCCTGGGTCTCTGTGGACTTGTGGGCCGGCGCCGAGACCTGTTGCCACATCCAGGGTCTGCCACCGGCCACCTGATTGCACCAGGGGATCACTATACCGCTGAGGAGTTTCATCAATGATTGCCTGGAACTTTTCGATGAACTTCTTTGTCCGGGTCTTCCTGGCGGTGTCCTCAGCCTTGAGTTTCCGCTCCACCACCTCCAAAGTGTCGTCCGATATGTTGAGCTGTGCCCTCAAGCATTGAACCGTCCGGATTTGCATTTTGAGGGTGCTGGCAATGGTCCTCTTATCATAATTTGGATCGGTAGAGAGCATGTGTTGTACAGCGGCGCATCTCCGATCTCGCTCGTTGAACATTGTGTCTCTTTCAGACATGATAGAAGGCAACTATTGCTCTTGGGATCTGTACACACCTGGCCAATTAGTAGATGGTCTGCAACGAAAAAAGAAAACCGGTTTTCATTAAACAGAAATGGAATCATGTCGTCTTTTCTAGGGCGACAATTTTATCGTTCCACCCTGTACAATCTATCTAATTATATATAAAAATATGTGTTTGTGTCTATATCTTTTCAATAGACTCTTTATTATAAAAAAATATGTATCCTGAGAAGATGACATGAATTATCAGTTTGGATAAGGGAAAAAATGTCTGAACATTTGATAACTTTACATAACTGGTTTAAATATATCTTATTCTAAAAGAGTTCCTTTCCTCTTCTCCAACATCTCTTTACTTCTTTATCTCTACCTTCTCCTTCCTCCTTCTACTCATCTCCAACTCCCTCTTTTTGTCTATACCCTGGAATATGTAAAACGTCTACTCCTACCCCAGCGTTCATTTTCACAAAAGTGGCTTACACTGCATGTATTTTTGAATCTGGAAGTGTGAAAAACACGAATTACAAATTACGTAGTGCATTCAATAAGTTTCCAGGCTTTTTTGTACAGGCATGAAGAATTCTCATAGACTCTTGAGAATTCAGTATGTTATTGCTATATATCTTATGAGATGACTGACCAATTCTTATGATTTCAGGTTCAAAGGAACAGCTACAGCAGGAATTGGAATACACCCTACTAAAACCTGATTGTCATAGGATTTAGTATAAAATAACCTAAAATGGTTGATACCCCATAAAAGCCAAACAGACCAAATCATATATATTTAATATATATGTATAAAGGGGATTTGGCATTAAATGACCTGCGATGGTTAATATGTCATAAAACCCAACCAGACCAAATCATATATATTTGATATATATGTATAAAGAGGATTTACTATTAATAACCTACAATGCTTGATATGCCATAAAACCCGACAAAACCAAATCATATATATCTAATATTATGTATAAAGTGGATTTTGTATTTGATAAGCTACAAGGCTTGATATCTCATCAAAGATAATAAACAAACAACTTAATAGTAAGATTTTATATCTACCCAGAGGAAAATATAGAATAACCAAATACTGCAGAAAAAATTAGAATTAATTCTTCGTTCTCTTTTTTTTTTTTTTCTTTTAGGCATAAATTTCACAAATTTGAAGGAAGTGTCTTTATCAAAGGGGTTTAAACTTTGCCGAATGACAGTTAAGTTATCTCATTTGGTGGATTCAGCCTTCCCATAGTTTGATTAAAAAAAACTTCCACAATAACTTTTAAATTGGATTTAGATCTGGATTCTTCCCCTGGCATGTCATTTATTCAATATGCATTTCCCGAAAAAAGACTTTAATCCCCTTTGCTTTATTTCAAACTCCACTATCGTCCTGAAGAGTTACTTCACCTAACAAATTTTCTGTCGATAGAATAAAGGAATCTGCAAAATTTCAATGTTCGCAATGTTCTTTTAACTTTATGCTACTCTATATCAAGAAGGAAAACCCAGAAATATTTGAACTAACTTATTCCTCTAAACGATGGAAAAAATATTATCAATTATTCTTCTCCAAGGGTGACTTTAGCATTCAATAACCCACGAATGTTGATATGACATTAAAAAAAAAAGATACTTTTGTGTGATACTTGCATAATTTTGTCGGGACTATTACGAGAAGATTAAAAGACATTCGACCAATCAGCTTCACACTTTATCAAAAACGCATTTTTAGTAGAACTTCGACCGATTGAAAAATCAGAACAACAAAAAAAGCACTTTATCACTTAGAATATTTGGACTATTGTCTTCATCTTCATTCACAAGATTTCGACCGATGCGTCCTTAGGCCTTCTTACGGTCGAACTCAAGCATATGCACAGAACATCGAAACGAACTTTTTATTTAATCCACGTGGGTAGATTATTCTAGTTCAGTTAACCATAACTGAGTAAAAGTGTGAAGCTATCGTTAGAATTCATTTATTTCCCGTCGTTGGGTTGGTTGGATTTTATGGACGATCAACCTTTGTAGGTTATTTAACGCCAAATCCATTTTTATGCAAATGTTCAGCCCTATTTCACACAATTCAGTTTAGCATGGGTACACAGTTTAATTGTCAAAACAGCTCTAATTCAGCTAATTCAGTTTAGTATAAGTACGGACTTTGTTTGCACACAGTTAAATGTCTAAACAGTTCTATATTTAACAATTCACTTTTGTGTAAGCATAGTTTCAATTATCGAAAACAATTCCATTTCAAACAATTCAGTTTAGCATGAGCACGCTGTTTAAATGTAAGTACAGTTTAATTATCAAAAACATTTCTATTTAAGCTATTCAGTTTAGTCTTTCTTTTGTCAGCATCAGAACAATAATATGCAATTAGTTCTATTTAACCCATAGATAGGACCTTACGAGGTGCTACCATTCTGAGCCAGAGTGGACCTGGGAGCAATGGCACTGAAGGGGTGCTCCGCATTCCCAAGAGCTTCACCATCACTGGAACTTCACCATCAGATCGTCTAGAGTCATATCCTGGAAACTCGTTGGGGGTCTGCAGTGAAGCAGTCGGTGTATTCTACAGCCCCAGCCCACTGGGCAACTGTTGTTGGAATTGAACCGACAGCTGCCAGATGACTTCACTTAGAAGCACTTTTCAATCAAGCACCTATATCCGTGACGCCATGTATCCAGCATGAACCTTGTGAGTTTAACAATCAACATGAAGACAATAGTCCAACCGTTTAACATTGTGCAAATAAATGACTGTGTGCAAACAAATAATTCATTATCATCATTATCATCATCATGTCGAACCAACAACACTGCTCTCCCTGACTCTTTTCCGTCACCCGTCTCTATCATAAATCGCTCCCAGTCGGTCTTCAAAACTACATCCTCTATCTGCACAGAGCTGTTGTATATAGGTTCTAGCTGGTCGTCCAACCTTTGCTCGTCCATGTGAGCGTGTCCACAGGAATTCGTCACTTATGAGGTCGTCCTTACTTCTCCAGCAGTGTCTGGTTCGTCTAACTTGGATAGTTTTAGTGATGGGTGGTAGGTGGCCGTACAGCTGCTGCTTTTTCTGGGTTACTGCCTCTTGGACTTGTTCTATATGCTTGCAGCATTCTTAAATAATTCATACTAAATAGAATGATTCGTGTCACATATGAATACTTGAAACCAGTTAACTGTGTGGAAATAGATTCTGACTTCCTCAAATTGTTACTTATAAAGTATACCTCTACGAACCATTTAACTGTGTGCAAGCAAATAAATAATGTTAAATTGTTATTGTTACATTGCAATATTTGAGACAAGTTAACAGGGTACAAATAAGCAGCGTCTCATCAACCGAAAAGGACATCGGCACGCGGTTAACGAAGGCATGGACAGCTATTAATAGGCTATCGATCATATGGAAATCAAACGTAACCGATGAAATGAAACGCAGTTTCTTCCAGGCAGCGTTTGTATCAATAATGCTGTATGGATGCACTACATGGACGCTAACGAAACGGCTGGAGAAGAAGCTAGACGGCAATTACACAAGAATGCTGCGAGCAATATTGAACAAGTCCTGGCGGCAACACTCCACAAAACACCAACTATACGGGCACCTGCCTCCCATCACGAAAACTATCCAAATTAGACGAACCAGACATGCAGGACACTGCTGGAGAAGCAGGGACGAGCTCAGAACTGATTTACTCCTATGGACCCCAACATATGGCCGGTCAAAAGCAGGACGACCAGCTCGAACATACATTCAGCAACTATGTGAGGATACGGAATGTAGCCTTGAAGACCTGCCAGAAGCGATGAACGATAGGGAGGTGTGGCGAGAGAGGGTCAGGGATATCCGTGCTAGGGGAATGAGATGATGATGATGATGAAACTATTAGAGTTAGATGGCAATACTTGAAATCATTTAACTGTGAGCAAAAAAAAAAGCTTTGGATTATTCAGAACATTACCTCCAAATTATTCGTTTACAAATGATATATATATTTAATATATATGTATAAAGAGGTTTTGGCATTAAATAACCTACAATGTTTGATATGCTATAAAACCCAACCAAACTAAATCATATATATTTATTATATATGTATAAAGAGAATTTGACATTGAATAACCTACAATGGTTGATATGCCATAAAACCCAACCAAACTAAATCATATATATTTATTATATATGTATAAAGGGGATTTGACATTAAATAACCTTCAATGGTTGATATGCCATAACACCCAACCAAACCAAATCCTATTTATATATAATATATATGTATAAAGAGGATTTGGCATTAAATAACATACAATGGTTGATACGCCATGAAACCAAACAAACCAAATAATATATCTAATATACGCGGTGCATTCAATAAGTTTCCATATTTTTTGTACAGGCATTTAAAATTCTCGTAGACACTTGAACATTCAGTATGTTATTGCTATACATCTTATGAGATGACTGACATTTTTATGATTTCAGGTTCAAATGAACAGCCACACCAGCAAGTAGAATACACCCTACTAAAGCCTGATTGTCACAGCTAGTGAATTTCAAACATACAATCTTGACGTGAGGACACTTTAGAAGAACGATATGCAATAAGATTCTATCTTAAACTTGGAAAAATGCCACAGAAACGTATGGAACGATTTAGACTGCTTTTGGACCATCTCGCAGGAACCGCACATCAGTTTTTGAGTGGCATAGGAGATTCCAGGGAGGCAGGGAGTCTGTGAGACATGATGAGAGGTGTGGGAGGTATAAGGAAGTCAATACACCAGAGTTGATTGGCCAAACAGTTAGGGTTAGGGTTACTATGTTTAGGTTTTAAGGGATTTCAGGAAGAGATTCCTTTGGAGGAGGCCAGCACTCTTCAAATCGGGTCAGTGGCATTTTTACCAGGAAAATACACCAGTCCACAACTCCATCCTTGTCACAGACTATTTGACCAAGATGGGCATCAACACAGTTCCTCAGCCTCCCTATAGTCGAGACCTTGCTCCCTGTGACTTTTGGTTATTCCCTAAAGTTAGAGGCAGTCGTTATGAGACAATTGAGGGGATGAAAGAGGCTATGAGGAAGGTCATTGACACGCTCACATAAGAGGACTTCCGTGGGACCTTCCAGAAGTTATTGGAACGGTAAAACAAGTGCATTGCAGCCGGATGAGATAAAAGTGCCCATATTAAAAATAGCCTGGAAACTTATTTAATGATCTTCGTATGTGTATCAAGAGGGTTTGACATTAAATAACCTATAATGGTTGATATGCCATAAAACTCAACCAAACCAAATCATGTATATTTGATATATATGTATAAAGATGATTTGGCATTAAATGACCACCAATAAAACTCAACCACCCAACATAAAAAAGGAACATTGTATTCTCTGTAGTGTCTTTATCTTGGTTACGTTGTTGTGACGATTGTTCTTCGGGCAGTGCCCAATTCACACTCTTTCATCTTCTTCAATAGGAAGAATAAACAGGAAAACATCGTTTTGTATTTACACACACTTTTTTTTCTTTTTACTGAGTAACTCTATACATCATTGACGCGATCGGTTATACGATATGGAAGCTCTCCTTCGAATATTGATCGAAAATACAACCTCAAATTTTTTACGATTTTTGATGGTCGGATACAAACTTGTTTGTTTAAAATATATTTCCAATTTCTAAAAGTGGGTGTCCCCGTGGTGTAATGTTTAAAGCGATGGACTGCAGAATCGTAGTAAGCGAGTTCGTACTCCAGTCGCGCTATTACGTTCACTTTCGGACAAATACCCTTGGGAAAGGTATGAACCCCCTTATCCTCCCAGCTATGGGTTAAATAGTACCACAACTGTTCTTCTCGGAGAATAGATTTATCATTAAATAACCTAAAAAGGTTGATATGCCATTAAACAAAGAAACCAAACCAAACCAATTTCTGAAATCGTAGTCACATGATTTTAAAATTAACCATGACGACCAAACTCTCAAATGATGCAGGGGATGTCCTCGTGGTGTAATGGTTAAAGTGATAGACTGTGGAATCGTAGTAAGCGAGTTCGGATTCTAGTCGCGCTATCATGTTCACTTTCGGACAAATACTCTTCGGAAAGGTATGAACCCCCATTATCCTCCCAGCAATTGGTTAATTAGTACCACTACTCTTCGTCTAGAAGGATTGGTTTGGCATAAAAATAATGGTTATCGTCGTAGGAAATGAACACAGCGACACGAGTTCAATTCCTGGACAAGACTGATTGTATTTCATATAGCACTAATACCTTTGGGAAAGGTATGAATCCAATTATTCTCCCTCCAGCTATCGGTTAATAGTAGGGCAGAATATGTTCTTCAGCCTTGGTGAGGTAACTAGTCTTGGAGAAGGAAACTCTGAATTTAAACCTGTTAAACTCCGCTTAAAAATTGACCTTGTGTCATATCCTGCCCGCGTGGAGGTGTTGGTAAATATGATAAAAATAAACCGAGAAGGTTGATAAGCTATTATTCAACAAACAAACGAAAAACCATTGATTTACGCTAGAGGTGATCACCTGAAAATCAATCTCGATTAACCTTGGCTGGATAAATAAATCCTAATCTAAGCAGAGTGGTTTAATTCCTTTCGAATAATGTACACCTAGTGCCAAATAAAAGATTCGTTCAACCTGTTAATTAAAAGTTTTTATTTTTATTCCACATTTCTGAAATGATGAATGGTTATTTATATATATATATTATGTATTATTTAGTCCAGTTAAACCGGAGTCGGGAATAATTCCGTCAGGACAATAAAATATACGTCTAGTTACTTTATTGTGATTCCGACCGGTAATAAAAAGAAAAACCAGAAGAGGGCAAATGGGAAGGAAGCGCTTAACCCATCTTCTACCACCTCCCACCCTTCCCTCCGGTGTCAATTCTGGCTGTGTTTATTTTATCCATTGGATCATAAGAAGTCCTGTTTTTTTTGGTGCGATTGATTCATACCAATACCCATAACAGGATGGAAATAAATTTATAATCCTAATATGACCGGTTTTTGTTTTTCTTAAAGGTATATATATATATATATATATATATATAGAGAGAGAGAGAGATAGATAATGGGTGTATCAGAAAAATGATATCAATTCATAATCTAATACCGTGACCAATTCTTATTTAAACATTAAACAGAGAACTTTGACTTGTTTCTACTCATGCTCTTCAAGAAGGAATATTTAACCCATATCTGGGAAGATAATATATACGTGGTGCATTCAATAAGTTTCCAGATTTTTTGTATCTCTAAATAAAATTGTTGTAGACTCTTGAAAATGTTATTGCTATACATATTATGAGATGACTGACCAATTTTTATGATTTCAGGTTCAAATGAACAGCTACAGCAGCAATTGGAATATACCTTACTAAACCCTGATTGTCACATCTGGTGAATTTCAAAATTACAATCTGGACATGAGGACACTTTAGAAAAATGCCACAGAAACGTATGGAATGCTTCAAACTGTTTTTGAACCATCTTACAGGAATCGAGCATCAGTCTTTGAGTGGCATAAGAGATTCAAAGAAGGCAGGGAGTCTGTGAGGGGTGATGAGAGGTGTGGGAGGTGTAAGGAAGTCAATAGACCAGAGCTGATAGGCCAAAGCGTTCGGCTTAAGGTTACTATGTTTAGGTTTTAAGGGATTTCAGGAAGAGATTCCGTCGGAAGAGGCCAGCACTCTTCAAATCGGGCCAGTAGCATTTCCTGGAGGACAATGCACCAGTCCACAACTCCATCCTTGTCACAGACTATTCGACCAATATAGGCATCAAAAAACCTTGACACAACAATATTATTTGTCGACTTCTCCAAGGCCTTTGCCTCCATACACAGAGGGAAGATGGAGCAAATACTACTCACCTATGGCCGACCCAAAGAAACCACCAGAGCCATAATGATGCTATATAGAAGGACGAAAGTGAAAGTCCGCTCCCCGGATGAAGCCACAGACTACTTCGACATTCTAGCGTGTGTACAGCAAGGAGACTCATTAGTCCCATACCTCTTTATCATCTGTGTGGACAATGTGCTTAGAACGTCTACTGATAAAACGAAAGACAACGGTTTTAATCTGACAAAGGAAAGAAGCAGAGGATACACCGCACATTCAATTACGGCCAGAATGGATCTGGGAGTGATGGCAATGGATGGATGCTCCAGCATTCCCCAATGCTCCAGTATTTCTGGAACCTCACCATCAGATTATTTAGAGTCATACCCAGGACACTCGTTCGGTGGGGGGGTCTTACCCGTCTGAAAAAAGCAGTTGGGGTATTTTACAGCCCCCTATAGTCCATACCTTGCTCCCGGTGACTTTTGCTAATTCCCTAAGCTTAGAGGCTGTCGTTATGGGACCATTCAGGGGATGAAAGAGGCTGTGACGTAATTCATTGATACGCTCACAGAAGAGGACTTCCATGGGGCCTTCCAGAAGTTCTTATAACGGTACAACAAGTGCATTGAAGACGGAGGGGATTACTTTGAAGGGTACTAGAGTTTCATGTGTGTACTATAAAAGTGCCCACGCGAAAAAAGTCTGGAAACTTATTTAATGATCCTCGTATATATATATATGTATATATGTATGTATCTATGTTTAGATAAAAAAAATCCCATGATATTTAGATTAAAAAAATATTCAGTGAATGTATCTATTATATATGATGAAATAGCAACGTTTCTATTTTTTTTTTTTTATTAATCCATCTTTATGGTAATTCAGGGTAGAGGATAAAATGCTTAATCCCCAAAATATCTTAAATGAAATAATGAAAGGAAAAAAATTAAAACGTTTCTATTTCATTTCAACATCCTTTTCATATGAATCATTTTAACGGGCTATTTCCATATATATATATATTGACGTCCACAGACAAGCTGTTTCATTGTATCACAACTCTTCAGGGTGGCTAGACACAAGAGATGCTTATATATATATATATATATGCGAGTGCGTGTGCATAATCAAGAAAGTATTAAATGTCATAATATTCATTATTCCTTGCTCATTTTATCTAATAAAACTAATTAGTACTTATTCCTAGCGAGTTTTTCCCACCATCGTTGGTTTTACAAGAGCTTGAGTGACAGCAAGTGTTCTCTAGTCTCCAGAACTCTTCTGAGTATTCTAGTCAATCTTAACACTGCTGTGGTCTAGACTGACTCGATTGTTTCTCTGATTTTCAACCCAACCCGTCTTTTTTCCAAGTGCTAAACCTACAATCAGTATCACCATCACTCTCATGTTCCATAGTTTTTTTTGTTCTTTTTTTTTTCAGTTCTCTGGCAAGGTCCATGTATTTGCCTGTCTTTTTAATTTCTTTGATTTCATTGATTTTTATTTTTGGTCCACCGAAACAGCAAAATCTACAAGATGGTATCGTTTTTTTATTAAATTAGCAGTAGTTTTTAGCTTCTCAACAGTATTGGTAGATCCGTTTGTATCTCAAAATCCCGGAGAATTTCACGGCTCTCATTTCCTAGGATCGATCCTGGTTTGTGCATATACCATTTGTTTGTATGGTCAAATTTCAATATCTTGCACAACTCCCAGAGGATCACCTTGCCCACCCAGACATGTCGAGTCTTTCTGTTCTAATTTGCTGCATTTACTTATGGGATCGATCGTTCGTCTCTATCACCACATAACCGACATCTGCTATTTTGTTACGTCTTAGCTATTCTCGCTTTGATATGATTGTTTCTTATGGTGTTGCTTTGTGCTGCTATTAGTTGAGATTCTGTTTCTCTCTTAAGTTTTCCTTAAGGTTTCACATGGTCGTGCAAGTGTTAGCCAACCAGCAAGAATTTAGCTGCAACAGTTCTGCGCAGACGCAGGAAGTAGTTTGGAAGACCGGCCGGAAGCGATGAATGACAAGATTGGATGGAGAGATAGAATCAGGGAAATCTGTGTAAGCAGCGGGATTTGATGATGACTATGATGATGATGTTTTTTTTTTCTTTCCCTGGCTCTTGTTTTTTTGTGGGGGTTGTTGTTGTTTGTTTTTTTTGCATTCACGTTTTTCTCTTCATTTCTCCTGCGTTTAATCGAAGACTACTTCGATTCAATCAACATATTTTTTTTCTCCACCGTTCTTGAAATTACCTACATTAATATTCTTCTTCTGTCTGCAATGATTTAATCAAGAAAGAAATTTGTCAGAACCTTTAAACTGCTCATGTTGGATG
Organism: Sepioteuthis lessoniana; assembly: GCA_963585895.1. Lineage (NCBI taxonomy): Eukaryota > Metazoa > Mollusca > Cephalopoda > Myopsida > Loliginidae > Sepioteuthis > Sepioteuthis lessoniana. The sequence goes on along the minus strand of OY757938.1, from coordinate 52,225,208 downwards.
CATATTAGTCTTCCGGCGGAAAACAAATTGGCTGCTATTTGAATAACAATCACAGCCATCATGTCCAACATTCATGCCACGATTTTGTTCAACTAAAAACCCCGGTAAAAAAAAAAATCTTACCGTGGTTCCTATTATTGAAACTCCGAAAAAAAATCCTCCCAAGCTTCAACGAAGTCTCATCTATCATCATCATCATCATTATGTCGTGCCTTGAGCACGGATTTCCCTGACTCTCCCTTTCAATTCGTCTCTATTGTCCATCGTATTCGTCTGGTCCTCTAGATAATATTCTGTGTCTGTACAAAACTATTTTTGATAGGTTCTAGCCGTATGTTCAGTACCTGCTCGTCTGTGTGAAGGAGTCCACAGAAAAACGTCGCTTATGAGCTAACCCTTGCTCCTCATACTATCCTGCATGTCTTGTTCGTCTAATTTGAATAGTTTTTTGAGATGGTTGGCAGGTGACCATACAGCTGCTGATATGTGGGATGTTGCTTCCAGGATTTTTTCAATATGACTCGTAGTGTAATATAATAGCCGAGGGATTTCGGTTCATGCCTTTGGGTTTAGTTAGGCTGAGAACCTTTCGGCTTAGCACATGGGTTAGTTAGGTGCAACCTTGATGCAGGTGGTAACGCGTGAGCGTGCACAGAGCGGACATGTCACTCAGAGACGTCACAATAGTCCAAGACGAAATGGGGTGACAGGGTGCGGGTGACGTCACGCACCGGAAGCGCGCGGAGGTTTGTGTGAGATTTGAAGAAAGTTAAAGAGTTGAGTACAAGACGCCAAACGAAGAGGTTCGACTTTTGGAGCTCGCAGACGCGAGGCGAACTTGCGCCCTAAGGGGCCCGCTCGAGTCGGGGGCCAAATGTATAAGACAGCATAGAAGATTGTGTCTCTCCTCTTTATGTCGAAACCTTTAACTCAAAGTTAATAAAAAGGTTTTGTACCTGAACAAGAAGTCGTTACGTGTTTTCGAATTCCGAGATTCCTATGTTCTATCGTTATAAACATTATATGTCTATTTCGCACATGGCCATATTCGTGTATATGGCTATGTAACAGTAGCATTATTATGCAATTGCACAAATTCAACAGCTGTGACAATCAGGCTTTAGTATGGTGAATTCCAATTCCTGCTGTAGCTGTTCATTTGAACCTGAAATCATAAAAATTGGTCAGTCATCTCATAAGATGGATAGCAATAGCATACTGAATGTTCAAGAGTCTACGACAATTTTAAATGCCTGTACAAAAAAGTCTGGAACCTTATTAAATGCACCACGTATATATATCCAAAAGTCGTATTAGTTAATGCCAAAAAACAGCGATATTCATATTCTGCATTATTAACTAGTGGTTATTCTAGATCGTAAGATTTTTGTTTAATGGCCTATCAACCTTCGTGGATTATTTAATGCCAAACCCACCCTTGAAGAAGAACAGTAGCGGTACTACTTAAGGTTTGTTGTTTAACGGCATATCAACCTTCATGGTTTATTTAATGCCAAAGCCACCCTTTAAGAAGAACAATAATATAACTTTTTAACCTGTTACTGGGATTATAAGGAAGTTTATACCTTTCCCTAGGATATTAGTCTGAAAGCGAAATTATTTGCGCGACTGGGTTTCGAACTCGCTTACTATGGTGTTGTAGTCTACTTCTTTAGCCTCTACACCAATGGGGCTCTCCCACCCTTTGAGGTCGTTAGATTTCAACTAAAGCAATCAGACAGAGCCGTGTCAATGTGTAGGAGTCTATCGGAGACTGGTGTATTCGTCACTTCTTTTCATCACGGTGGAGATTACAACAGGGAACCGACTGACAATGAAGGCATAGTGCTAAACTGATAGACGTAATAAAACCGCGACAGTACAAAGGTCTATGTGATATAGTAATATTAGAAACGTCTGTTTGAGAGCCGAAGCGTTATATAATGAATTTCAAGTCTTTATCGAAAGAACTGTATTGTGAGTGTCATTTTCTTAAATATTTCTTTTTTAAGTCTTTGAGACGGTCTGTTTCGTTTTTACAAACTCTTTATCATCAACTAGTCATATTCTGAGATGATGACACTAATTATCAGTTTGGATAAAGGTAAAGAAGTCTGAAGATTTGATAACTTTACGTAACTGGTTTAAATATATCTCATTCTGAGAGAGCTCCTTTACTCTCCTCCAACCTCTCTTACCTTCTTTATCTCTACCTTCTTTCTCCAACTGCTTCTTTTTGTGTATATCCTGGAATATGTAAAACGTCTCCTCCTACCCTCGACTTTGTTAAAACGTTCATTTTCACAAAAGTAGCTTACAGCGCATGTATTTTTGAATCTGGAAGTGTGAAACACACGAACAACCAAAAAGTAGTTACAAGCGTATTAATACATTGATAAATCTTTTTATTGGTGATTATCTATGATATGAGTCCTGTTAACATCACTTTTACTATCTCTCAAGATTAAGGTCTTCTGAAATCATGAGTGCCAATACTACTCTTTGATCCCTAACGAAAATACTAAGTAGAAATACTTTGATTCCGCAAATATTTTGACTCTCCGCAAATATTTTGACTCTCCGCAAATATTTTGACTCTCCGCAATATTTTGACTCTCCGCAAATATTTTGACTCTCCGCAATATTTTGACTCTCCGCAATATTTTGACTCTCCGCAATATTTTGACTCTCCGCAAATATTTTGACTCTCCGCAAATATTTTGACTCTCCGCAATATTTTGACTCTCCGCAAATATTTTGACTCTCCGCAATATTTTGACTCTCCGCAAATATTTTGACTCTCCGCAAATATTTTGACTCTCCGCAATATTTTGACTCTCCGCAATATTTTGACTCTCCGCAAATATTTTGACTCTCCGCAAATATTTTGACTCTCCGCAAATATTTTGACTCTCCGCAATATTTTGACTCTCCGCAAATATTTTGACTCTCCCCAAATATTTTGACTCTCCGCAATATTTTGACTCTCATCAAAATATTGCTGTCTATCTATCTATCTATGGTTGGTTGGTTGGGTTTTATGGTATATCAACCTTTGTTGGTTATTTAATACCAAATCCATTTTTATGCAAATAGTCAGTTCTGTTTCAAACAATTCAGTTTAGCATGAATACACAGTTTGTCAAAAATATTTCTATTTCAAACTATTCAGTTTATTCAAACAATTCTAATTCAGCTAATTTTGTTTCCACATACTTTTGTCAAACAGTTCAAATTCAAACAATTCAGTTTAGCATAAGTATGCAGTTAGTTCTATTTAACCCAGAGATAGGGTACTATGAGGTGCGACCATTCTGGGCCAGAGTGGACCTGGGAGCAATGGCAATGAAGGGGTGCTCTGCATTCCCTATAGCTCCAGCATCATTAGAACCTTACCTTCTGCAGAGTTGCAGTTGGTATATTCTACAGCCACAGTCGACTGTGCATCTATCTATCTATCTATCTATCTATGTGTGTGTTTATTTACGTGTGTGAGTCTATATCATTATATCAGACACTATATTATTAGCTATTTGTGTCAAGAGATGAAGATATGAATTATCAGTTTGGATAAAGAAAAAGAAGTCTGAACATTTGATAAATTACATAACTGGTTTTGATATATCTTATTCTGAGAGGGTTATTCGCCTTCATCCCACCTTTCTGACCTTCTTTATCTCAACCTTCTTCCTTCTCATCCAACTCACAATCCACTCCCCCTTCTGGAATCTATAAAACGTCTCCTCCAATGGTATGTCAACCTTTGTAGTTTATTTAACGCCAAATCCATTTTTATGCAAATTATCAGTTCTATTTCAAACAATTCAGTTTAGTATGAGTAAACAGTTTGTCAAAAACGTTTCTATTTCAACCTATTCAGTTTTGTCAAACAGTTCTAATTCAGCTAATTCTGTTTAGTATGTGTACAGATTTTTATAACACACTGTTAAGTGTCAAAACAATTATATATTAAACAATTCAGTTTAGAGTAAGTAAAGTTTTAATGTCAAAAACAGTTCCGTTTCAAACAATTCAGTTTAGCAGAAGCACACAGCTTAAATGTAAGTAACGTTTAATAGTCAAAAACATTTCTATTTAAGCTACTCAGTTTAGTGAAACAGTTCTAATTCAAACAATTCAGTTTAGCATAAGTATACAGTTCAATTTAACCCATACATAGGGTCTGATCTGGAGCTACCATTCCGGGCCAGAGTTGACCTGGGAGCAATGGTAATGAAGGGTTGCTCTGCATTCCCCAAAGCTCCTGCATCACTAGAACTTCACCATCAGGTCATTTAGTGTCATATATCCAGGACACTCATGGGGGCGGTCTTACCCCTCTGCAGAGGAGTAGTCGGTTTATTCACATCAATATACATACTAATTATAGACTGGCTAGTTTTAACGGCATATACACCCGTTCAGGGTTATTTTATGGGTAGAGGTTAGGGAATAGTGTACATTGACCTTTTACATCTATAGTTCTTTAGGGATTTTTTTACGGGGGTGTCGTGGTGGTGAAATGATTAAAGTGACGGACTGCGGAATCGTAGTAAGCGAGTTCGTACTCCAGTTGCGCTTTTATGTTCACTTTCGGGCAAATACCCTTGGGAAAGGTATGAACCCCCTTATCCTCCCAGCTATGGGTTAAATAGTACCATTACTGTTCTTCTAAAAGTATGGCTTTGGCATTAAATAACCTACAAAGGTTGATATGCCATTAAACAAAGAAACCAAGCGGGTTTTAAACTTTTTAAATGATGTAATAAATTGCAATCAAATACAAACAATTTTGAAACAGATGGGGCCCTAACAGATAATACCATTCCATCTCAGAGTAGACATGAGCGAAATGAACCTGTATTCCATACTCCCTAGATCTCCGGAAGTAGAGCCTCACCTCCACATGCAGTTTAGAGTTATGCCCAGGACACCTTTTTGGGGGGAAATGCGTCAAAAATGAGGTTATTTGCAGTTTAGTTTATCAAGAGCAGTTTCTAGGATTCTATTTGCAAATAAAGGCATTTTTCGTTATCGAGCCTTCCATGACAAAGAGCACGAAGACACACCCCAGTTAATTATTGAGCTTTTGTCTTTTGTTCCGTTTAAGGCAGAAATGTATACATTGCAAATGAATTTAATAAGACGATACATGGCAAATTTAGTGAAAAATACGTCGTTACTGAATTTACTAAAGAAATGCATTGTAACTGAATTTATTCCTGAAGTGCATGGCAACTGAATTTACAATGAAAACGAATTGCTGCTGAATTTACAAGTGAAATTTATTGTAACTGAATTTGATATAGAAATGCATCGGGAATGAATTTACAATAGAAATGCATGGCAAATTAATTTTCTAAAGGAATACATGTCAACTAAATTAACTACAGAAATCATTCGCAACTAAATTTACTGCAGAAATGCAGTGCAACTAAATTTACTGCAGAAATGCATTGCTACTGAAATTACTGCAGAAATGCATTGCAACTGAATTTACTGCAGAAATGCGTTGCAATTGAATTTATAACGGAAATGTTTTGCAAAAGAATTCACTAAAGAAATGCATTCCAGCTGTATTTATTGCAGAAATGCATAGCAATTGAATTAACCATCGAAATACACTACAAAGAATTGATTACAGAAATGTACAGCAACTGAATTTACTGCAGAAATACATTGCGAATGAATGTAATATAGAAATGCATTACAAAATAATTTAATATAAAGATACATTTCCTAGTCGGATAGGGCTATAGAATACACCGACTGCTCCTCTGCAGAGGGGTAAGACCCCACCCAACGAGTGTCATGGATATGACACTAAACAATCTGATGGTGAGGTTCCAGTAATGTTGGAGCTTTGGGGAACGTGAAATACCCATGTGTTGCTATCGCCCCAGGTCTACTCTGGCCCGGTGTGGTAGCATCTGATAGGGCCCTATCTATGGGTTAAATAGAACTCTCGGCATACTTATGCTAAACTGAATTGTTTCACTAAACTGAATAGGTTGATATAGAAATGTCTTTGACAAACCAGACTTACATTTAAACTGCGTGCTTATGCTAAACTGAATTATTTGAAAACGAACTGTTTTTTTTTTTTACATTGAAACTGTACTTACACTAAACTGAATAGTTTAATATAGAACTGTTTTGACATTTAACTGTGTGCAAAGAAAATCTGTACTTATACTAAACTGGATTAGCTGTATTAGAACTGCTTGACTAAACTGAATAGCTTGAAATAGAAATGTTTTTCACAATGAAACTGTACTTACATTTAAACTGTGTACTTCTGCTTAAACTGAATTGTTTGAAATAGAACTATTTGTATAAGAATGGATTTGGCCCTAAAAAAACCTACAAACGTTGATATGCCATAAAACCCAAATGTTATATTTTGACCTTCGACCCGGCGCAAGATGCCATTCAAGGTGATGCAGTGGAAGGAAGTGAAACATTCCAATGGCAGTTAGGAGAGAAAATCGCGTGGGCGGAAATTGGCTAACAAAATGGGACAGGCTAAAAAAATCCCATGATACTCTCATAGACTGACGCACCGGAAGAGAGTGACCTCTGAACTGCATGACTGTTATTTCCGCTTAATGACGATTAAACATGCGATTTCAAAGATCGAGTGGGTGATCGAGTGGACGTTGAACTATTATATAACTCAGAAGTCAAGCCAGTTCGAGTCCAGTTGCAGTAGAGTTGGAGTCAGAGTTATAGACGAGAGTGGTAGGGAAAGCCACACCAGGCCGAAGGGGGCCCTCGGGAACCCCGATGGAGTTTGGGGACCAGAAAAGTTGCTGATAAGATGCAGTAAAGAAAGCCAGCACCCAGCAGAGTGGACCCCAGGGCCTCCGGTTGAGCATCAGGAGAATGAGAAAGACACAACGTTGCCGGCCATAAGAGTGGAGGTCAAAATATTGCAGTTTCTGTTCGGTCTCCAGCTCCCTCTCACACGCAAACCTTGAGTAACCCTTTTCGAACCATTGCAATAAAGTGAGAGGTAAATATTTTGTTAATGAAGTCTTCCTGCGTCTGTTTATTTATTGTGTCGTTATGTATCCTGCATGAACATGTATATGAGAATGCAACACAAACAACCAACCATAATAAAAATACACAGCTAATGAAATCATAGAAGAAATACTATACAAACGAAGTCACTTAAGAAATGCTTTGCAAATAAATTCTATACAGAATTGAATCGTGATTAAAATTGTAAAACTGCATTACAAATGACTTTTTCTTCAAGAAATCGTGGCAAATAATGTTGTGTATAAATTATAAAGATCCATTTACAGTAGAATTTCTTACAATTGAACCATCAAATAAGCGACGTTTTAAAACCTTTTAAAATCTCATTTTATAGAACTGTGTAATATTTGCATTTTTATTTTTGTTTTTTGGTGTTTATCTCCAATAAGAAGAGAGAGGCTACTTCTGTGGGCAATTTCATGTTATTAATTTTACTGAATCAGGAAAACTGTCAAAGTTTGCTGAGGTCTAAAGGAAGGAAGAAATGGAATTAAAGGTCAAAATTGAATGGTAATATAAAGCAAGGTGGAGAAAATAAAGAGAAAAAAAAATGAAGAAATTAAGAAAGGAAGAAGTATGAAAAAGAAAAGAAAAAGGAATAAAAAGAAAGACCTTGTGAGTATATCAGTGTTAAGAAGAAAGAACTTACAGAAAAAAAAAACTTGAGGAAAAAGAGAGAGAAAGATGATTTAAAAAAAAGAAAGATACAGATAAGATAATTAAAGAAAGAAAGAAGAAGAAGAAGAAGAAGAAGAAGAAGAAGAAGAAGAAGAAGAAGAAGAAGAACAACAACAACAACAACAACAACAACAACAACAACAACAACAACGTAACAATTTTGAATTTAGAGAGAAGTAACCGAGAAAGAAGAATTGGATTGAAGAAAGAAAGAAAGAAAGAAAGAAAGAAAGACAGCATAGATAAAAAGGAAGAAGAAGAAGAAGAAGAAGAAGAAGAAGAAGAAGAAGAAGAAGAAGAAGAAGAAGAAGAACCGAAGTGAAAAAAAAGAAAGAAATGCACTTATGAGAACGGAACGAAATATGGTCCAGTTGGCTGGGGCCGTAGAATACACCAACTGTATCGCTGCAGAGGGGTAAAATTCCCCTAACGAGTGTCCTAGGTATGACTCTAAACGTTCTGATGAGTCTTCGGTAATGCTGGAGCTTTAAGGAATACAGAGTATTCCTTCACTGCCCTCTTTCCCAGATCCACTCCAGCTCGGAGAGGTAGCACCTGATAGGGTCGCATCTATGGGTCGAATGGAACAAAACTGTGTACTTATGCTAAGCTGACTTGTCTGAAATGGAACTGTTTTTGTATGCTAAACTGATTTGTTTGAAATAGAAGTCTTTTGACAGTTAACTGTGAGTAAACAAAAGCTAAAATGAATCGTTTGAAATAAAACTGTTTGACTAAACTGAATAGCTTGAAATGTCTTTGGACAATTAAACTGTGTACTTATTCTGAACTGAATAATTTTGAATATAACTGTTTATTTGTATTAAAATGGATCTAGCATTAAATAACATACAAAGGTTGATATGCTATAAAACCCGAACAAACCAAACCAAACCAGAACGAAATAGGAAAGAAGAAAGAAGAAAGTAAAAAATTATAGAAGAAAGATGTAGTATTGACCTATAAAAAGATAGAAGGAACAAAATAAAAACAGAATTTAAGGAAGAAAAAGCATTTCTAAGAAAGTATTAGACTGATAGATAAGATGACATTGTATAACCATCATATATGTTCAGTCTGGCAAAATCAGAGAAGCCAGAAAAGATTATGAGCCTAGTCGGTTGGGTCTGTAAAATACGCCGTCAGTCGATCTGCAGAGGGAGCGCAACCCCAACAACCACTAACGAATATCCCGAAAATATGACGCTAAACTAAATCTGATGGCGAGGATCCAGCTATGGAGCTTTGGGAAGAGTGAAATACCCCTTCAATGTCATTACTCCCAGGTCAACTGTGGCCCGGAAAAAAAGCACTTTACAGGGTCCCATCTATGAATCAAATAAAAATATTCAATAATTCATTAAGAATTATCATAATAGGTTAAAACCATACAGCTGCAGGCAAATCATTTGTATTAGATTGATAAACTTAAATAGATTTTCTAATGTTGAATAGCAAGATTTAAAACCATCTAACTGTGGGCAAACAAATGATTAAAGTTAATTGAACAATTAGTATTACATTGCAATACATGAAACCGTTTAACTGTGTGCAAATAAATGAGATGAGACTTATTAAGGAAAGTTACTTACAAACTATTCATTAACAAACCATATATACGAGGATCATTAAATAAGTTTCTATACTTTTTTCGTATGGGCACTTTTATTGATAGTGCACACATGAAACTATAGTCCCCTTCGAAGTAATCTCCTCCGGCTGCAATACAGTTGTTATGCCGTTCCATCAACTACTGGAAGGCCCCATGGAAGTCCTCTTGTGTGAGCAAGTCAATGACCTACATCACAGCCTCTTTCATCTCCTGAATGGTTTCATAACGACAGCCTCTAAACTTAGGGAATAAGCAAAAGTCACAGGGAGCAAGGTCTGGGCGATAGGGAGGGTGAGGAACTGTGTTGATGCCCATCTTGGTCAAATAGTCTGTGACAAGGATGGAGTTATAGACTGGTGCATTGTCATAGTGGAAATGGTACTGACCCGATTTGAAAAGAGCTGGCCTCTTCCCTAGGAATCTCTTGCTGAACTCACTTAAAACCTCAACATAGTATTCCTTGTTGACTGTCAGTCCAGTGGAAACCCAGTGCATGTAGATCATGCCAGTGCTGTCAAAAAAAGGATCATCAAAAGTTTGTTGGTGGATTTGCTCTGTCTAGCCTTCTTGGGTCAGGGAGAGCAAGCATGCTTCCACTGGGAACTCTGTCTCTTGGTCTCGGGGTCATAGTACTAGATCCAGCTTTCATCGCACGGCATTTTTTTCAAAGTTTAAAACAGAATTTTATTGCATATCGTTCTTCTAAAGTGTCAGATTGCATTTTTGAAATTCACTAGCTGTGACAATCAGGCTTTAGTAAGGTGTATTCCAATTACTGCTGAACCTGAAATCATAAAAATTGGTTAGTCATCTCATAATATTTTTGGCAAAAACATAATGAATTTTCAAGAGACTATGACAATTTTATATAGAGGTACAAAAAATCTGGAAACTTATTGAAGGCACCACGTATATATTATCTTCCCAGCTAATTGGTCAGTCATCTCATAAGATATATAGCAATAACATATTGAATTTACAAGAGTCTACGATAATTTCAAATGCCTGTACAAAAAAGTCTGGAAACTTATCGAATGCACCACATATTTCAAAATTATTTGTATTATATAGGAGTTGTTGATACCTTTTAACTGTAAATTATTTCTATTTAGGATAGTTATTTGTAGCAAAAGTTGTTTACTAAGGATTATTATTAGTTACTTGAAACCATATAACTGTGTGCAAACAAATGACTATAACTGAATAGAAATAATTACTTCAAAATATAGTTATTAAATAAGAATACTTGAAATCATACAACTTGGTGCAAATTATTTGATTTTGATAGGAATACTTGATACAAGGATCATTAGATAAGTTTCCAGACTTTTTTGTATGGCAGTTTTATGTACACACATGAACCTCTAGTCCCCTGCGAAGTAATCCCCTCCAGCTACAATGCACTTTTTGTACCGTTCAAAAAAACTTCTGGAAGGCCCATGGAAGTCCTCTTGTGTGAGCGTGTCAATGACCTTTGTCACAGCCTCTTTAATCTCCTCAATTGTCTCATAACGACAACCTCTGAGCTTAGGGAATAACCAAAAATCACAGGGAGCAAGGGCTGGACAATAGGTAGGCTGAGGAACTGTCTTGATGCCCATCTTGGTCAAATAGTCAGTGACAAGGATGGTGTTGTGGACTGGTACATTGTCAAGGTGGAAATATCACTGACCCAGTTTGAAGAGTGCTGACCTCTTCCCTAGGAATCTCTTGCTGAACTCCCTTAAAGCCTAAACATAGTAACCCTAAGCTGAACGCTTTGGCCAACCAACTCTGGTGTATTGACTTCCTTACTCCTTCCACATCTCTCATCATCCCTCACAGACTCTCTGCCTTCCTTGAATCTCTTATGCCACTCAAAAACTGATGCTCGATTCATGCAAGATGCTCCAAACCAGTCTGAAGCATATCATACGTTTCTGTGGCATTTTTTCCAAATTTAAGATAGAATTTTATTGCATATCGTTCTTCTAAACTGTCCTCACGTCCAGATTGCATTTTTGAAATTGACCAGCTGTGACAATCAGGATTTAGTGGGGTGTATTTCAATTGCTACTGTAGGTGTTCATTTGAACGTGAAATCATAAAATTTGGTCTGTCATCTCATAAGCTGTATAGCAATAACATACTGAATGTTCAAGAGTCTACGACAATTTTAAATTCCTGTACAAAAACGTCTGGAAACTTATTGAAGGCACCACGTATATATATATGTATATATGTAAGAGTAAAGTTGGCGACCGTAATCAAGAGTAACCCAAAAGCTCTGTTTTCGATTTCTATTACACTGAAGTTTAGAGGAAGGCGCTACACCTTTTCCTGGATTGTTCCACTTTAGCCTAGATATGTACCTTATAATGCTGAGAGTTAAGCAAGAAGTTTTCAAGTATATATATATATATATATATACATATGAACAGGATTGGACTTTAAATAACCCACATAGTTTGTTATAGCATAAAAACCCACTAAACAACGACATAACTAAGAACGATATATATATATATATATATAGGTATTATTCGGTCCAGTTAAACCAGAGTTGGGAGTAATTCCTTCAGGACAAGAAAATCATTCAAGAGCTGAACATTTAAATTTTCCTGGTAGAGAGCTCAATGTAATTAATTTTACAGAGCAATACTTTCTTTAAAGAAAAAACCAAAGACCGGTTATTTTAGGATTATAAATTTATTTCCATCATGTTTTGCGTTTCTGATGTAAACCAAATACACGAAGAAAAATATAACAGGACTTCTTCAGATCTTATGGATAAATAAAACAGAATAGACACGGGTCCTTTCCCTTACCACCCCCGTGTCTATTCTGTTTTATTTATCCATAAGATCTGAAGAAGTCCTGTTATATTTTTCTTCGTGTTTATAATTCTAAAATAACCGGTCTTTAAAGAAAGTGTATATATATATCGTTCTTTGCTTTGGTGTTGAATGATTGTGTTTTATGCTATACCAAAGTTCCCGTGTGTGGTGGCAAAAGGGCTGCACTGCAACATTGTAGGAAGTGAGTTCGAATTGAAGTGAGCGCTGTTACGTTTATTTCTGGACAAATACCGTTGAAAAAGCTATGAATTCTCTTATCCCACCAGTTATAGGTTAAGTAGTATCCCTACTATTCTTCTACAAAGATACGTTTTGCATTAAATGACCCAAAAGTGTTTATATGCCGTTAAACAAAGTAACATGAGCAAACCATATACATCTTCTGATCCCACAACGTCATCACCGTCTTGCCAATATAAAAAGAAATTGTCTGGTGGTTTTCATTGTGATTGGTTTACGGTTAGTTGGTATTACAGTCAATCAACCTTGATTCGCTTAGTTATGGCCAAAGTCAGACTCCTATAAAATATTCAATTATTCATGGCCAAAGTCAGACTCCTATAAAAATATTCAATTATCCATGGCCAAAGTGAGACTCCTATAAAATATTCAATTATTCATGGCCAAAGTGAGACTCCTATAAAATATTCAATTATTCATGGCCAAAGTCAGTCTTCTCAAAATATTTTCAATTAATTAGACGGTTTCAAATCACTATTCTATTACATTGAGCGTATTCGTGTAACATATTGACCTTCGACCCAGCCGTCAATCAAGAAACAGGTGCATCCGGTCGAAGATATCAGGGTATCCCCTTGACGGGTTGTATTCGGTGCAATTGCGACCCCCACGGGAAGCAGGTGGACGACAAACAATTATATAACCCGGTGCCACAGACAGTTCGAGTTAGTTGTAGTCAGTTTGTTTGAGTTCGTGTTGCAGTTCGAGGCAGTGAGAACCAGCTCCCAGCAGAGAACTTAGGTCCTCAGGACCCCCGGTTGAGCAGCCCAGCAGAATGAGAAAGAAGTGCTGCTCTAGTCAGAGGAACTTGGAGTCAATATGTCACAGTCTGTTCAGTCTCCAACTCACCTCTCATACACAACCCTTTCACAACCCTATCGCAACCCTTTCGAATAAAGTGTGAGAAATATATTTTCTAAAGAACTGTGTTCGTTCGTTCATTATTGTTGATTATGTTTCCGCATGGATATGTATACGTATAGTTGTATCACGGCTACGCAGCAGTCGGTTGGAGCTTTAGAATACACAGACTGTACTTCTGCAGAACGTTAAGACACCACCTCAACTAGTGTTCTAGATATGACATTAAATAATCTGATGGTGAGGCTCTTGTAATGCCGGAGCTTTGGGGAATGCGAAGTATCCTTTCATTGCCAGGTTCACTCTGACCCAGTGTAGTAGCACCTACTATGAGTCAAATAGAACTGTTTGATATTTAAACTGAGTGTAAATAAATGATTTATACTAAAATGAATTGTTTGAAATAGAACTGTCTGATCATGTAACTGTCAATAAACAAAAGACTGGTGTTTAATCGAATTGTAAATGATACATAGCAATACTTGGAACCATTTAATGTTGTCGAGTTATGTTAAACTGAATTGCTTGAAATAGAACTGTTTGATCATTTAAATGTGCTTCGAAATCATATATTTACTACACACGTGAAAACAGAATTGGGCATTAAATAAACTACAATTGTTGATATGCCATAAAACTCAACTAAACCACATCATGTATATATATATATATATATAGTTGTAAAGAGGATTTGGCATTAAATAACCTACAAGGGTTTATATGGCATAAAACCCAACTAAACCAAATCATATATATTTATATATATGTATAAAGAGAATTTAGCATTAAATAACCAGCAATGGCTGACATGCCATAAGACCCAACCTAACTTCTATTTGATAATCAGGTTCAAGAAATTATAACTTCAATAATATTTAATATTTAAATTTTTGATAATACCGCTGGTCGTAAAGACCAGCGGTATTATTAAAAATTAATCTAAAACTGCTAAGCAATCTAAGATTATCTGTCCAAGTATTTTAGATGAAGCTTGATCTGTATTACTTTGGTTGAATCATTTTTATACTTAGATAAACAAGGGACACCCGAGGAAGACCAAAGAATGCAGTGGCCAAAAAATGTGTTTTGAATTATCACAAAGATGATAAACAGTCCGAAAATTTACAACCAAAATGAAATCTATGCTTAGTCGCAACATTAGTTTTGTAAGAGCTAATACATTGAAATATCTAAAAATCATTTTAAGCATTATCTTACAACAGTTCGATTTGATTCGTAAATAAGATGCCAAGGTGTATGATCACTTCGAGTCACAGTGAACCAGGGAGAAATGTCAACGTAAGGGGTGACTCCATCCTCCCTAACGTGCTGTATATTGACCTTTGATAGAGTAGTAAATCAGAGATTTCTCTACACAGGATGCACTTGAGTAAATTAGTGGAAGTGGAAGCTGCTCACGTGGGTTGACAACCGGAGGAAAATTTGCGTAATGAAATTATATATACACAAGTTTTACAGCAGAGACGGTCTGTCTTGCAGTTGGCAGTCTGAAGAGATTCGGGTTGTCAAGTGGTCAGGGAAGCCTCAAAAAGTGGTTGGCGGGCGCCCATGGGTAGTGGTCTACAACGTCTCGCAGTTGAGTACTTCTCGTCAAGGAAGATGCAAGGCTCTGAATATGGAACAACGCTGATAAGCTGAAGATAAGAATCAATATGGCAGTCCTCAGTATGTCTTTATGTTCCTGTCTTTGTCACTCTCCCATACGCCTACCGAAGCTTCGAGTCTAAGAAAGAATAAAGATACTTACATTTTTATAACCAAACGCTATGTTCATTCATGCATTCATTATATGGCTACACACCATCGGATATAGTTTTGTGTCCTACACAAGGAACACTTTTTGGTGGCGGTGAGAGTGGGGGTCTTACTTCTTTGTTGAGGATACAGTCAGTGTATGATGAAATCTGTCTGCATATTTTTAGTGGCGATTTCGATAAAACACTGGTCTGCGCAAGTGAATCACCCTCTTAACTCACTGGTTCTATCTCATATTTCCTGAACTGAAAAATCAAACCAAAGATAATATTTACCTTCACACACCCATATATATATATATATATATATATATATATATATATATGTGTGTGTGTCTGTGTGTATTTACATATATATACATTTACATGGAGAAATGGTAGATTCGGTAAATCTGACAAGAGGTAAAAAAAAGTCGGAAAGTGGATAAGCCGAAACACAGACAACGGATTAAAAAATGCTTTTAATCCATTATCAGTGTTTAATTTTATTCACGTTTTCATTTATTTTTTTCACACAAATACATCTGTGTATATATATATATATATATATATATATATATATATATTAATTTATTCATACACACACATCCACAGACAGACTGTTTCGGTGTATCACAACACATCTCTGTGGCTGGGATCGAAACCCTGCTGTCGGATATCTTACCGCCCAGCTATCAACGTTATATATATTCATACGTATACGCTCACACATACACACACACGCGCGCGCGCGCACACGCACACACGCACACATATATGTATATGTTATATATATGTTATATATAAATGTTATATATATACATATGTTAAATATATAAACGTTATATATATTCATACAAATATATGTTATATCTCGTTAGTTCTTGGCTAATCCGAGGTCACCCTTTTTAGGGAAGGGGAGGATGCATCCCTTCATCCATCTGTCAATTGGATTTTGTTTATAGACTGCGTTACAGTATCGGAGTAGTATGTCGTCGAATTGTCTGGTCTTCCATACTTCTGGGGGAATCTCGTCCAGTCCTGCAGCTTTCTAATTTTTAATTTTTCTAAGAACTGAGTCGAGTTCTTCTTGAGTGAAAGGTCCTAGTTTAATGTCCATTTGCTTACTAATAATTCTGGTGATTGGTTCATGCGTAACGTTCGGTGGGTTTCCTTGTAGATTTTCGAAATGCTGTTTCCACAATTTTATTCTTTCCTGTTGGTTTGCAGCTTTCAATTTTGCTTTGGCTGTGCTCTTCTTTCTACTCACTTCGTTTATTGTTTGCCAGGCTATCCTAGATTGCCTATCTTCTACCGAGTCTCTAATCTTATCTATCTGATTTTGCATGTATTCTGTCTGTTCTTTTAGATATATGCCTGTTAATTGATATTGTGCCTTTTTTAGTTTTATGGCATTTGTGTTCGTTGGGTTCTTCCTATACCTTTTGGAGGCAGTTTTTACATGTGCACGTTTTTCTCTAACCGCTAACGTTTCCCATGGGACTCTAAATTTAGTTCAAGTTATTGTCTGAATACACTTCGCTGCCACCTCTTGGTGCGCTTTGACGAAATTCTCATATTCTTCATTTGGGGAACCTATTTCTGTCTTCTCTTGTAATGCCTCGAATCTGTTTCTTAACTCTAATACATATTTATCTCTAATATCTCCGTTGTTAAGAAGGGCCCAGTCATAGTTTTTCGTGGTCGCTGTTTGTGTGGTGTTTTTTCGTAGGCTTAGTCGTATCTTTGCTGTGACTATTCGGTGATCGGAGGACACACCCTTGAAAGAGGAGTATGTCTCACAATTCATCGCGCTATTTTTCCATTTCTTGTTATAAAGACATAGTCTGTCTGATTTACTATTGTTCACATATTTTCCCTCACTTTTATGATAGTTTGTATTGCAGCATGTTAATCTATTTTCCATCATGAATTCTGTTAGATGCTGTCCATTCCTATTTGATGTGTTGTGAAGGCTGTATTTGCTGTTTCCGTTTTACCCGATTTGGGCACTCATATCTCCGCCAATGACTAGCACGTTGTGTTTCGGAATGCTATTAACTAGAGAGGATAGCTCATTGTAGAAGGCGACTAGTTCTGTTTCTTCACTAACGTTGGTAGGGCTGTCGCAGGAGATAATTGTTGCTCTGGGGTTGCCATTAAACTTAGCTGCCATCATCCTAGGTTGTATTCTCTCAATGCTATTTAGTGTTTTTAGCGCTCTTGGTCCTAAAAGCATTCCTACCCCTCCCACCGTGGCATTCACAGAGTTTTTCCATGCTGATACAGGGGCTAGCGTCCATCTATTGCCAGTATCGTGATATTTGATATCTTCGGTGTGCGTGTATCTGTGTTCTTGTTTACATATTATGTCTATCTTATGTTTTGTCAAAGCCACGATACGAAGTGTAGGTATGCTTATAGGATCACGAGCCCGAAAATCACTAAATAGCATAGAAAAAATACAACCTAGGATGATGGTAGCTAGTTTTAATGACAACCCCAGCGCAACAATCATCTCCTGCTACAGCCCTAACAAAGTGAGTGAAGAAACTGAATTCACCACTTTCTATAATGAGCTATCCTCCCTTGTTCATAGCATCCCGAAACACAACGTTCTTGTCATTGGCGGAAACATGAATGCCCAAATCGAGAAAAACAGAAACCACAAATTCACTCAACACAACTTGTCAAACAGAAATGGGCAATATCTAACAGATTTCATGCTAGAAAATAGATTAACATGCCGCAATACAAACTTTCAGAAAAGGGAGGGAACTCTATGGACCTAAACATATGCAAGCCATACTAAAGCACAGATAGACTACGACTTTATATAGAAGAAATGGAATAATAAAGCATTGAATCGCGAGGCATACTCCTCATTCGAGGTTGTGTCCTCCGATCACCGAATTGTCACGGCAAAAATACGACTGAACCTACAAAAAAATGCCACCCAAAGAACAACCATTGTACACTACTGGGCCCTGCTTAACAACAGGGATATTAGAGATAATTACACGTTAACACTAAGAAACAAATTCGATGCTCTACGGAAGACAGAAAAACATACTCCGAATGACGAATATGATAATTTCGTCAATGCCCGTTTACAAGCGGTAGTGGAATGCATACCAGCTAAACAAAGAACTAAAACAAGAGTCCCATGGGAGACAATAGCGGTTAGGGAAAAGCGTGCAGTCGTGAAAACTGCCTCCAAATGCAATAGGAAGAACCCAACCAATACCAATGCCCTGAAACTTAAAGAGGCATAAAATGTATTTGCTAAAATATACCTAAAAGAACAAACAGAATACATACAAAATCAGATCGAGAAGATTAGAGAGTCAGTTGAAGATAGACGATCTAGGACAGCATGGCAAACGGTAAACAAAGTGAGTAGAAGGAAGAGCACTGAAAAAGCTAAACTGAAAGCTACCAGCTAACAAGAACGAATACACTTGTGGAAACAGCATTTCGAGAATTTACTCGGAAACACTCTGAAAGTTACACATGAACCGGTCACGAGCATTATAAGTAAGCAGCTGCATATCAAACTGGGACCGTTTACGCAAAGAAGAACTCGACTTTGTACTGAGAAAAATTAAAAATTGAAAAGCAGCCGGGCTTGATAAAATACCCCCAGAAGTATCGAAGACCAGGGAATTCGCCGTCATAGAGCTCCGTATATAATTAAAACCCGATAGACAGATGGACGTAAGGATGCATCCTACCCTTCCCTAAAAAGTGCGACGTTAGATTACTCAAGAACTTCCGAGGTATAGCGCCCAAGATATACAATGCTCTACTACGCAACCTCATAGGACCCAAAATTGAGATCATACTTTGGAAGAACCAAAATGGCTTTCGGAGAAATTGATCCACGACATCAGAAATGTTGACTATCCATTGAATTCTTGAAGGTGTGCGAGCAACAAACCTAGAAGCAACAATATTATTTGTCGACTTACTAAGACCTTTGACTTCATTCACAGAGGAAAGAAGCAGCAAATTCTACTCGCCTACGGCCGGCCAAAAGAGTCTGTCGTAGCCATAATGATGTTGTATAGAAGCACAAAAGTACAAGTCCGTTCCCCGGATGGTAACACAGACTCCTTCGACATTGTAGCAGCAGCAAGGACACACGTTAGCCCCACAATTCTTTATCGTCTATCTAGAGTAGGTGCTTAGAACATCGATTGATAAAATGAAAGAAAACGATCTCAAGCTAACAAGGAAAGAAGCAGAAGATACCCCGCACAAAGAATTACCGAAGCCGACTACGCCAATGACATAGCACTTCTGACAAATGCACCCGCTCAAGCCGAAACCCTGCTACATAGTCTGGAACGAGCAGCTGCAGGCATATGCCTCTATGTCAATGCACACAAGACAGAATATATGTGCTTTAATCAAACAGGTGACATCTCCACACTAAACTAGTAGACAAGTTCACCCACCAAGGAAGCAGTGTCTCACCAACTGAGACAGATATCAACACGCAACAAGCAAAGGTATGAACAGCTATCGATAGGCTATCGGTCATATGGAAGTCAGACCTGACCAATAAGTTAAAACACAGTTTCTTCCAAGCAGCGACCGTGTCGATACTGCTATATAATTGCACTACATGGACGCTGACTAAACGTATGGAGAAAAACTTTGAGAGCAACTAAAAAAGAATGCTGTGAGCAATACTCAACAATTCATGGAGGCAGCACCCGACAAAGCAGCAGCTATACGGCCACCTACCACCCATCACAAAACTATCAAAGTTAGACGAACCAGACATGCGGGACACCGCAGGAGAAGTCAGGATGAACTCATAAGTGATGTACTCCTGTGGACCCCTTCACATGGACGAGCAAAGGCAGGACGACCTGCAAGAACCTACATACAGTAGCTCTGTGCCGATACGGGATGTGACCCTAAAAACCCGCCGGAAGCAATACACGATAGGGAGGAGTGGCGAGAGAGGGTCATGGAGATCCGTGCTGGTGGCGTGACAAGATGATGATGATGGTGATACATCTACAATTATACATACAAATATATAAATATATATACGCCTATGTAGATACATATATACGAATATATCTCCATTTATATTCATATGCCTATACATATGTATATAAGTATAATTTCATATCTAGTTTACTTGCACACACACACACACACACATATATATATATATATATATGTGTGTGTGTGTGTGTGTGTGTGTGTGTGTATGCATAAGTATGTGTGGTATAGAAATATATATTTATAATAAATATAGTATTAATGACGAATTGGAAAAATTCTTATAAAAGATATTTATTTTTTACCGAAGATGTTTCGCTATACTACGTGGTGAATTCAATAAATTTCCACACTTTTTTTGTCGTAGACTCTTGAAAATTAAGTATGTTATTGCTATACATCTTATGAGATGACTGACCAATTTTTATGATTTCGGGTTCAAATGAACAGCTACAGCAGGAATTGGAATACACCCTACTAAAGCCTGATTGTCATAGCAGGTGAATTTCAAAAATTCAATCTGGAATTTAGAAGAACGATATGCAATAAAATTTTGTTTTAAACTTGGAAAAAATACCTTGCAATGAAAGTTGGATCTACTGCTATGACTTAGAGACCAAGAGACAGAGTTCCCAGTGGAAGCATGTTGGCTCTTCCAGACCCAAGAAGGCCAAATAGAGCAAATCCACCCACAGACATTTGATGATCCCTTTTTTGACAGCACTGGCATGATCTACAGGTACTGGCTTCCCACTGGACAGACAGTCAACAAGAAATAATATGTTAAGGTTTTAAGAGAGTTTAGGAAGAGATTTTGTCATAATAGGCAAGCACTCTTCAAATCGCGTCAGTGGCACTTCTACCAGGACAATGCACCAGTCGACAACTCCATCCTTGTCACAGACTATTTGACCAAGATGGGCATCAACACAGTTCCTCACCGACCCAATAGTCCAGACCTTGTTCCCTGTAACTTTTGCTTATTCCCTAAGCTCACAGGCTGTCGTTATGAGACAATTGAGGAGCTGAAAGAGGCTGTGACGAAGGTCATTGACACACGCACACAAAAGGACTTCCATGGGGCCTTCCAGAAATTGTTGGAACGGTACAACAAGTGCATTGCAGCTGGAGGAGATTACTTCGAAGGGGACTTGAGTTTCATGTGTGCGCTATCAATAAAAGCGCCCATACGAAAAAAGTCTGGAAACTTATTTAATGATCCTCGTACATAACATTTTCATCAGTAACTGCGGTAAGGGTATGTTTGTTTTTATGTTATGTTATTGTTGGTAATAATGTTGCGTTTGTTTTTGATTGAACGTAAATTTTTGATAATGTTATGTTCTGTGATGATCAACTGAGCTAAAGTGTTAGATAAATGAAATTTTCCAGATCTTTTTATTATTCCTTTGGTTAGAAGAATAACTGCCGATTCTATGGCTAATCGTTAATTTATATATATATATATATATAGTCATCAACAGACAGATCTGTTTCGTTCTATCAAAACTCATCAGTGTGGCTAGGCATACTAGCTTCCCGTAGCTGAGATCGAAACCCGGTTGACTCAAACGCCAATCCAAGCCTCTAACCCTCAGCCACGAGGGGCCAGTAGTAGTGAAGTAAATTTTAAACGGTTATGAATCACAATTACTATTGTTTCCATACATCCTTTTAACGAGACCTCAATATATATATATATATATATGTATGTGTGTGTGTGTGTGTGTGTGTGTGTGTGTGTGTATACATCAGATACACAGCCCGGTGGCAAATACTGCTTGGTAGCACCAGGAGTGGCTGTACCGCCAAGAGTAACCGAAACTGTGTTATCACTCCTGGTTGTGAGTGTATGTGAGTGTGTTTGTATATATCTATACATATATATATGAATATAAGCATGTATTCATATGTGTATGTGTGTGTGTGCATATATATGTGTCTATTTCAACGTATATATTCACATACCTATACATATTCATATATGTATATTTTGGCTGCATTTCTTCGTTAAACGCCATAATCTTCAACGGTAAAGACGCTCTTACATAGTGGTAATATGCTAAAACAAAAGTTACACCACTTTTGTAATAGATCCCCACCTGATGATGGCCCAAAATCGGGCAGAAAGTACTAGGGATACAAACAACTATGGACAATACATAAATCAATTCCCGCCGAATACGATAAAAGTAATACGGGAATTCGAACGGATCTAGAAGAAAATATGTAGACATAAAATGTCTATTATGTTTAATGAAATTTGTATATTCACACATATATATATATATATATATATATATATGTGTGTGTGTGTGTGTGTGTGTGTGTGTGTGTGTGTGTGTGTAATTCTATATCCAAATTACGACACAAGATTCCAATGCATTTTAATTTTTCATGGCGAAAAGTGATGACACTAAAGTTAGACGCAAGAAGAAATGATTTGAACTCACAAACAATCGTTTTCTAGTCTAGCTTGTTAACCATGACAAAAAATTATATGTCCTAGTTGGAATAACTGTTGATTGGTTTGTTGGGTTTTATAGCATATCAAACTTTGTAGGTTATTTAACGCAAAATCCATTTTTATGTAAATAATCTGTTCTATTTAAAACAATTCAGTTTAGCATAAGTACAGTTTAATTGTCAAAAACATTTCTATTTCAAACTATTCAAGCAGTTATATGTAACAATTCAGTTAAGTGTAAATACAGTTTTAATGTCGAAAAACAGTTCTATTTTAAATAATTCAGTTAAGCATAAGCACACAGTTTAAATGTAAGTATGGTCCAATTGTCAAAAACATTCCTATTTCAAGCTTTTCAATTTACTCAAACAATTCAGTTTAGCATAAGTATGTTGTTAGTTCTATTTAACCCATAGATAGGACCCTATCAGGTACTACCATTCCGGGCCAGAGTGGACCTGGGAGTGATGGCAATGAAGGGGTAATCTGCATTGTCCAAAGCTCCTGCATCACTGGAACCTCACCGTCAAATTGTTTAGTGTCATATCCAGGACACTCGTTAGGGGGGTCTTACCCCTCAGCAGAGGTGCAGTCAGTGTATTCTACAGCCACAGCCGACTGGGCAATGGAAGAAATAGCTGAAGTTCCTCGTATGTCAAAAAATTCCTATTTTGTAATTATACAATAAAGTTTGTGAACAGATGGAATCGGCTCTGACTTGTTGACAAAAAGAAAGTACCGCCCGCTAAATATTTCATTTCGTCTCATTCAACATCAAAAAAATGAACTTGAGAGTAATTTACCATAATATAATATAGAAAATTGAAATTGATATTACAGAAGTAAGCAACTATAGTAAACAGACACGTGGAGCTGTTTTGTAATTTGCTTAACCTAAAATTAACTAAAATACAATAAGGCTTTTAAAAAGTAATAGTAATCAATGTTGTCTAGACATCTATCGATTTTACAGGGTAAATAAAATATGCAGCTTTCAAAAGTTGTTTTATTACAGGTTATTTGCAAGACTTTCACTCCAGAACAAACTTTCTTATACGCAAGCCCGACAAAATAAATAGATGAGATTAGTCATTACATAGCAAACCAAAAAGAAATGACTTACGTAGAAAAGAATGGCACGCACACACACACACATATATATATATATACGCATGAACAACTGTATTTGTGTCACATTTTGCGTGTTCGGAAGGGTCGGTGAAATATATATATTAGTTTCCTCGTGGTTGGATGGTAGATTCTTGCATTGGTGTTTGAGTCAGCCGGTTTTCGATCCTAGCTTGAAGCGTCCTGCGTGTCTAGCCACTCTGATGAGTTGTGATACAACGAAACAGTCTATCTGTGGATGACTATATATATATATATATATATTGTTGGGTATCACCAACCTTTTCAGCATAATGAGCTGTTCCATCTGCCATATATGGCAGTAGCGGAGATCAGTCTGAGAAGAATAAGCCTACGAGTCAGACCAGAAGAGCCGTTCCTATTGTTGAAGTATATCATTACTCTATCACTAATCCTATGTTCTTATTACTAACAGTCTCACTCTTGTAAATACTCTTTTCTGTAAATATATCTATAGTTATATAGTCATCTACAGTATCACAACGACACAACAATAATAAAGACAGACGCACGCAGAAAGACGCAGGAATAAAGGACGCAGGAAGGCTTCTTTAACAACATATATTTTCCTCTCACTTTATTGCAAGGGTTCGAAAGGGTTGTTCAAGGTTTTCATGTGAGAGGGAGTTGGAGACCGAACATAAACTTCATATTCTGACCCCACTGTTATGACCGTCACGTTGTGTCTTTCTTGTTCTCCTAATTCTGGGGTTTTCCGAGGGCCCCCTCGGTCGGGTGTGGCCTTCCCTACCACATCTGGTCTCTAGCTGTCTGGAATTCTACTGGCAACTGCTCCTTGGACTCGAACTCAACTGAGTTAAATAATAATTCAACGCCCACACGATCACCCACTGGATCTTTGAAATCGAATGTTTAATCGTCATCAAGCGGAAATAACTGTCATGCAGTTCACAGGTCACTCTCTTCCGGTGCATCACTGTAGTGGCACCGTGGGACCTTCACCTTGTCTCATATTATAAGCCTTAATCCGCCCACGCGATCTCTTTCGATTACTGGCCATTGGAATGTGTCACTTCCTTCCGGTGCATCACCTTAGAATAGCATTTTTGGGCCCGGTCGAAGGTCAAAATATAACACTATTCACCTCACATATCGTGGTTTGTCTTATTATTACTACTACTTGTGTTCACTAACCAGAACACAACATATATATATATATATATATATATATAAGAGAAAATGGAAATGAATGCGACCGCATGTGAATATTGAAATATTACGAAACAAGGTGTTCAAAGGATGATTATATTAATAGATAAAGTAAATGACTAAAAAGGAAAGGGAACAGCTGAAATTTGAACGCGAACAACGATGTGGCCGTTGACCACGTTAGTCATTGTGTCACGGGTATTCTCACTCTCACTATCTCTCTCTCTCTCTCTATGTATATTTATACATATGTATGTATGTGTTTGCGAGTGCATATATCTACGATATGTGATCAAAAAGTATCGATTGAATCATTTTTTGTAATTTTTAAATTTAAACTTAATACCTAATGTATGTATTTTACCATTCACTTTTCATGGACAAGATACGAAATAATGTTATATATACATATATAGTCATCCACAGACAGACTGTTTCGTTCTATCAGAACTCTTCAGTGTGGCTAGACACGCAGGACGCTCGAAGCAGGAAACGAAACCCGTCCAACTTTACGTTAGACTAAGTTTCAGACTTCTCGGCCACCAAGCGGACCACGTTGGCTAAGGGAATTCTTTAAGGTATTTTATTTAGCAACAGCAGCAGCAGCCTTTGTTTACATTTTTTAATACCCTATCGGCTACCAGAGTGCTCAATTCTTTCGAAGAGCTTCGTATTACGCTAGCGGCGGCCGACAATTCCTTCGCCAGAGAGCTCAACCCCCATAGGGGAACATATATATATATATATATAATACAAACGGATCACCTAATCCCGATCAAAAAGTCAAAAGATTTTGGGTGACCTGTGAAGATTTGTTTTTCTCAGACTTTAAAGAAAATCTTCAACTTATTCCTGATGTGAAAAATGCAATACAAATTATATAATAATGATTGGCTTGGTTGAATTGTATGGCATATCAACAATTTAAGGTTATTCAATGCCAAATCCTCTTTATACGTAATTCCTCAGAATCAAGTCGTGTTTCTAGCACAATTTTTTTTGACAGACTCTCTCCATCCGTCCCTATCATCCATCGCTCTGGCCGGTCTTCCAAAATGTATCTTGTGTCCGCGTAGAGTTGTAGGTAAGTTCTCGCATGTCGACCCAAACTAGTACGTCAATTTGAAGTGGTTCTCTCTGTCCCGCATGTCTTGTTCGTCTTACTCGGATGGTACATATGTTCTTATTAGAATATATGAAAATGGTTTTTTAAATACATTTTGTAGATAATATTTTTTAATGAGCCCCAACTCATTTTGTTTTAGGACACAGTTAAAGACTTTCAATCATTTCTATACGACACGAATAATTCTATTTACTATTTATTATTTGTATATACACATTGATTGATTGCTTTGATTTCTTTGTTTAATGGCATATCAACCTTTGTAGGTTATTTAATGCCAAAGCTATTCTCGTAAAAGAACAGAAGTGGGACTTTCAACCCATAGCTGGGAGAATACGGGGGTTCGTACATTTCCCAAGGGTATTTGCCCGAAAGTGAACGTAATTGCGTGACTGGAGTACGAACTCGCTTACTACGATTTTTTAAGGCTGTACTTATTTTTGAAAGTTATAACAATTATAGTTTGGGCTCGTAGAATGGTGCCTACTCGGCTGGAAAATTGTGAAAACTAACGGTCAGAGGAAGAACTGAGACAATCTAGACCACAGCACAGCTAAAATCGGCTTGGGTGCGCAGAAGAGTGCTAGAGACCTACAGTAATTGCTATCACTCAGACTTCAATGAAAAGTCGCCACTTAGAAATGGAATGAGTGGACCTGGGAGCAATGGCAATGAATGGGTACTACGCATTCCCAACGCTCCAGTATTCTTGGAACCTGGCCATCAGATTGTTTAGAGTTATAGCAAGACACTCGTTAGAGGAATCTTGCCCCTCTGCAGAGATGCAGTCGGTGTATTCTGCAGCCCCAGTTTACTGGGCCCGGAAAAAAGTCAAGGTAGAGACCGAAAAATTTAATAAAGTATTGCAAAATATCCAAATAGACAACATCACAGAACTGAACGAGTTTATCTATGCAGGGTTGATTTGATAAGCTGGATCCCTTAGATGGGGCACACTTTCGCTGGCCGCGGAATCAGTAGCACAGACCTGGTCGGGAATAATACATCTCTGGATACGGTATTCAAACAAGGCTGCTAGGTGCAGGTTCCGGGGAGGCCCAGCATTTGCGTTAAGTCGCCGAAACTGATATGCCTAGAGTCTTAGGAGGCTGTTCTCCCAGGTTCTAATCCTCCTCCTCGGGGCTAGGTTTATCGCCTGGCACCTGAGGAGCGTTTTTTAGGGGAAGGCCGACGGAGCACGTGGCAATTTCGAGAATGCTCGGTGTGTCTGGGCTACGGCCTAGCCACCCCGGACCCATCTTAAAAATGGCCTTGTGCCACACTCACCCGTTTGGTGAGGCGTGCAACAAATACCGTTAATCTATGCAGGAGTAAAACTAGTCAATGATAAGATAAGCATCCGAACAGATAATCAAAACCGGGACGGTAAATGAGACTGAAAGCAAAAATCAAGAAACTCTAACTTTAAGCAAAACTACTAACAATGATGTAAGTTGGTGACCTTAGTCGAGGGTAACCCGAAGTCTCCCTTTTCGATAGCTATAATACCAAAGTGTAGGGGAGAGCATTGCTCCTTTCGCTAGATTACTTCATTTTACCCTTGATCTGTACCTTATAATGCTGAGTGTTAAGCAAGGAAGCATTAAGTACCATTTTTGAGTTTTATGTATGATACAACCTGGTGATTGAACCTAGGTCTCCCGGGCCATTTACGAATACACTAACCATTACGCCTGGTTAATGATTTAACAACCAGATACCCAACAGAAAGTAAAAACAAAAGTAACCACAGATAAGACTTTGAATACGACTGGACGAAATAATCAAAAGATATTGATGAGAGAAAGAAGACTCAGAAAATACAAACTAAACAGAACATTTTAAAATGACGAAATAAAACTCCTCCGAACAGGTTGACGGAGAGTGCGCAAAGACAAATAAGCACACAAAAAAATTCGGCATAAAATATGGAGAGGAAAATAACATTACGGAAATACTGATTGGATAAATAACAAACAAAAAAAAATAGAAAAACTCGAGGAAGGTCTTGAGGTGATCTTTAACCTGAACTCGCTTTAAATCTTGGAGAGAAGAATAATTACAAGTACTCGGGAATTTTGAAAGCCAGCACTATCAAAAAAGCAGAGATGAAAGAACAAAGAAAAAAAAAAAAAAAGAAAGAGTATCTCAGAGGAACGTGAAATCTTCTTAAAACCAAACTCTGCTGGTGAAATGTCATCAAAGATATGAACATCTGGGCAATCCCTCACCGCTTTTTTAAAGATGCTTGGGACAAGTTTTAAAATGAACAAACGAGTAACTCAGACGAATGGATAGAAAGACAAGAGAACAGATGACTATGCAAGGAGTTACAACTGAGAAATGATACAGATTTGATGTGTCAAGAAAAGAAGGCTGAAGATTACTCGCAAGCTATTAAAACTGTATATACGCATTAATATCAGGACTCGAAGAGTATATTAAAAAGAGCAAAGAAAAATTGATTACAGCAGTGAATTGCAGCAGTGGCCACATAAATACAGATGGAACAACAACGAAAACTAAAAAGAAAAGATGAGAAAAAGAGCTTTATGCATATTTCAAGCGATAAATCTGCGAGAATGCCCACGAAAAGATTTGGACATGACTTTGAAAGGAAAATAACAGATTTAATTCTCATAGTAGCACAAAACAACGTAATTAGGACTAAGTACAGAAAAAATGTTAAAATGATAATATATCACAGAATAACAAGTTTAGTCTATGTGGACACAGGACTGAAATGGTGAAACGGATAATAAACGAATGAAAGCAACTAGATCAAAAGGCTTACAAGGCTAAGCCTGACTGGGTGGAAAGGTGATTCAGTAGGAATTGTGCAAGAGATTAAAATTTGATTATATGACCAAACGGTATATGCACAATCCAGAATTCATCCTAGTGATGAGATGGATAAAATTCTCTGTGAGTTCAGGATATGAACAGATCCCCTATTCCTTACCAAAAGACCAAAAACCGCTGATTAAAAAAGAAGTAAAACTGATTATACATTACAAAATAACAAGTATGCGCTATGTAGAGACAGAATTGAAATGGTTAAACGGATAATAAGTGAATGAAAAAAACTAGAACAATAGGCTACAAGGCTCAACCTGATTGGGTGGAAAGGTTATCCAGTGGGAATTGTGCAAAAGATTAAAATTTGATTATATGTCCAAATGGTATATGGACAATCCAGAATTCGTCTTAGTGAAGAGACCAATAAAATCCTCAGTGATTTTAGGATGTGAACAGATCCCCTATTCCTTACCAAAAGACCAAAAACTGCTGATTAAAAAAGAAGTAAAACTGATTATACATTACAAAATAACAAGTATG
Source organism: Sepioteuthis lessoniana (assembly GCA_963585895.1). Classification (NCBI taxonomy): domain Eukaryota; kingdom Metazoa; phylum Mollusca; class Cephalopoda; order Myopsida; family Loliginidae; genus Sepioteuthis; species Sepioteuthis lessoniana. Next base: position 52,195,906 of record OY757938.1, on the reverse strand, counting down.
TGCTATGTAGAGACAGAATGGAAATGGTTAAACGGATAATAAGTGAATAAAAAAAACTAGAACAATAGGCTACAAGGCTAAACTTGATTGGGTGGAAAGGTGATCCATTGGGAATTATTCAAGAGATTAAAATTTGATCAAATTGGATATATGCAACCCAGAATCCGTCCCAATGATTGAGACACGTAAAATTCTCCTGGATTTCGAGATGTGAACCGATCACCTGATCTTGATCAGACACTGCTAATTTGCAAAAAAGAATTAGTGAACTAGTGGATTTTACCGTTCCAACTGAGTGAAAATGAAAGAAAGCAAATATACCATTCAATACTAAATCTTGTTTATATATATATATTAGGTTTATATGGTTTATGAATAAGTTTGTAGGTAACATTGTTAAATAAGCTAGAGATTATTTGTTTGCACACGGTTAAATGTTTTCAACTATTCCTATCCAACAGAATTAATTCTATTCACAATTAATCATTTGTTTGCGCAGTTTAAGGGTTATGCGTTAATGATTTGTAAGTAAATAGGTTGAAGGTAGTTTTTTTTGTTTTTAATTAGAACTATTATACTTATATATACCTGTATACAATATACTTATACTTATATACAATATATAATATATATATATATATATATATATATATATATATATATATATATATATACTTATATAGAATATATAATTATATACAATACAATATACTTATTTACAATATAAATATCGTTTTACTTATATACTTATATTATTATACATTAATGATTTGTATGTAAATAGGTTGGAGGTAATTTTATTTTTTAAAACTAGAACTATTTTATTTTTAAATAAATTTGGCTGATTCGTTTGTACGGAGTTAAAGGGTTTGTTTGTTGTTTTTTTTTTTTGCCATATCAACCTTTGTAGGTTAATTAATGCCAAATCCATTTTTATACAAATAAACACTTCTATTTCAAACAATTCAGTTTGGCATAGTTACACAGTTTGATTGTCAAAAACCTTTCGATTTCAAGCTATTCAGTTTTGTCAAACAGTTCTAATTCAAACAATCCAGTTTCGTAAAAGTATAGTTTTTATTTACGCACAATTAAACGTCAAAACTGTTCTTTTATAAACAATTCAGTTTAGCATACAAAAAAATGACCTATTTCAAATAATTCGGTTTAGGATAAGTACGCAGTTTATTTCTATTTAACCCATAGATAGGACCCTTATCAGGTGCTACCTCTCCGGACCTGAGTAGAATTGAAAGCGATGGCGATGATGGGTTACTCTGCATTACCCAAAGCTCCAGCATTACTGGACCTCACCATCAGATTGTTTCGTGTCATATACAGGACATTCGTCGGGAGGTCTTACCCCTCTGCAGAGATGCAGTTGGTGTATTCTACAGCCCCTGCCGACTGAGAAATAAAGGGTTTAAGTATTGCTTTTAAACATTAATAATTCTATTAACCAGTAATCATTTGTTTGCATTCAGTAAAGAAGTTTCAACGAAAGGAAGCGAATTCTTTATTAAAATTTGGATTTTGCCTGAGAACAAGAAAAACTGTGGAATATGACAGTGATACCAATTATCATTGGTGCGCCTGGAAAAGTCTCTAAATACTTAGAAAAAAGACGGAAGGGACGGATAATCAGAGGAAGAATTATGACTATCGAGACCAGTTGGAATACTCGAGGGTGTCTAGGAGAGATGAGGAGGCTTGCTATCACTAAGACTCCAGTAAAATGAGGAGGCTTACTGTCACTAGGACTCCAGTAAAATGGGGAGGCTTGCTGTCCCTAGGACTCCAGTAAAAATCCAGCAATTAAAAACTTGCGTGAAAAAACTGCATGGTGTGAAAAGATTATTATAATAGTTTGCTTTGCTTTCCCGAGAGAGTAAGAATGATTTAAAGTATTTTATAATATTTACTTTTTTTTCCCACATAATGTTTAAAAAGAAAGCTAATTTTTCAGTCATCAATACTAATTTGATTTATCGTTTTTCCTTGTTCAGAAAGAAAACAAAATAATCCAAGAAATGCAACAGCTTTTCAAACAGGAACTGACATTGTTAAATATTGAATAAAAACCCGCTCATCTTAACCACATATGTTTTTTTCTTCTTTTACGCATTGTGTGGCTTATAACAAGTGCACGTGAATAATGTCAACGCATTGCCAATGATCAGACCAATGCGAAAAAAATCGAGATTGATTTCTTTATTTCTGACAATGTTAGAGAAATATAAGAAGTGTCGAACTAGAATGTCTTGGATCGAGCAAATATTCCAAACATTCAACCCCTTTTCATACTCTTGGCTTAATTATATCTGCTGCATGTTGGACAGCTGCATCACAAAAGTATCTAACACAACAAATTTGGTGTGGAGTCTGATCCCATATTAGCACCCCTTGCTGTGACCTACAATCCGTGAAGATGTAAGAAGTAGACAAATTGAGAGTCATGGCTGCAAATCATTATATTTGCTGGCATTATCACTGAAAAAAAGAAAATAATTGGATAGTGGTCTGACAGAGAATAAAGAAAAAAAGCTGCTACAGTGACAATGTAGTCACAGTATCTGCACTAGGGAGTGATTTCTTTAAAGTGTATTCAGCTATTGTCAAATCACTCAAATGTAGCAAGTTGATTCGTTACTTTACCGCTTAACTATCAGCCTGGCTCCGTGGTACCCCCCCCGTGATAAAAAGGAGTTAAACACAAAACGCTTCCGTTGATTTTGCAGTGTACTGGACAGTTTATAGCAGTCGGCCAAAAACAGATATAGAAAGGAAGAAGTGTCTCATCATGAAAACAGATAGACAGTGAACAGAGGAGAGGCAAA